>CM076187.1:78844639-79181000 GCA_038277355.1 Encarsia formosa
TAATAAAATTATCACGACCAAGACCGACACCGAGAACGGTAAAATTTTTCGAGACCGAGACCGAGACCGGATACAAATCTCGTATCGTCTCGTCTCGAACAGCCCAACATCATCAAAGAATTATCAAGTAACTGATTTATAAAACACATATATTTTTTCAGGGTATTTGATAAAACAAATATTAAAAAACGAAGAATACAAAAACTGTGACCATTGTAAAAAAGCACTTATTAACAATAGCTCGGCTTTAGCCGAATCAGAATGGGTTGATTCAAAATCTCAGGGTAAATTAATTCATTCTAACAAACACTTTTTTAATTTAATTTTATATGTTGAAAAGTGTTTTACTAAGCATGCACGAAAGTCTAGAGTTTTTGACCTTACTGTCGATGAAGTTTTGGAGCATTATAATTTCAAGTTTCCATGTCTTCAGCACGGCTCTGATTTACTGTCTTATGCAGTGTATTACTATGTCCGAATGCGGATGCGGCAATTTGCATACCAAGAAAATCAAAAGCGTGCAAAAGAATCCGCAAATCAGCGAAAAATTTCTAAATTTAAAAAAACATGAATGTTAAGTCAATATTATTCTTTTATTATGTTATAAAATCGTATGTTTTTCAATAATTTTTTCTTTTACTTTGAATTATTGACTAAGGACGATTTTTAAATTTACGAAGATGCTCTGTTTTTTAATTTCAGCATGATTTGGGCTAATCAATCTGGAATAGTATAATTTTTTCATTGCTGGTCCATCAAGTATTTTATTAAAAACTCAGTTCATATAACAGTAAAACTGTTTAACAAATTAAATTTTTTATCTACTTCTTTTCATATTTATTCATAGTTATTCATAGTTCATCGACGGTGAAAATTATAATTTAATAATTTTTTTAACTTTAAAATAAAAACTTATTACTCCCGGATTTATTTTTATTATACTGTAATTCTGTTAAATAATTGATAGATCAAGCATATATCGACGGCCCGTGCGAAGAAAAACCTTAGCCGAAAATCAATCGATTTAAATTTACTCGTAAAAGCCTGAAATGAATGTAAAAATCATTTTAATTAAAAAAATTCTTTTTATTTGGTAACAACTTATTAAGAATCTTGATTTTTTTTAATTTTTTAATTTTTTGCAGTCCTTTATTGATAATTTTAAGTGGACTGATTTTTGGCTAAAGTTCTTCTTCGCGCGGGCCGTCGATTGGTATTATTTTTCTTATGTGTGATATTTTTTTAATATACGGAAAACACGTCTTAAAATAACAGTTAAGACAGTAATTAAAAAGATACTGAGACTTTACTATTATAAGAATTAAGCAAGATTGTTGTTATTTCTAAAAATAAATGTAGATTTATTAAATTTTTTATAAAACATTAATTCCTAAAAAAAAAAATTATGTGAAGTTTAAATTCTGGTTTTAGGAGAAAAATAATAAGTTACTTGGGCACAGTACTAAGCCACTGCGCTGCAATGAGTACAATTTTGAAGAAGTATAAAAGCTAATGCCTTCACTTATTTATGGGCTTAGGGTTTAGTTTGATGGATTTAATTTTTCTTTCATTATATTATTTACTAAATGATCCAAAACGTCTTGTAACGTTCTTCTTTTTCTTTTCTAATATTATAGATTTTTTGATTAAGTATCATTGAATAAATAAACCTTCACGTTCGAAAAAATTCCTAGCGTTTTTGTGTTGTCAGCTTTTTAGAATTATTTATTTATTTATTTATTATGTTTTCAGAAAAACATCGGGTGCCCTGCGTTATTGAGTTGTCGAGCTTGGTGGATTTTTTATTTAGTTTTTAGTTAAAAAAAAAAAAAAAAAAAAAAAAAACCTTAGTGTTATCGGACTGTTGTGCTTGGGGAATTATTTCTTGGTTTTTTATTTATTTATCGATAAACAAAGATGCTTGGAATTACTGACTTGTCGAGTTTTGGTTGATACTTTTTTTAAATTTATTTCTCGATAAAAAAATTCGAAAAACCCATTCTTAGTTTGCTGTCGAGTTTTGGGGACTATTTCTTAAATTTTTAAGTAAAAAAAAAATAAAATAAAAAAAAACCGTTAAAACCCAGCTTGATTGGGTAAGTACTTCAGCTTGAAAGTTTCTCTATTTGTCTATTAAAAAAAAAAAAATTCATTGGGTTGTACAACGAGGATATTTTTATATTAATTTTTTATTCATACTTATTATACACCAGCTAGTACGATGTATAATTTTACCGATTTATATACGTATTATGTGCCAAAAAGATCCTACCATACCGGTTAGAATTTACCCACGGTGTTTCAACAAAACATATCGTTCTGCGTTTGGATTAGTAATAATCCGCTGGGTGAAGGAGATGAGGCAACTAAGAAAAATAGCGCCGAGAACTCGACCAATCGCAACATTTCACCTCCGTCTCACACCGCTCGCGACGCTCCCAACTGGCGAGATTCTGAAACTTTCTTCGGGCCGTAAGAACTTCTCCCCCACCACCGAAGTTTCCGGACCTGTATGTACGACCGTGTGTCCGATTTATCTTTTATCACAATTTTGTCGTCTGCTACTCGCGATCCAAAAACAAAAAATTATCGTACCTAAAGATCGAAAAAAATGTAATTAATGAAGTTTTTTTAAAGCATTTACTGTATTCATAATTCCATAAATCGAGTGCATGCAGAAATTAAAAAGATACTGATAAGAAAATTATTCATAGGTTAGTTTAAAGTTTTTTTGGGGCAATTTATAATTCTTTGTCTGCTTCGATCGAGTTTTATAAAAGTTGCTTTTAGTCAAAATATTTTTTTCCTGAGGATCAGTGACAACTATTTAAATTTTTGGTGAAAATATATAAATTTCTTTATTAATTCAGTGAATCATAGAAGTGAAATAAAAAAAAATTTTTTTTATAAATCTTAGAGCATTAACATCTAAAAATTTGTGAATATAATCGAAAAAATCAATTAAATATTATAATTTACAAAGTATATTTAAAATAATTTGTTTATATTATTTTAAAAACCAATTATTCTATAATTTCACAAAGGTGTGTGGTTCAAATTTAAAACAGCTATAAAGTATTTTAAATAAAGAAATATATAAAAACATTTAATTAAAAAACATTTGAACAATTTAAAATTCATGTTTCAATTAAATTAAACTAATTATTTACATATCAATCCTTGATAACAAAATAAATTATTTTTTGTTTTTTAATTAAAATTAATCAGAGTCAGCTATTTCTGGAAGCTGAACGGAGAGCCTTGGAGAAGAAGACAATAAACCAGAAATATCTGCTGCCTGATAATCATCCATGTCATAAGAATCCATAATTGGATCTTCACAAACAAATATTGTTGACTCTTCATCCATTATCTCGAATCTTCTTCTAGCAGATTTCAGCCACATTAGATCATTATTAAAAGTCATTTTTACTTCTTCATCTGCAGTAAACATGAATAATTAACAATAACGTTTATTTTATTTAAAATAAGAGGAACTCAATCTAATACTCACCCATAAATTTATTCACATCAAAATCATGACACAATTTTTCAGGTTCAGGATATTTTTTACTTTTTCTTGGAATCTCAGTTGGTTTTGTAAATTTAAACTCATTGCAAACTTGCTTCACTGGAGATTTATAAAACTCTAAATTTTTACATGACTTTTTCAAATGTGCTGCATGAGATCTTGAATTTTCATAATCTACAACATTCTGTCTCACTGGAGATAGTATTTTAGGCGATAATTTTTTAGAAGCTAAGTTTAACAGTTTGCTACTCTATAAAAAAAAAACTTTTATACATAAAAAAAAAAAAAACCTGTAAATGAATAAAAAATCAATTGTAGCAGGATTACCTTTGGGGTTTTGATTTTGACGGGTGAAAGAAGCTTTTTATTTCTGAAAATAATTTTCTTATCTTGTATTGTGAGAAAACTTTTAGGGCTCAAAGTCACTGGCGCAGTGTTGCTTGGAACAAAAACATTTAGATCCGACTCTGTCCTTACAGAAAGACCCTTTGATTTACTAGGCAATTTAACTGAATCTTTGGTTAATAAATTTCCAGCAGACTTTAGCGCTAATATTGAACCAGAATTTTCTATGACAAAAAATGATAAACGCATATGTGTAAGTCGAATAAAAAAACATTACATTTGACTTGTTTATCTCCTACCTTTGTTCTCACTTGTAGATTCAGTGAAAAGACTAAAACTTTGATCGCTGAATCCAGCCATTATTTTGCTCAATTAAAATTATACCGACTACTGAAATAAACAAGGTTATAATAACTACCGAATTAAATCAATCGATCCTGACTATTGAAAGCGCACAAATACGATCGCATTACCGTCTCGGCTGACGAAAGTTTAAATGTCCTTAATGTCAACAAAACAGACGCGCAATACATTACACTCACAGTGCCGGGCGGATTTTTAAAATTTTCTACGAAGTACCAAACTATATTTTCGTTGTCAAGGAATAGATTCCTGGTAATAAATATTCAATTTACCGATCGGACATTTATATTAATTGATAGAGGGCCAAAATTCCTGCAGCTTTAACAAATAAAAAAAAAAACATCCCATCCAGACCTTAACTTATAAGACCACCCAAAGTAACAAATAAGTATAAAAAATTGTTTATGAATTAACTTAATTAATTTTTGAAAAAAAAGCATTCAGGATTAGTCTTGAGTACCTAGTTTTGAAAAGAGTATATTTGAAAATGTGAAACGCGAAAGAGAAGCAGTAAATATATATATATATATATATATAGATTATATATATTAATTCCCATGAGTTTCCATAAATAAAATTTTGTTTTATATATACATAACAAAACAACTATCAAATAAATTATTTTTATTTGGGTTATTAAAAAATCTCCGATCTCATGGTGTTTTATTATCAACCAAGATAATGTTAGTGGCCCTAGGTCCCGGATAGTACGGGTAAAGCATGAACTGCCTGGGCTTGCTGGGGTCGCGTCGTGAACAGTGTTCGTCCTTCCTGGTGTGATCAAACAGCTGGCACCTGGAGAACTTCTTCATGGGACAATTGAACAACTCTCCCGAGTTGGTACCAAGCCAAATGCTCCCAAACGCGACCTTGACCGCGTCGAATATGTATATTTCCTCGCACTGCCAGGGCGAGTCGATCCTGCATCTGGACAATATATCCCGGGAAGCTACGTAGATGCTCTGGTCCTCGTACAGGTTGCACCTCCAGAGTAGCCCGTCGCTGTTGAATATCTCACACCGTTTGACCTTGCGATACCCGAGTTGCACTTGGTGATCGTGGTAAGCCACGGCCAGAGGACGTAATGTGGTTTTACCGAGAAGAACAGGATGAAAGAGCCCTTCTTTGGATCTTCCACGGGTTTACCCACGAACGTGGGTATTTTTTCTTCTACACCTGCGGTCAGGTTCAGCTGACCTGAAGAGTAAGATGCGAAGAATTGAATTATTGACAACTATTGGCACCAGCTTGATATTGTTATCGTTAATCATAGTTTTAACAAAATATTTTTCATGGATTTTATTTTTTAATCGTCGTTCACCAATTTGATTTAAATTTTAAAGAGATGGCAAGTCCGTTCAGATTTAGTTGATTTATTGATAAAACATTGACAGTTATCGAAAATATTTTTTTTCTTTATTTACGAAGTTTTACGCGCTGTACAGATGACGCCAAATATTATACTGAACAACAATTACCTAAAATAAGTTCATAAATTACCTTCTTAATATGTGACGAATCAATTTAAAATTATTCTTCATGATTTTTTGTAAAAGCTCGATTAATAAAAAAAATTTCATTTAATTTTATAACAGTCAGATAACTGAAACAAAAGAAAACTTTTATAATTTTTTGAAAATGCTCAGGAGCTAGCTAGTATAGGACTATATTTTCTAAAAATTCTGAAATTTCAAGTAGCTCGTTAAAGCCCATTCCGAAAACGTTTTTTTATTTTCAATCTCAAAATTGGGAATCTCAAGTTTTTTTATTTATTAAAAAAATAAATAAATAAATAAAAACCACATGTGAAAACTCGAAGTTATCTTTTATCTTTAATTTGATTTTAGTAAAATATTGAATTTTAGAAATAATACATTTATATGATTTGAATTATTTTTTTTTATAATTTTGATGACTTTGTATTGATAATCAAGGCATAAGGAAAAAAGATGTTAATTTATAAGTACATTCCTTTTCAGGCGACCTAATGACTTCAGTCACTCTGTACGTCGAATGTTAAGGAAAAACATAAAAAAATAAACATGTTATAAAAATATTTCATCTTTGTATTTCAAAACCCAACTGCAGAGCTTTTTTTTTTTTTTTAAATTAATTTATTACACTTTTTCTGGCGTAAGAATTTTCTGCTTTTCTTAAACATTGGAATTTCGAATGACTAAAATAATAACGTAAGTTCCCTCAAATGAATAAATAAAGAAGTGAAAAATGCCTAATCTGCCAAGAGAAATAGAGATCACAAAAAGAACTTGCAGCGATAAAAAGTCAGGAAGAAGTGAATAGAATATCAAATTAATACTTTATAAAAATTATTATGTCACACGTGTGGCCTAACGACAGGGTAGTTTCAAGGTCAAAAATCTTTTGCTTATGCTTCATCGTCAAACTTAATATAATCTAATCAGAGATCAAAGTTTTGATACAAGGGCCAGCTGGAACTCGGCAAAAGTAATTATAAATAATTTTTAATCCAACTTTTTTTCAAAATTATATAGTATTTTTTTATAAATAAAATTATTTTCGTAACCAAAAAATCCCCCAATATAATATTACTTTAACTGCATTTATGATAAACTAATTTCCTTACTACTAACACGAATTTTCTAACACTGAAAACGATTTGGAACGAAATGTAAAATTCTTTAGATAAAGAAAAAGCTGTGAAATTAGTAGCCGTTATCGGCAAAAACGCAAGGCTTATTTGTAGCTGCAAAAATTTGAATCTGCAAATCGAGTACGTTTTTCTGTTCATTGAGATTCAAACGGTTTTCAAAAATGATACTTTTTACTTTATTCCCGTTCATGTACTATTTTAACACAAGTGAGTTTAATATTATTTATTCGTTGTTTTCTGAACGTACTCGCTGACTATGTTATACAGATTAACGAAAGAAATTTTTTTACATCAGTAAACAATGACATTTGAAACATTAAAATTGATAGTATTTTTATGTAAGTAACTCTTTAAATAAAAAACTCATTTAAAAAAAACTTCTTTTATTCAAATTCCGTAGTGTCCTCGCAGGAAATAAAGCCATTATCTTTCTTCGGTTACATAACCGAGCCATTTCGGGACACTATTAAATGGATCACGAGTACTTTTCTGTATAAAGTAGAGGAGAGTTACGACGATTGTAACAGGTATTTTCCGTGCGACGATCCGATATATCCGCCAGGCGCCATTTATTATCACCTCTTGTATTGGAAAGAGAATCGGGAGTTCAGGTACGTCGTTGCTAAATTCAGTTCGAATCTCAATAAATTTGAAAAATTCGATATTAAAAAACCCATGGTTATTGCGACCCATGGTTGGACGGGAGAGTGCAAAATACCAGCTACCTCGTATATAGTTGAAGGTAAACATTACTTTTTCATATTATGCGTAAAATCTTCTTTTACGCATCGGTTATAGTCCGTAAAACAATCACTTTACGCTCTAGATACGAAAAATACTATTTTTACATTTTTTTATCTAAGTGTACGTAAAGCGACCGTTTTACGGACTAAAATCGATGCGTAAAAAGTAACTTTACGCACACTGTGATAAAAAGTTTGACGTTTTTCACAGCCTACCACAGTAAACGGAGTTACAACGTCATCTGTATGACGTGGACAATGGCTAAAGATCCTACCTACGTCATAGCTAAGTCACACATAAGAGCAGCAGGTTTGAGAATGAAACTGAGCATAGAAAATTTGATTAAAATGGGAATGGATCCACGTAGTTTGACTCTGATTGGGTTTTCCTTGGGCGCCCATGTCGTTGGGATAGCTGGATCGATGATTGGAAGAGTTCAGAGAGTCATTGATAAGCACTTTGCTGGAAACTTTGAGTTCTTGCTTCCAGTGGTTGATGAATCTTTCAATTTTCAGGGCTTGATCCAGCCGGCCCCTTGATTAAACACTCCGGCATAACGATATTTTCCGGCAAGCACGTCGAGATAGTCCACACTTGTGCGCACCTGGGAAGAACCGAGAGTCTCGGTCACACTGACTTTTACGTAAACGGGGGTGAGTATCAGCCGGGTTGCTCGAACCGAACAAGAGACAGGAAAAGCTGCAGTCACGACAGAGCCTCGCTGATCTGGGTTGAGGCTCTGAACAACCCAAAGTCGTTCGTAGCGATGCGATGCGAGAGCTACCAAGACTTTCTTCACAAACCAGAGCTGTGCTTGTTCCAGAAACGTTACGTGCTGGAGTACTTGGGCTCAACTGATTTTAACCGTAACAGAGAATACGGTAGTTTTTATTTTAAAACGGCGCCTAGTTCGCCCTTTGGTCTTGGAGAGCGCGGAATTTTTTTGAATTCCAATGTTTTGTACTGAGGCTTAAAGATGCAAAAAAACCAAATTAACGCGTAACGTACTTACGGTTTTTCAGCTCTTGCTTTTATCGGCGCAGGCTAAAATCGGGATAAATGTGGGTTTCGAGATATTTTTATCGCTGCGAGCCCTCCAAAGTTATTTTTTTCTCCCCAAAGTTTTTCTTCGCATGGGCCATTTATATGGGAGTACTGATTCAAGTACTTAACTAGACTTTGTCTCTTTTCTGATAAAATAAACCAATTCTCAAAGAAGTGGAATAATTTTTGAATCTTCTACAGGTAACTTGTAAATCACTAAATTTGTATAAAAATAAATAAACTTTTACAATGTTTACATAAATAAAAAATAAACAAACTTTAATTTTGAAAACGTTCTTTTAATTATCTAAAATAATAATATCTTTTACAAAAAGCTTCTAATTCAAAATAAATTAGTTACAACCTCACGATATAAAACCTTTTTTTTTTCAATAATTAATTTACTATTTTACAGTAAAAATATTTGATTCCATATTAAATGCTCATAAAGAAACAATAATACACATATTTACAACGTTTTAATTATATGATTTTGACAGTTTTTGCTATTTTTTTATATGCACTTTGGTCTTTGAGGAAGGCACATGTTATAAAATGCGTCTTTTCTCCAAAAGTCTTTATTCTTCCAACCGCACCAACCTTTATTTGTTACAGTATTCAAATGTTCAGAACCTGTGTAGTGAGGATCCAAAATCAAAAACCTCACATCTTCGTAAAGATCATCATAGGATACACCAAGGATTGTGTGAGCCAAAACTCCACCACCTAAAAGATTTCAGAAAACCCACAAATCCATCACATACTCATTGATAGGTTCAAAAAAAGTAATTTTTTTAAATTTACCAATCATGACTGGCGTTCCTTGAGTCTGAAAGTGATGAGCCAAGTCTGAAGCCAACGAAGGCATTTCTTCTCCAGTGGATGCACAAAGTACTTTTACCGAGACATCCAGTAACGTTTCAAGAACAAAACCAACCTCGGTTGAACCAATCCATTGCTTGCCACCGATGAAATCGGACGATTTGTCACCAATGTCAACGAGAATTTTTTGAATTTCCTTGTGAGTTGGAACTGATTTCTCTGTGTAGCCTTGTAATCTATGATTTTTAAATAAATTATTACGAATCGTGAATTTTATTTTGTTGTAAGTTAAGTTATATGTATTTACCTGTACCAAGATACAATAGTTTGAAGAGATCTGTAGGCGCATCCCCAACCACTGTCATCAAAATTATTTTGCATATAATGATGGTATGCATAAAAACCCTTTACCACACTCAATTGGCCATCTGTTAATTGAATTTAAAAAAGTTATATAGACTTTTGTATTAATAAGTCAAGAAATTATGATGATCTTACTTTCAGGATTGACGAGTGCTTCATGAGGATTGATTAGAATATCATTACTTTTACAATCATTTTTAAATCTGATGGCATTTCCTTTTCTGAAGTATGGTTTTGTCATCTCCAGTGCAAATCTTCTGTGTAAACTTTTCCTGTATTCAACTGTAATCATAAAGTTTCAGAGTAAACCAGAGATTATTTATTCACCTCAATATTAAATAATTACAACTAAACTTCATTGATAAATTGACATATTTTTCAATTGTAGAATTAATGCAATTATTTTAATTCTTTAATTTAAAAATACTCAATATTTGATTAATTCAAGGATTATTTGATTGAATTACTGCAACCCTGGCGTTAACAATGTTAATAAAATTTTGTTCAATAAAAAAACTTACAAGTTTCTGATGATGACATTTCAATGGGATATACTAATGTAAGTAAGTGACCAAAATTCAGGGGTTTGAAGTGCAGCGGCTCGGGAAGGCGCAATACTGCATCTTCAACTTCCAATTGATTTTCAAAAGACGAGCCTATGAGCCTCAAATTTCGAACTATTGATTCTACAAGAATCTCATACAACTGTGGCATGGTAATGTTATAACCAACCAAAGACACTGTATCAATCTTCAGAGAAAACTCATAGTATGTGGTAGGCTCTAAAAAAAAAAAAAAAAAAAAAAAAAAAAAAAAAAAAAAAAAATTTATTAGTTTTTTGTCAATCTGAAAGTATTTTTTTTTAAATTATCATACTTTTGGTGTGTTGCACAACTGGAGCATACTTGTCGGCTTCTTCTGACAGGCTGTCACTGGAAATTTTTAAAAACATATTGCTTATCACAGCATCCTGGAGATAGAAAATATAGCATGAATAACTTTTTGAAAATATATTGTAAAGCCAAAAATTTCAAACTTACAATAACATCCGTTGGATTTTTACTTTTATTTTCCAGATTTTCATTTAACAATTCTTTGGCTACTTTATTTTGCTTATCATCATTGATATCATTACCTAAAAGGTATATGTTGCTTTGAACAAAGTGAAAACCTACTTTTCCAGCTGCTAACTGCAATGTCAACAACATAAAATAAAAACATCTAAAAAAAAAAACTGTAAAAAGGAAAATATTTTTTACACACATTTTTTCTTGTTTCCTGAAGTGATTCCAGAACATTTGGTTTCTCTGTAATGAAAGGAAGATTTGCTTGAATTCTAACGTAGAAAAAGTTTTTCCAAAAATCATCTTCATTAATGACATCATATTTAATGGGTTCTAGTTTTTGATGTATGTAATAAAATGCATTAACATCAGCTGCATCCAAAGAATATTTGATCAACAGTGGGTTATCTGTGACATCTATCTCCTGAAAATTGATAAAATCAAAATAAACAATCACATAAATCTAATTAATTTTTACTATTATTATACCTTGAATGCATTTGGAATATCTTGTTTATATTGATCAACATATAAAATTCCAAACAGATCAACTTCTGTGGGCATGCAAAGTTGCAAATCAATTGGCAAAATTTTTTTTTCATCGTCATCAACTGGATTAATACTAAAGCCCAAAACTGTCAATGTTTCTTCATACATAACACCATATAAGTGGCCAGTGACTGCAGCATTAAGCTTGCCTAAGCGCTATAAAAATAATTACTAAAATTAGGGTACAGAAGTATTTTTTAAACTTTTTTACAAGGTAAAACTTATAGAAAAACAAATATATAACAATGCTAGTTTCTGTAGAATAAAAACACGGTTTAACTTTATAATTTTATAAAAAACTGTATCAGAATAACTTTTTGATTATAGTTGTTGGAAATTTAAATAAGTAGAAAGTAGCTGAAGTAAATAAACAAACACTTGTTCTTTTTTGACCACTTACCTCGATTAAATTCTTCAAAATTTTTAAACGAGGAGCCATTTCACTGTTTGAGGAGTGAGTTTTTTTATGAATAAAAATTATATTTTTTACATAAACAAAAAAAAAAAACAAATCAATTTGCTTCCATACGGATCATTATAGTAATTTTTGAGGTTAATTTAAACAGCGGAGAAAGATAGCGCTCTGCGCTACTATCGTTTTGTTTTGGCGGCCATTTACAACAGTGTCGCAGATAAAAAATTTTTTACAAAAGCTTGTTTTCTATAAACATTATAAAACGACAATTCAATGTTATTGTAATAAAAAACCAAACATTTTGTCGACCCTTTGTTTTTGTTTCTTTTTTGTTCGACAATCAGATAACAAACGACTGTGCAATAAAATAAAACTTGAATTGAGTATTTACAATAACTTATCGCACATAATTTTCTACCTATTCTCATAATAAAGATCTGAGTTGAGTATATTAAATAAATTAATAAATTCATAAATAAACAATTAAACAAGTAACCAACTTCAAAAACTTAATAACCCTGGCTGTTAATAAATTGTAATAAATTGAGTCTAAAACACCATTTATTACAATAAATTAATTTATTTACAGCATTATTAAATAGCATTATTAGCAGTTTATTAAACACTGATTTAAAAAAAAGACAATAAATTAAATTCATACGTTTGATACATTATTGACAGACTTTCCTTTCATATTCGACATTTTCGACTTTACGACACGTCGAAAACTATTTTATCCAAATATCAAGACTTGTTTTTATTTTCTGTTTTTTTTTTTTTTTAAATTTTTTTAAGAATTGCGTTGAGGGGGCCTCAGTGTGACATACGAATGTGGACGCCCGCAGCCAAAAATACTTACTTACCTATACTAGTTATACACTTGTGCGCTATTCTGCACAAGCAGAAGTAACTTGTGCTGCTGCATGTACCGCACCAACGCGCTTGTGTATAATGTACCTATGCCTGACGTGTGAAAATGTTTCCTCTTCGTTGACTTATACGTGAAAATCTTTCTTTATTTTTAATTTGCTTCACATTATTTTCACTGTGTGACTACCAAAATTTACAAATAGAAGATCCTGAAAAAATTTGTCCACTGCTGTACCCTGGCCAAAAGTTAGTGAAAGGCTTTTGACCTCCACACTAAACCAACTAAAAATGTGATTTTTTAATAATCAGTGATCAAATAGAAAAAAGTAAATGTGTTACTTATACTGTAACTGCTAGAAATGGATCAGTTTTCTAGTAACTTACAGGGTCAAGCTTCGCATGAGGCTTTGCTCAACCGACAAGATGCTGAAATCAAACTTTTGGATGTTATGCGTAAGTGCATTGCTGCTAAGATCAAGTCTGACAAGGAATATGCTTCAAATATTTCATCTTTGAGCTTACAAGGAAAAAAGTTTGAAAGAAGCGAAGAGTTGTATGGCAGTGTAGTTGTACAGGTATAATATTTTTTTGTATATACTATCAATTTTTGGTTTAAGCTACAAGATTTATATTCTTTTGTATGCTCAGAGTTGGAAGGAAATCATGGATTCATTGGATCAAACTGCCAGGTTAATCAGACTGCAAGCAGAGTCCATGGAAAATTTAGTTCTAGATACTATATCTTCTCTTTATACAGAAAGAAAAAGAATTAAAAAGTTATATCAAGAGGAACAAGTTTGGTTGAATAATCAGTTTAGAGAGGTATTGTTAAGTTCTGTGAAACTTGAAGTATTTATTCATTTATTTATTATTATAATCAGTTCATAAATTTATTTAATTATCTATATAGTTGTGAAACTCAATATACAAAATAATATTGATTGTAAAAAAAAAACAATCTTTTAAAAATCCACTTGTGGTGTAATTTTAAGACTTAACCCAGCCATGCATAGAATAAAATTTAATATCATAATGTAGATATAATTTTAATAAGTTTATGTTGTGAAAACATGAGTTAAAATAGAACTCTCTGATGATTTGAATAATTATGATTTTAATACTGGAATTGTCAAGTGTATTTATTATGTTATTAAAATGTTTGTTACAGTTGACAGATGAAGTATCCAGAAAAAAAGGAGAATACCAGAAAAACCTTGAAAATTACCGACAAATGAGATCTAGGTTCGAGGATAATTATGTTAAATGTAAGATTTGATTCAAAATTATTTAGATCTACCTTTCTATGAAGTAAGACTGTAGTTTTAAATTAATCAAATTTTTTTTTCAGCTGGAAAAGTAGGAAGAAAATTAGATGAAGTCAGGGACAAGTACCAAAAAGCTTGTCGTAAACTGCATCTGACCCACAATGAGTATGTTCTACTTTTGGGAGCAGTCGCCGAATGCGAATATGACCTGAGAACATATTTTTTACCAAACCTTCTCAAAAAACAACAACACAATCATCAAGAGTTTATTGTGAATTGGTAAAACTTCATGCTATTATCTTCATAATTTAAAATACTAACAAAAATATTTCATATTTTTACATGCTTGCTTTTGATAGAGATAAAAGAGGTATTATAAATTCATTGATACATTTATGTAATTATTTGTTTAAGTTCAACCAGGGAAATGGTAATAGCAAATAAATTTTTTATTTTATTTTTCAGGTAAGACATAACATAAGTCTGTTTTAGTTATTGTATACTTTAATTCATATAACAATAATGTAATTTTTATGTTACCTGAAAAATAACGTGAAATAAAAATTTTGTTATTACCGAGTCCCTGCTTTCAACAGTAGTTTATAGATTTTTGTGCAATTCATTCTGAGAATTTTTGTATTTTAATAGAGATATAATTTTTGAAATTTTTGTTGAACAGAAAATGTACGTTTACAAATGAATAATTTTAAGCATTTATTTTAGGAAAAAAATACTGCAAAATGTCGTAAAGTACACGGATTTTACAAATGAAAAGTTTTCGGAAGTCTACACAAACTTAAAGAAAACTATCGATTCAATGAAACCCACAGAAGAATATCAAGAATTCATCGGAAAACACGGGTAAATAATTAAATTAAGTTACTCATTGAGTATATGTTTCGATATTTTATTTTGATCCACATTTTCCACAGAACGAGGCCGTTATCTCCGATTGAATTCGTCTTCAATGAAAATCTCATCGACGACACGTCTGGAAAGTTACTTCCCAACAAAATTACGGTCGACAACTTGACCATAGATTGGCTAAGAAATCGATTGACCGATTTGGAATCGTCACTGAGCAATGCACAAGCTAATCGTCAATCCGCACAATACAATACAGAAAGCTGTGATATTAAGTATGACCGTTACTATGAAATATTCTGATTTTATGCTCAGTACATACAAAAACTATAAAAGTTGAAGTTCAAACTTTTAGATAAAATAATTGTACTTAGCTGAAAATTTGGAAACCTATTCAGAGTAATCTGACGTGACAGCTTAAATTCTTTAAAAATTTCAAAATTCCCAAACCTTCAGCTTTTACAGTTTTCAATTTTTTTTCCATTGAAATTTTTTCTTTAAGTTTCTAGATTTTTGAACTGTATGCAAGAATTTCGCGTGTCTTAATTTGGTCAAAAAATAATAATTCTAATTACGGGCTTGAAAGTGGATATTTTTTACTACAGTTTTTTTTCCCACAAAGTAAAATAATATTTAAATACAAGTAGCTATTTTCAAAATTTTCGTACCCCTGTGTAAATCCAAAGGTCAAAAATACTTAACAAGTTTTGAAAATTTGGAACTTTTTTTTTACAGATACAATTTAGAATCTTTACAAGATGAAGTAAAGTCTCGTTGTATAGAAAAAAAGTTACAAAAACAAATAGAAATCATAAGAGCTGCTTTAAATGAACTTGGCTGTGAAGAAGCGCCTTCTGGATGTGATATTTCTGTGGAAGGTTCTTTTCTAGACTCTATGAGTAAGGTAATAATGAAAAATAACAACAATTTTTTTTTCTTTTACTTTTTTTATACTTGCGGTAATGTTCAATGTTTAATCTGTAATTTAGTTACAGAGAACTACCACCATTGATAATGGTTTCTTTACATTGAGAAAGAACAAAAAAATAATAAACATCATAAAGACACCGTTTAAATCATTGCCAGCAATGCAAAATGATAAAAATCGTCTTGTCAGGGCTGGCAGTGAGGGGTCCGCTATTCCCAAAGTGGTTGACTTATCTCCAGTTGTATGTCTTTTAAATGCATATTTTTGCATGTCTCCGTCAAATTATTCACGAGAACTGGAGTTTGATTTTCAATTAATTTTTGTGATTTTTAAAACCCCCCCGTTTGCAGATCCAGATAAACTTTCCATCATCTTACTATGTCTTGTTTTTTGTTTTTTAGTTTTTCGTAACCCAACTACGATTATATTTGTAAGAACGTTAATTATATTTACAGATAACTCATCCAGGAATCTCGAGTTGTGATATACAAAAAACCGCTGTAAGTAGTGAACTCTCAAACGAAGATTGGTTCCACGGCGTTTTACCTCGTGAAGAAGTTGTGCGGTTGTTAGTTAATAAGGGAGACTTTTTGGTACGCGAATCAATTAGGAATAACGAAAGCCAAATCGTACTGTCCGTACGTTGGATCAATAATCACAAACATTTCATTGTTCAGACGACACAGGAGGTACTGTTTTTCACCAAATAAAAAAATCTTTAGTAAACTGCTGTACAACTTAATTTTAATTTCAATGTTCTCAGGGACATTTTCGGTTCGAGGGGCCCTCGTTTCCATCGATAAAAGACCTCATAAGCCATCAGTACAACAGTAAATTACCGGTTACCAGTCGATCAGGAGCGGTGCTGATGACGCCTATAGTGAGAGAACGCTGGGAACTCAATAATGACGACGTTGTTCTAATCGATAAAATTGGAAATGTAAGATACATTTAAATTATTTTTTTTACATCATTCGTTAACTACTGCTAGAGAAACCCTGTGATTAAAAGTGATAAAAAATATTTGTTGTATGAGCAAAACAATTTATGAATTGTCAATGACTGATAAATTTGATTTTTCTAAGCTCAGATTCGTAATGTTTTATAGGTATTGAAAAAAAAGTTAAATATTGTACTTTGCCTATTGCTATTTGCAATTATTGGTTTGGTATTGATGTCAAAATTTATAGATATTACCTGAATAGTATTGGTGTATTCAGATGCAGAGATAAATTTAATTTTTTTTTCATTCTTATGAATTTCCGTCGTTCATAAGTATTTTAATCTTCATTTAAATGCTCACAAATTATGTACTGTATTGTAAAAATTAACGTATTTCTTGCTTAATTTTTTATGAAATTAGAAAAAATCCAGACATTCGGGTCCGAAATACTTGAATTTTTAATGATATAAAAATCCTTTATTTTAATTATTACAACTATGATTTCAGGGTAATTTTGGAGACGTCTACAAAGCACGTCTGAAACCAACGAATATGGACGTGGCTGTAAAAACGTGCAAGGGTACCTTACCCGACGAACAGAAAAAAAAGTTTCTTCAAGAAGGCAGAATACTTAAACGATACGACCACCCGAACGTCGTTAAATTCATCGGTATTTGTGTACAAAAGCAGCCTATAATGATCGTTATGGAATTAGTACCCGGTAAATAAATGAAAGTGTCTAGGTACCATCGCCGTGTACCGTATTCGGTGCACGGTGCACGGTACACGGTACCAAATAAGAGTTACTTTAGACACTCTGTGAATTTAAGTGGGTTATTTAGGATGGGTAATTAGATTTAAAGTAAAAACTAGTAGTTTTTTAAACTTAAGTGGGTTATTTGGAATAAATTATAGGATCTAAAGTAAAAAGCTACCGTGTACCGTGTACGGTACACGGCGATGGTACCTAGACACAACCTAAATAAATACTTTCCACGTGTAACTTTTGATTTTTGTACACTTTTTACGTGTAACTTTTGGTGCTTTTTAATCATTTTATTTTTAGTTTTTACCTGCATTAGTATTAAATAACTTTTTTTCCTTTCAGGTGGCTCACTTTT
This sequence comes from Encarsia formosa, assembly GCA_038277355.1. Taxonomy (NCBI): domain Eukaryota; kingdom Metazoa; phylum Arthropoda; class Insecta; order Hymenoptera; family Aphelinidae; genus Encarsia; species Encarsia formosa. The sequence goes on from CM076187.1 coordinate 78,862,504, forward strand.
GACGTACCTACGAAACAACGCATCAAGTATAGGACAACAACAGCGACTTTTAATGTGTAAAGACACCGCCGCTGGAATGCGCTACTTGGAAGCTAAATCTTGCATTCACAGAGATTTAGCGGCCAGGAATTGTTTAGTTGGTACGCGCTTGTTCATTTCAAAATCACTAGTTCATTATCGATTGTACACGATTTAAAAAAATTGATAATTCTTTTTGCTGTAGGTTATAACACAATTATAAAAATCTCAGACTTTGGAATGTCTAGAGAGGAAGAGGAATACATTGTTTCTGATGGAATGAAGCAAATTCCCATTAAATGGACCGCCCCCGAAGCATTAAATTTCGGTTAGTGATACGTGATACTGAATAACAATAAAAAAAAAGTACTCATCGTCTTTATCTTTTTTGAACAGGAAAATACACGTCTCTTTGTGACGTTTGGAGCTACGGTGTATTAATGTGGGAAATTTTCGCCCTGGGTAACTGTCCATACCCTGGAATGACGAATATGCAAGCTCGACAGAAAATTGAAGACGGTAATTGATCTTTGCTTCTGATATGAATTTTTCATTATCTCGGTTTCAGATTTATTACTTTTAAAATCAAAAAATTGATGCGACGATTTGATTCACTATATTTTAATTGAAAAATTATACTTTTGATCAATTAAATTAAATAATTCGTATTTCATTTTTCTTCATAACATTGTTTTCACGCCATTTATTAATTGAAGAATGTTTTAAAAACTGTTTATTCATGATTAGTGTTTGGTCCTAATATTATCGATGTTAATTATAGGCTACAGAATGTCAGCACCAGAAGGAACCCCCGACGAAATTTACCGACTCATGTTGCAATGTTGGAAAAGTAATCCTGACGAAAGACCACATTTTGATCAGATACACGCAGTCATTGATTCCATTCTACGTACCCACAACTAAAGACTGCATTTTAAGTTTTCATTTACACAAAACTCAATTTTTAGTCGTCATCTGAAGAAAAAAAACAACAGAATTTTTTATTTCGTTCAATAATTGCATGAACCGCACTATTTTCAGTTTTACTTTGGCAGTATTTCAAACATTAACCGTGCAATAGTTTGAACGTGTTAAGAGAAAAAAATAAATCTCAATAGCTGTCGTTTTATAAATGACGCGCTTACTAAGCGAAGTATTATATATATAATAATAATCATTGCAACTGTTTCTAGTTATGTAGGATATCTTTCAAATCGTTTTTATGTATTGTTTTTTTGCCTTTTTTTTTTGTTTATGTGAAAGTTTTATGCTGTGAAAAGCTCGTAATTGTATGAGTTGTATTTTAATTTAAATTTTTATTGTTTATGAGATTTTTTTTTTTTTAAAGTACTTTATTGCATTCTAAATTTTAAGTGAAGCACTGCCATACACTCAAAATTTTATCATTTTTTCAACTGATCGTTTTATGAAAAAACAATATTATTGTGTAGACATTTGAATACTCAAATTCAGCAACATTCTTGTAAAAAAAAAAAAAAAAAAAATGTTTAAAAAATCATTGTAATAATTTGTTTCAAAATACTTTGTACAAAAAATGCGTATACACAGTTTTTTAGAAAAAGATAATTTAGAGATTTAATTAAAAAATTTTTTTTTGATATTTCAAATGTATGTAATGTATGTACAAAAATCTTTATAATAAACTTTAGCTAAACATCTAAAGTAATAATCAATATTTTTCAATTAAAATTGTCACTGTACACTGTACAATCGTTATAGATAAAGTTTCAACAACTCATCACTGACTGCTGAAGGTGTCAAAATTCCAAGATCTGTAAAGAGCAAGCTGATAAACTTGGGAGGCGTGTAGTCAACCAGTGGATGTTCCTTTTCAAGATTTTTTTTGAGTGCACTAGATGTGTACTGTAAAAAAAATTAAATTTATTTTCTAGTATTCAAATGTTAAAAATCAAAATTAAAAATTTACTTTAAATTCGTCAGGAAGGCCATTTGGTGTCAGTGGATAAATTTTAGAAAATTTGAAACTTTCTGCCAAAACATAAAGAGGTTTTTTCATTTCTTTTGCTGCAATTGCCATGTGAAACGTGCCAATCTTTAAAAAAAAAAAATTAGTTGCAGATTAAGAAATTTCATTTTGTTATTTGTTTATTACTTTATTAATTATTCCACCACTTGCAGCAACACCTTCAGCTCCAACCATCACCATATCAATTTGACTCATGATGTATCCAACTGCTGAGTCTAATATTAAAGTGCAAGGAATTCCCAGTTCTTCAAGATTTCTGCACATTTCTTTCCTGAATTAAAAGTAAAAAATTTTTACTCATAACATATACAATTAAATGAGCAACATTTCAAAAAAAAAAACCCAAAAATTGCTTACCCACTATAATCAGGACCTGATTCTGTAACATAAACTTCAAATAGTATGTTGTTGGCAGCCGCTAGTTTCATAGCTTGTAGTACCACTCTAGACCGTGAGTGAGTCAAAATTTTCTAATTAAAATATAAATGAAATTAATTACCGTAATTAAATGATGAAAACAAACATTTTATTACCGTTTTATGTTTTATAAAACTAGTTGCCAATTTTGCAATTTTTCCTCTTGTTTCTATCAACTTTCGTTGAAATATTTTTCCTCTATGAAGCATAATCTTCTTGCATTCTTCAAATTTTACTTTCTGAAAAGATTTTTTAAATTATTTATAAATTTGAACTCTACAAATTTAGATTAATAAACAGTGAAAAATACTTACTGAATTATCAAGTTCAGCTAATGTGATGAATCTTAGAAACAATTCACTACCCGATGCAATAGCTGTCACTGGATGATCACTTGATTTCATGGCATCAACTGCATTTTGAAGACTGATCATCAATTCTTGCATTGTTTGAGCTGTAGTTGGAGAAAAAAAATTTGATTTTTGTACAAATATTCAAATTAAAAAATGATCTTTACCCACACTTGGACTTTTCTAAAACTTTTAAAAGTGAAGCAATAGCAGCCACACCAGCTGACACATCTTTTTCATTTCTAATAATATTGTAGAAATGCTCTTGAATTTCTGTGGTACACAAAATTGTATTAAAATAATAAATATGAATCTTTAATTATTTTTTATAAACCCACCTTCTTTTTCCATTATTGTATGAGTTTATTTAATTTTTCTCTAAAAGTAAATAACATACTCCAATTTTCAGCTCTTGCAAGGTTATGTTGATGATGCAGAAGCAGACTACAAAATTTGTCACACAAGCGGTAAATTTGTTTTTGAATCCCAAAATAGAAAACAATTTTTTTTCGGAAATACAAATTATTTTTTACGAATTTTAATTAAGCGATCAGTATAAAAATTTCATCTATTCAAAAATCATCAGAAACTTCTATCCCTTTATATTGACTAAAAATTAAAAGCAAAAGGTGCTCCTAAAAACTCAAGTTACAATATAAAAATTACTTTTTTACTTTTTTCAAGTTATTTCATAACATAAAACGAATTTTAAATAATCTTGAAATCAAATACTTTTTAAAAGCATTTTGCGCGGTTAAAAACTTATCGACCAATCAGAGCCTAGTATTTTCAGTTTGTTGCAGGTTTTGACTTGTTCTTTATTGACACCGGCCAAATCAGTTGTAAGCTTTGATAAAAATATTTTTCCTAAAATTTTTTTTTAATTAAAACGCTTTTACAATGAGTTAAATTGTTTTTTACACAGTGTCGTAACTCAAAAACAGTTTACTATTTCAAAATAAAATCGGTACAAAAACTTGACGTAGTTTGAAAGTACAGGTATAGAACTAGAAAGATCAAAGAGCACAATTTTTTGCAACAATGCCCCCTAAAAAAACAAAAGTAGGTTTTTTCACTTATTTTTATTAAAGCTATTTTTAAGGTCCAGTACTAAGAATTGAAAATCAAAAATTTGTTTTTCAGAACGTTTTACTATTGGTAGGCAACATTGGTAAATCAAGTACGGATTTAAATTCATTGGAAAATGAACCATTTATCGACAAGACTAAATTTGCTATGAAAGTTTTGGTTGAAAAAAAGGTAAATTGTTTTTTATTTCAAGTTTGAAAATTTTACATTAACTATACATATATTTTTGATCGCAGATATTTTTGCAACCAAAAGATGAAATTGGTATTATTACAATGGGAGATGAAACTGACAATCCTGAAGGAGTGGATAATGTTAAACTGTACAATGAGTATCTGTGTATTCCAAATTGGGAAATGGTTAAATACATTCAAAATTTTGAAGCCACTGATTACTCTTGCAACTGGGTTGAAGCACTGCATGTTGCTCTTTGTTTCATCCAACGAGAAGTGTTGTAAGTACATAAATAGTTTTATATCTTTACAATTTGTCATTGTAGAACTTTTAAAAAATAAAGTTTTTTTATTTTTAGGGAACCATCTTCAACCGTTTTCATGGTTATATTTAATAATTTTAAAGAAGATGTTGAAACTATTGAAGAATATGATTCAAATATCATAAGTAATGAACTGAAAACTTATGGAAATTTACGTCTTATATTTGTGTAATAATCATATTGAAATTACATATTTTATTTTCCTTGCGTAATAGTATCTTAATAAGTTTTTAAATGTTTTCAGAGGTGAAAATTCTCTTGATGAATCTAATGCATCTGAGAAGTTTGCTATGGATATCATTGAACAGGTACAAATTTTTTTTACTCTAAATCTTAATTTATTTTGGCTAAATATATATATTTTTTTCAGGCTGGAGCTCAGTTTGAAAAAATAGATGATTTTATAGAAACCAGACAGTTTTATGTTCCACCTCCTACAAATCCAATTGCTTGGAAAGTAAACTTAGAATGGGCTGGGTTGGAAATTCCATGTGCAACATATGTTAAGGTAATATTCAAAAAATAAACATCAAATGTGATTAGGTGTATATTTTTTAAATTTAATTGATAGACCACCGAGAGTCCAAAACTCAGTTCTTGGAAGATAAAAGCCTCTGCCGACGACTCTGAAGATATTTTGGGTGCTGGAAATGCAATTAGAGAAAATCATAATCTAACAAATGTCGTTAAAGAAAAGGTACAGATGGATGCTCACCGCAATGAAATTGATCCAAGAAACATTATAAATGGATACAAATTCGGGGGACGATATATACCGTTTACTGGTTGGTTAAATCATGAATTATTTCTACTAAATTACAGATTTTAGAAGAAATAATTAATAAACAAAGGCAATTTTTGTTTTAATAGATGAGGATGAGATGGCCATGCAGTTTCTAGGGGGTCCCAAAAGTTTGAAGGTGTACGGCTTTGTACCACAAAATCAAGTCAAACTTGAATATTGGACGGGTAAAGGATCTAGAATTATTGTTCCTGATTCAGAGGTAAAAAAAAAAAAAAAAAAAATTTTGATAAAATTTTGTTTAATTTTTATTATTTTTTGCAGGTAAGTTCACCAGCATTTTACAGTATGGTAAAGGCAATGGTTGACAAAAAGTATGTAGCTATTGTAAGAAAAGTTTATGCTGCTAACAATCTTCCAAGAATGGGAGTTTTGTTTCCTAAAATTGAGGATGATGAAATTTGGGTAAGTAATAATTACTCATATTCATGGTTGCAGTAATTAAGTTAATTTGATTGTTTAGTTATAACTAATTTGGTTTAACAATACATTTTGATTTTTTTTTTCACTAAAAGCCGTATTTTCTTACCAAATCTCAAAATAAGTTATCTAAATCATGAATTTGCATTTTTTTAAGCTTTTTGCAATTAATGGCTAACAAACATTGTTTTGAAAAAAATAATAATAATGAATATTAATGGTTTAACCCAATTATTTCTTAATTAAAATATATTTGAATATTTAGTTTTAAAGTTAATAAATCTACAACCTTGGCTAAGTAATACAATTTTTTATATTATTCTATAAATTTAATAAAACTTGAATTTTTCTTTTTCCGCTATTGTAAGGGATTGGTACACATAGAATTGCCTTTCATTCACGATTTACGAGTAGTTCAAAAGGGGATGGTCAAACCAGGCGACAAAATTGAGGAGATCCAAAAAATCAAAGCAATCGAAGATTACATTGAGTCAATGACAATTTCTACTGAGTAACTATTGAAATTTGATGAAAAAATTCTTTTTTTCTTCTCAATGTTAAATTTTTTTTTTTTTTTTTTTTTTTTTTTTTTTTTTTTTTTTTTTTTTTTTTTTTTAGAGAACTACCTTACTTGAATCCAGGAAGTTTTCCCAATGTGAAGAATCAGTATCAATGGAATGCTGTTGCCGAACGCGTTATCAATCCAAAGAAACCATTGCTACCACTTAATAATTACATTAAAAAATACCTAGATCAACCAGAGATTTTGAAGAACAAAGCTAAGCCGCATTTGGAAAAATTAAATGAACTTTTCGGCACTCGTGAAGTTAAAAATGCAAATTTGGTAAATCAAGATTCTGAAGAATCGCAAAAAGTTCCCAAAGAGCCTGCCAACTCTGGGTTGACTGAGGATTCAGTGAACTTTTTCTCACCTGATGATGTAGATGTAAAAATGGAAGAGGTAATATAACATTAAATTAATTATTCAAAAAAATTTCTTTCAAAATAATTTATTATATTTTTTTTCCAGCTTGATGATTTTTAAGTTACAATTTCCAAAGTCGACCGAAAAACAGATTAAAAGTATTTTTATATTCATACTACCTACACCTGTAAATATCTGGAAATTTAATTACTAAGAATTAATTGTTTTAAATATAATGTTATTAATTTATTAAATTAATTATTAAAATAAAATTTAAGTTTTTAAAAAAAGTTTTTGAGTTTTATTTATTTTTGAATGCTCTGGAATGTCCTCAATACTACCATACATATGCGTATAATTAAATGTATCTTTTTATAAAGTCAAATAAATAAGTTATGACTTATTGTAAAATTTTTTTTTTTTTTTAATTTAAATTACGCTCGCAATTCTACCGTGAATATATATATATATAAATTATAGCAGACTACAAAATTTAACCTAAAAATTTTTATCCGAGTGACGAGTGTTGATTTTTATTATCAATAAAGTTTACCTCTGATAATCAATAGCTTCTTGATGTTTACAAGAATTAATTAATTTTAAAACAGTAAGTTGTCACATCTTTGATTTTTATTTTCTTGCTTCTATTAGTATCTATTAAAAATGTTTCAATTTAGATTTTAATGTACAATATCACGCATATAATAATTAAATTTAACTTTAAAAATTTTGTTGTTATTTGTCATTGTTTTCGTCATGAATAATCTTAATAATTTACCTTTACTTTTTTTAACATGTGATTAAAAATTTTAATAATACCACTTTAGAAATTAATCTTTAAACTTAAATATTTCAAAAAAATTTCAACATAATTGAAGCAGCATTTTTTAAATAAATTTTGTTTTTTAGCTCGAGACTTTAAAATGTACAATGGAATTGGACTCTCAACTCCCCGTGGATCAGGCACAAGCGGGCATGTCCAACGTAATTTTGCATCTGTTCATAAAAAAGACAGATTGGAATCAACAGAAAAAAATAAATCAGAGTTGATCAATCGTCCACCAAACAAAGAAATACTGGAACATACAAGAAAAAGAGAAATTGAAGTAAAATGTTTAGAACTTTCTGATACTCTTGAAGAACAAGGATACAAAGAAGAGGAAATTGAAACAAAGGTTCAGGCTTACAGAAAAATATTAGTTGATAATTATGAAAAAATGTACAATTCTAAACCAACTGACGAATCAGGTCGACCAGTAGTTAAAGATTCTCATCAAAGTGCCAAAGCTCAATTAGAAAGAAATTCTACATTGAGAGATGCCTTGGAATTGGAATCTAAAAGTGATGATTCTAAAAGTTCAGATTCTGAAGATGAATTAGCAGAAACAAAGTGTAAAAAAATTAAGCTTTAAAAGTTCGTCATTGCCATTTCTTTCAAGGTATAGTCATTATAAATTTTTCAAGAAATGAGAAATTATTATTACTTTTTTTTATTGATAGTTTTATTAGAAAATGAATATTGCTTTGAAGCATTTATGTATTATAGCATTTGTATTATAAGAATTAAGTAAATTAATATTATTAAGTCACTGAATTTGGTACAATTCATTTATTTAATTAAAAGCTCAAAAATTAATTTAAATCTCAATTTTTTGAAATTTTTTAGTGAACTAACTAGAAAATTATTAATTTTCAAAATCATACAAAAATATTTTGAATTTGTTTTTATTTTGAATCTACACTATATTAAATGTCATAGAAATGTGAGAGATTGATGAAATTAATTGTTTTTTGGGAAAAAATGTGGCAAAAATTTTTTAAAACATTTGTAAAATATTTATTATTTTTTTCTTAAAATAAGTACAATTATCAAAATATATTACACATAAAAAAATTTTAGAATATAATCTAAAATAATTTCTTTTGAGCTTCACGACGACACCGCACAGGATCGCTAACAATATTTATTTTTTGCAAAAAATAAAATTTTCACCCAAGTATAGCATTTCACAAAGCAAACTAATCATATTTTTATAAACTACAAGTTTTTTTTATTTGTTTCATTGTCTTTTCATTTCATTTTATAAATTTATTTAAATATTTTTTTATAATGAAGATTCAATTTTTTTCATTTTAAATCTTATGTATAAGTTTTCCAGACTTTACCTTTGAGCACACAGACTTTATTGTATTTTGATTTTTTCATTTATTTATGATTATCATTTTTATGATTTTTTTTTTTTTTTTTTTTTTTATTAAAGAAACACAAAGTTTGTATATAATATTCAAGTATAGGTACATACATTGACACATATTATTTACTTTCATTTCAACTAGTATCCGCAGATAGTAGATAGTAGTCAACAGACAAATTTTTATCGTAAATTCTATTATGTATTCTGACCAAATTTTATTATCATTAATAAGTTTGTATATCCTTTAAAACTTCGGTTTTTATATGAGTAAGAAAAAAAAATTACAGCTTTACAAATATTCTTAAGACTTCAGTACTGTTTAGGAACTATAATAGGTAATCTTAACTCAATTCTAGATAAAAAAAAAAAAATAAATAAAAACAATTCCAACTAACCCAAGAATGTTACCACTAAAATTATTTATAATTAAATTTTTATACAAAAAAAATTTGTTGATCAAATTTAATGCTCTGGTAAAAAATGGTCAAATGAATACAGAAAAAAATCGAAGTTTTTTTTTCAATTCAAGATGTGCAAGATCTATAAATTTCATATTGTAAAAAAAAAAAACTTGCTGCGTAAACTCTAAACCATAAAATATGTAATGGATTGATACTTCTACTTTTATTTACAACATTTTATATACACAGTTAAACAATTTTTTTTCTTCTTTATTTTCTGCGGTTTTTACGAAAGTTAAATATAAACGTTACTGTTATAATTATTATCGTTATAATCTATTGATGAAAAATATCTAAATTACACAATTACAAAATTAATAAATTAACCTAACATCAACGCGTTAAATCGAACCAAAAAGGAAAAACTACTCATCGGTAACTTGTTTAAAGCTCTCTTTTAGAGACGGCGAAGGGGGGTATAAAAAGTAACAATAATCTAAAATTAACCAAAACGTTGACGGATAACTAACTGTAAGCTTAGTATCTACAAACGGTTTTTTTTATCAATGTTCTTTGAAACTGAATTACCTAAATTTCTCGTACACGAACGAAAATTTTCTGACCAAAGCTTAACAAACTTGATAAATCTTCCCGAAATTTGTAATTTTTCCTTAAAGGTTGCAAAACCTTAATAAGGTTGAAATTTTAGGATCATTGTTAAGGTTCAGCCAGGTTGACTTGAAATTTTTTAATTTTTTTCCCGAAAAGTATAGATTTGGCCTAAAAAATGTTTGCTGATTTGAAGCAAAACTTAAAAAATTTTTAACAAACTGTCAAGAATTTATAAAATTTGGTAAGATGTCAATAAAAAATCCAGAGTGCTTGTAAATTTCTGTTCATAACAAAGAAAATATTTTTTATTATCGATTAAGTTTGACAAATCTTGCCAAACATCTCTAAAAAAATATTGAATGATTTGACTAAACCTTGCCAAATCTTGCAAACAATCCAAAAATCATTAAGGCTGGAAAGATTGGTTAAAGTTTGTGCATTTTCGTTCGCGTGATTTTTCAAACAAATAAATAAACTAGAAAAAAAAGAGAGAGTGAGAGAGAGAGAGACACCACTAACATATTATCTTGCTAAATATTAATCAGAGCATATTTAATCGGTGGTGTACTTCAGTAATATCCAGTCCACCGTCAGTCGTCGTCTCTCGATTGTAATAAAGCCTCCGATCTACGGAAAGGTTCCTCGCATCAAGCAAGAGTAAAAAAAAAAAAAACTATTTATTCGCTCTTTGCAGGGTTTACGATAATCGCTTCCTCTCGTTCCTCCTGCGTCTGGTCCTTGTCGCCCCAGCCCCAAAGCTCGTGGGTTCCGTCTCCGGTTCTCTCGACACGTTTCTTGACAGTGTCCAGCGACACCGTCTTGAGGTCGTAGGCCCAGCCGAGTCGCGAGAAAAAGTCAATGAAGGCCGTGGTGAAGTTGAACGCGTAGTTGCCGAGCTCCGACGTCTTGTAGTCCCAGGGGAAGACGTGGTGGTAGTTGTGCCAGCCCTCGCCCAACGCTCCGATCGCTACCATTTTGTTCTCGGATGGGTTTATGAACCTGAAAAAGAGGATTTTTTTTTTAATTTTAGAAATTTCAGTTCAGAAGAGGAAGAAGTACAAATTTTGAGATTTTTTTTAAACCTATTTCATGAAAAATTTTCAGTTAATATTTATGAGAGCTTTTAGAGCTTGCGGCATTCGAAAAGCCCTGATTGGTAGTTTGTTTATGAGGCTAAAGTATAAGAAATAAATATTTTGAGATGAATTTTTTTTTTTTCAACTTACTGGTCGTACGGTTTGTTTCCAAATAGATGAGCAGCCGAGTTGACAAGCCACGTCATGTTGAGAGTGAACGTGTATCTAAGTATGGTCGGAATGAAGTAAGCGTTCTTCCAGGTCTCGCCCCAGCAGTACACGGGAATAGAGGTGGGTAGGACAAAGCACAGCACCGGCATAATGTACAAGTAGTACCTAAAAAGTACAAATTTTGAAATTAATCCATACCAACCCCAACGAATATGTACTTTCTTTTGTTTGTAATAAACTTTTCAAGGCAAAAGCTTCAACTAAACATTGCCATACCTTTCTGGACAAAATTTCAAAATTTATTGCTATTTAAAATTTTTTGACTCAAGGTATTTAAACGTACTTTTTCTGAAACTTGAGTATCGGGTCGCTCCACAGGTCTGACATGTCGATACCCTTGCCCTTTTCCTTGATCTGCGGGTGCTTGCGGCACAGCAGCCAGCCAACGTGTGCGAAGAAGAAGCCTCGGGTCGCGTTGTGCGGATCTGCGTCGGTCTCGCTGTACTTGTGGTGCAGTCTGTGATCTCTCGCCCAATCTATCGCCGAATCCTTATGAGAAAAAAAAAAAAAAAAAAAACTATTAATTTTGAGAACTTAAAAAAGCTGTTTTTGGGAATAGTAATAAAAACCGCGTTTATTGAACGAAATTTCTCAATATAATTTTTTAAATCCATTTATAAACTGTGGCTGATTTCAAAATTTGACTTACTGAATTAATTATTATTTTTCAAATTCATCGCATTTATTTAAATAATTACAACCTCGACAAATATTTTAGAATTCTTAGACAAACACTCTGGAATCCTCTAAAGAAATAAATAGTAAACAACATCGAGAACGATGAATAAATTCTCAACCGAATCTTCAAAAATCGAAAAACAAGTATAAAATTTAAATAAAATAAATCATAGAATAAAAATGAACGCATGAAATCATGGTTGAAAGGTCACTTTACGAGTGGTGCCGTCAAAATTAATCACAAGGCGCAATTACGTAAGCCCGTAATTTACGAAATTTTCCGCGGCGAAGTACTTCTTTTTGAAACGAGACGAGGTAATTTTGTTAAAAAGATCATAATAAGGAGGCACGAGCAGTAGAAAAAAGAAAAAGAAAAAAAAAAGGTTACGATTATTATTGCGGTTTACCTGGAACGCGAGTGTGTTCAGTGCCGCGAGTATTGTACGCAATTGCCAAGTCGCCTTGTACGATCTGTGAGCCCAGAGTCTGTGGGCCCCGGCTGTGATGCCAAATCCACTTGCTTGATATAATAAAAATGCTACAAAATGAAAAAAAAAAAAATTGTTTTTAAAACAGCCGAAAAATTATCTATTTATTTATAAAAAAAAAAAAAAAAAAAAAAAAAAAAAGCTTGGACTTTATATACTGTAATTTTATTAGCTAATTTTACTGATGGAAATTAAAGAAAAGCTTTTCGAAATAAAATTTAAAGTTTGTTTAAAATTTAAAATTCTTGTAAAATTTCAATAACGCCCAAAAAAAAAAATAAATAAATAAATTTAATTATCAAAAATAGTAGAAATTATCAAGTTTTTGCATTTACTTGGTAGAAGTCCATTATTACTAATATTGATAATAAAACAAAATTTGCTAACATTTCGACTCAATTCAGTCGTTATACAATATCAAGCTTATAAGTTTAGTATATGATACCATGAAAATAAAAATTATGTTTTGTCATTAATAGATAAAAATACTTAGTAGTGGCCAATTATAAAATTTGTCAAAATTAAATCAAACAAAAAATATTAACTAAAAATCAGTAGGTTTAAAACTATAAAAGAGTGATTGAAATAAAGTAAAAATTTCAGAGTCTTGATAATTTGAGACACAATAAATCGAATTTTTAAATTTATTAAAATCAATAGATTATTGTCTAAATAATAATAATAATAATAGTAAAAAGGTATTAACCAAAAACAGTAGTGGCCAATTTGGCCGAGGTTACAGCCAGGTATAGTCCGTAAAGTGCCGCGACGTGTAAAAATGCGAAAATAGCGACGTTCCTCCAAACAATTTGCAGTTTGTACTCGGTTTGCAATTTTTTCTGTTCTGTTCCGTTCTGCATGATCCGGTGCGTCTTAACCTCCTCATTTTCCGAAAGCACACCCGTGGGTGCGCTCGTTATGTTAGGGGCCATACTCGCACTGCAAAAAAAAATTCATTTATTTAATCGTGATCCTGTAAAAAAATTATTAATTCAACAATAAAATATAAGGCTCTGACTTCGAATTATCGAGGTTTTACTGTCTTTAGTATATAAAATAAATTGAATAATTTTTTAATTTTTAAGTTTAGAAAAGGGCAACGGTGCTAAACTACTGTTTTTAATAAACATTAACTCATCCTGACTCGGAAGATCGATTATTAAATATATATTTTTGATCCGAGTGCGTAAAACCAGTTCAAAGTTCGTTTTTTACGTACTAGTGTCGAAATGGTATATTATGGGACTGGTAACTGAAAGCACGCATCAAAGATTTGACTTTGAGGTTAGAGTGACCAAGAGTACTATAAATACAATTATTTAGTTTATTTGGCTTCATTGGACAGTAATTCAAAAAATAATCGACACGTATTTTTTATTTTTGAAAAAATAACAATTAAAACTGAATGAGTCGCAATATTCACATGTATATAGATGTTCAAACTAGGAAAATTAGTCACGATTATTCAAAAAAACTAAGTCACCGGTAATTTTAGTCAAAAATTCTCAAAATCGAAAACTATTAATTGTTTCGATAAAAATGGAAACTGGATAAAAAATTAATTTCAATCAAGAATTAAAATAATTTATGTATCTCTTATGTAAATTCAACGGTGAGTAAAATATTCCAAATCATACTTCAAACTCGTTGAAACCATTTGGCGTAATCGTCCAATTAAGACTGAATAAAATGTTGAACCTGCGACGAAGTTTTAACGACTAACTTGAACTTGAAGTTTTGAATTTTTATCTAATTTCATTACCTCGTAAACAAGAAATTAGTAGTTCAATTATTTTGCGTCAACAATACTCGGTTACAAGTAATAAAAAATTCTACTTGACGCAATAGATTTTGCAATAGATAATCCACATTTAATAATAAAAAAAAGTATTTGTAGATGCAAATTTTTTTCACGATTATAACGGATTTTCCGTTTGCAATTATTAGCCGATGCTAATAGATTAAGCATAAATCTCAATCAATTATCTTCACACGTGATTCTATTAAACACGTGCTGGAAATAACACAATAATCAAAATTCCCACGTTTCGGAAACTGTTTATCTGAATATGTGTTCACTTTTTTTTCTTTTTTTCATTCAGATTACTGCACTTTGTTTGATTTGATTAAGTATTCGCGAATTCCTCGCTTTTTTTTTCGCATCGTTGATAAAATTTTTTCAACTCTCATGTGTTCTCGATACGGCCTAATCGGAAATAATGTTTGTTTAATAAAATTAATTAAACGAGTGATAATAATACGAGCAGTAATCTACAAATTAATAAAATTTATTATCTCTTCAGTATTTTTAATTATTAACAAAATTATTCTGGTAAAAAATACTTGTGAGTTGTTTTTAGAAATTCTTAGTTTCAATAATAAAAGTTTTGAATATTCCAATTGGATCATAAATTTTATAAATAACTATTTTATTTTCGAAACTATGGGTTAAAAAAAAAAAAAGTCTTAGAACGCTTGCCAATAAGTAAAATATTTTCATTATTTAAACAATTTTTGACTAATTCTTCTAATATATTCAGAGTTTAGACAAAGGAAGCAGTTAGTCGGAAATTCCAGCGTTGATCACACCATATAATTTTTCCTTTTGAAAGATGATGTAACTTCCAAATTTTTTGACTGTCGAAGTCTTTTCCTCAAAACAAATCAATTTATGAAGATATTCGAACATTCTCAAATAAAAATTTTATTTTCACTGTTTTTAAGATGTTTACTACAAATAAATTGATAAAATTTGTATTTTTACGAAATATTACCTAATTTTTTTTGTCAAAACGATGATGCAATTTAAAAATTTTTGACGATCTAATTTTTTTTTTACTGTAGGGTTTCAATTATAAATTTAACATTCAAATTTTATACCAACCTACCAAATTGATAAATAAGTGCTAACAATTATAAAAAAAGGAGAAAAGTTTTACATTAAACTATAAATTAATAGATCAGTATTAACAAGTATTTTCAAATTTACCAACATACGAAATCATTAAAATAAATACAAAAAATATTATAAAAAAAAGAAAAAAAATGTTACAATAAACTATAAACTAGTAGATCATTATAAAGAAACAATTGTCATGGTAAAATGAAGTAATCCACGAAAAAAGAGTGAAAATCAGTTAAGAAAAAAGTCAAATCACGGAATATTTATTTATTCGCAGTTGTTACGCAAGTCCGATAAAAGCGAACAAATTAGTCAAAAAAGTGAAAAAAGGTCAGTCGCAAACACTTCCTCAGCACGCGTCAATCATCAGCTGGATGTAAAAAATCGTTCCCTATCTATCATGAGAACACATAAACAAACGGGCAAGTTCAAAGCCGAGGTGTGCGCTGCCGAGTCAGCCGAGATACTTTCGACCAATTACAGTGCGACGTGAGTCTCGCGCCACCTGAAAATATTCCCCCACCACTCAGACACATGTACAACACGTGCGTGTTTAGGTGCGCTTTTTTTTTTTTTATCGATTTTTCCCATGCGCTGCGACTATATTTTTATGGCTTTTAGTGACGGTTTTGGAAATTTTTTTATACTATTTTCAGTGTATTGCAAATTTTTTTTGTTTTAAAAAAATTTTTATAGGCGGGAGGAACGATAATTCAAGGTTTTTTACCATGCGCGGTGGCGAAGTTTTTTTGGTTTTTAACAATTGTTTGTTTGACAGTGTTTAATAGTAACTGTTTTGAGATATGAATTAGAGATGCAATTTCTTTCTACAATTTTCAGTATATCGCCACTTTTTTCGTTTTGAAAAACTTTAATGGTTTTTTTTAGCCAGGGGAACGATAATTCCAGATGACTATAATTTGCAGTTTTTACGGTTATTTGAAAAATTGTTTGTGGTTGATGATTTATGTAT
Source organism: Encarsia formosa (assembly GCA_038277355.1). Taxonomy (NCBI): domain Eukaryota; kingdom Metazoa; phylum Arthropoda; class Insecta; order Hymenoptera; family Aphelinidae; genus Encarsia; species Encarsia formosa. The sequence goes on from CM076187.1 coordinate 78,878,585, forward strand.
GAGAGTTCAATAGTAGCGGTTTTGGAAATTTTTTTCTATGTTTTGCAACTTTTTTGGTTTTGAAAAACTTTGATGGTTTTTTTTTTATTGGCGGCGAGATCGATAATTTCCAGGTTTTTTTCCCACGCGCAATGAGTAATTTTCAGTTTTTTGGTTTTTTAAAAATTATTCGTGGTTTTGTTAAATTAGTTTACATGTATGAATATTAAGTGGCAACAATTTTGAAATTTTGAGTGCTTACGAAATATATTTGTTAATTTACTTATTTTTTTTATTTTTGAAAAACTTTGATGGTTTTTTTTTATTGTCGAGATCGATTTTAACGCGCAATGAGTAATTATTAGTGTTATGAAAATTATAGTTGACAGTTTACAATTTCGAAATTTTGAACTCAAATTAAAATTTTTTTTTTCTGTAGTTTTCAGTACTTACAATACTTCTTTATTTTTTGAGTTTTGAAAAATTTTTATAATTTTTTTATTTGTTTTAAAAAACTTTGATGGTTTTTTTTTATTGGCAGCGAGATCGATAATTGGAGGTTTTTTTCTCACGCGCAATATGAATAATTTTGAAAACTTTTTATGGTGTCATTATTTTTAATTGATAGTTTACAATTTCAAACTCGATTAAAAATTTTTTTTTCTACAATTTTCAATACTAACAATATACTTCTTTTTTTTGAGTTTTGAAAAACTTTTATTAATTTTTTTTTTAATCAATTTTTTATTAACTCATGGACTGATGATCAAATGATTAATGTGTCAGTTCACATGTCTGAGTGTTAAGTATGTAACAATTTTGAAGTTTTTAATTTTAATCTACTAACAATAATTACTTACTGAAATTTTGAATTCAAATTTAATATTGTTTTAGAGCTCAAGTATTTACAATGATTGTTTATTTATTTTTTTCAGCAATCACGTATTTATGGGTAAATGATTGTTTATTTACATTTGACAGCTTACGTGTCTGAATGCTCAGTTATAACAGTTTCGATTTAGAATTCAATTTTTTTTTTTTTTAAATCTAAGTATTTATAATATTTATTATTTTTTTTCTTTTATAATATATATTTCGGAATAAGTTAAGTGACACTTTACATATCTGTACATTCGATAATAACAATTTTAAGAATTTTGAATTTTAATCCACCAATTATCAATTAAAAATAAATAGTATATTCTCTACGGTTTTTTAGTCACGAAACCATTTATTTTAGTTTCCTAGTTTTAACTAAAATAATAATTAACAGAATCGAATTTAAATTTTTGACAAAACAACAGTGTTTTGGAGTACTTTTTGTTATTTTTCTAATGACAGTTTGAATTAATTCTAATTTTATGTTTACTTTTCTCGTTATCGAACAGTATAAAATTTAAAATTTTGATTTCGATTTATTGAAATAAAAGAGCACAATTTAATTTTTGATAAACTAGAGGAAAATCAAGCGCACGAAACATAATATCGTACGATGCCTGCTCCGGTCAATCATTTCGATCCTTATAATAACAGCAACAAAACATCTGATTTCGAGTCTTTGAATTAACGAATACCTAAAATAACGTAGAAAAACAATTATTAATAAGGTACCGTTCAAAAGGAACACTAATAAACTGTCAAATTTTGAATTGAGAAAAAAAAAGAACGTAATATTCGAAAAATCAATCATTCAAACTTGAAATAGACGAAAGGATCTGGAAAAATCTAAAGGGTCACGAAACAAGTGCGCAATTTCCACGAGGGATTGATTGCTCGTCTCCCACTAACAACATTACTCAAAACCACCAAAGTTCATGACGTACAGTGACGCAACATCGGTCGTTGGTGTCCTTACCAAAAACAACAACAACAAGTGGTTTAACTACAAAATTAAAATAAAAGTTGACTTACGAGGTGCAGAACAGGTGCAGGCGAATAAAATAAAAAAATAATCACACAGTAAACAATGAGAAAGCACGCGCGCGCACTGCAATGTATTGGAATAGAAGTAGGAGAATTACTATTACGTAGGTATAAATCGTTCACAGGAGGTGTTCCTCGTTGCTCCACGTCGCTCGCTCGCACGGTTAATACTGACCGAGTGGCTCCGTGCACGGTAATAAGCTGGTGCGATCAGCTGGTAACTAACTCCCAAGCCGGCGAAGTTTTTCGTTTTGCGTTTAGCGGATCACGTCGCCTGATTTTGGACTGTTCCCCACTACCAACCTAATGCGCAAGCGCGTAGCTTTTTTTTTTTTGTTTGTTTTTCTCGGGGTCAGCCTTGCCGAGGTCACGACCAGCCGGAATGTCGTTTTTGATCCTGAGAAGTTATTTAATTAAATGGACTATTTTTCAACTGGTGAGTATACTTATAGGAACGAACTTTTACACTGTAATTTTCATTTTCAACCTTCAGAATCTTTACTTTTTTCAATAAGAAAGTCAATTTCTATTTGTTTTGTTCAGCAAAGCCTCGCTGATAACTTCGAGTAATTTCCACAAAATTATTTCTATTTTAAAATTATCACTTCTTTTTTATTTTATTTTATATTTTTTTTGATATTATTAGTTGCTGATGAATCTAAACATAAAAATTTAATTTTTTAGCGTCAGGTAGCATAACAAAACTATACTTTGAATTGGTAAAAACAATGGTTTTTGATAGTTAACGTTGTAGCCTCGGGACAAACAATGTCATCTTCAGATGAGTAGATACAATTAGTACTAAAATGTTAAACATTGTTAATTACTAATCATGAAAATCTAAAAGCAAATGTTTTCATGGAGTAAATGCAACTACTTTTTGAAAGGTAGACTTCTTTGTGTTATTTATTTTTTTCTTTTTTGTAACAAAATTGCTGTTTAAAACTAGATTTTTGTTCGAAATTTAGTTTTTTAAAGTTGGTAAATAAATCTTTTGTTTTATCTACTAATTTTATTACGCTATCAAAGTAATTAGGTTAAATTATATTTTTATTATTTTTTATTTTTTTTAAACAAAATTTTTGTGAAAATTCATTTTTATTTTACAATACGACGACAGATTATGACAACATAACAAAAGTCTAATTTAATTAAGTCTCCTCGCTCACCGTGAAAATAATCACAACATAAGAAAACTTTTGTTATTACAGAGTCCCTGAAAATTACTTTCGCAAGCTGAGCTTGAGTTATTTGACATTGCGATGCGAGGCTCTAACTCACAAAAAAACGGGAAAATTTTTATAATACATTTTTTAATTAGGTTAATAATTCTTTTTAAAGAAATTGGGGATCTTAAAAATGGTAAAGGAAGAATGATATTTTGTGGTAACTGTAATTTTTAAAGGCGAAAATGATTACGAGCTTTTTTGGATTTACCTATGTGTTGATATATTAAAGTCACTTTTTGTGAATTACATTTCATCAGAAATTGTAAAATTTCAAATTTTGACTTTTTTATGATGAAATTTTGAATCTGATAAATGAGGAAGGACTATATATCTTGTGTAGCTAAGGTGCTTACTTTGAGAGTAATAAAATAAATTATAGCTACATATTATTTTATAATTATATTTATCAATTGTAAAAGTTTAAATAAATAGATAATTTATTCAAATTTAGAAAAAAAATTAACTAAATTTGATCACTTGATTCCCAAGAAAGATGCGATTTCTAAGAACTAATTGATGTATGAAAATACAAAGCAATTCTGCAGGCTTAATTTATTTTCATGACTTTTGGCATACTTTCGGTTCACTTGTCCTACCGAACTCGCTATTGGAAAATAAAGTAATGAAAATTAAAAATAAACATTCACGTGATTTTCAATTAATTTAGTGTATTTAATTACAAAATTTATCACACCTTAATTATTTAGTCTTAGAGTAAAAATTATTATTAGTGTTTTTAATAATTTATTTTAACTGTATACAAATCTCAATTATGCGAAGAAAAACCTTAGCCCGATATTTGCCACGAATAAAGTAACAATAAAGATACTTTAACTGTTGCTACCGTAACGTCGATATATTAATATTAAAAAAAGTTTCTCAACACACTAGACGCGAATAAAATGACTGATTCTTGCAATTCTTATAAACTGAAAACTTAGAGTCATTTTATTCGTGGCCGGTGGCTGGTACGTCGGAAATTTTTTTTTTTTATTATAATATATCAACGATATGGTAGCAAAGGTCATTTTTGAGCAATCTCCAAAAGCTAAAATAATAAATGAAGTGAAGGTTTAGAGACATGTTATTGGCCAAAATGACCTCCGATGCTACTTTTTTCGTGGCAAATTTCGGTCTTAGGTTTTTCTTCGGATATAGGCAATTGAAATGTCCGAAGAAAAAAAACTTTCTATGTTTAGAATAGTTAAGTTTTAATTACACTGGATAATGGCATGCAACGGTCATTTGAATTTCAAGAATCTGTTAAGCTTTGCATTATTCAGTACAAAAGATTTAGTGCACTGTTAAAATTAACCTTTTTTTTTTTTTTTTTTTTTCGTTTTTAAAATTTTTCCTGCTGTAACCAATTTTGAAATACAAAGAATATTACGATGGAAAAAAAGAAAAAAAAAACAAAACAAAACGAAAATTGTTTTTGAAACGATGCTAAGTTGAGATAATCACTTGTACCGTGTGCGTATGTACATTCTAATGAACGAGCTTTACATGCGCGCGACTCTAATAAACACGCTCTTTAAGAATCGATTCTACACGGGGCTTTAAAATTGCGTGATTTGCATAACACACCGGCCGAAAATAATACTCTAATAGTTTTTATTTTTAAACCGGGTATTATAATTTTAAGTTGTAAGAAAGTGAGTAATTAAATAATTGATTGTTTTTATAAGTTTTTTTTTTTTTTTTTTTTTTTTTTTTTTGTATGGACATTTGGGACAAGGTCATTGACCCTGTCGAGGCCCCCATGAAACGACCAAAATATTCGTGAGTTTAATGTCAAGTAAACTCAAAAGCGTCGATGACCTGGTAATTGACCAAAAGTCGATTCATCAAAATTATGCGTTTGTAACTAGAATTTTGTAAGTACGCATTTTTTATTTTGGAATCTATTGGTAAATTTTATTTAAACAATTTCCTCCAGTTTTATAAAAAAAAAAAAAATTTATGAATTACACTTCGTCACTTTCACAGTGTGTGACAAAATTTTCATGACTTACAAAGTATTTCATTCAAAAGGGTTTAATAATGAAACTCTTCCGTCCGTTTAGATTACTAAAGTCGCGAACTGTTGACTCATAAGTTTTTCCAAGCTTCCGATTCCAAAGTTGAAGAATTAAAAAAGAAAAAAAAAAAAAAAATCCATTTGCGGACGTGACATACGCAAGCGTGCCGTTGGACTACTATTGAATACGTAACTGTTCGAAACACTTTTCTTCACACATTTCCCCCCTCGATAATAATCTACTGACTCATCAATGACATTCACCGATTCGTCTTCGGAGTAGCACGGTTACTTGAAGTACGAGGGTAGGTCGGATTGAAAATTTTTGGTATTGTTGTGAAAAATTTTTTTTTTTTTTTTTTTTATACCAAAGTATTATGGTTTTTATCAAAATTAGTTCAGTTCCAATTATTGTGATAAAATGAGGACCAAAATTAATTTTAGTTATTTATTTTGATTTTTTAGCTGCTTTTGTGTGATACAAATTTTTAAGTATTTTTAGTTCAATTATTTTACCCTTTTGTATTATAAATTTTTTTTTGCCTCTTCTACAGTGGCGGATCATCCGAGGATCGGCTTAACTTTTAAATTGTTATATCTCTCCTTCTGAGTAAATATACAGCACTGTTTTTCGAAATTTCATTAAAAATCAATATTCTCTACCCATAATCACAAAAATTAGTATGATTTACAAATATTGGAAGCGCGATATAACAATTATAAAGTTAATCCGAACCTCGGATGATCCGCCAGTGTAGAAGAGGCATTTAGGGTTATAAGAATAGAATAGATTCTGATGTGAAATTTGAGATTAAATTTTAAATTAAATTTGGTGTCAATTTCGATACCGAAATACAGAACCAAAATAAATATAAATTTGGTATTGTTTATGTAAACAAATTAAAGTTTCTCATTGATCAGTAATTAGTACTAATATACTGAACACTTCCTGAGTGCTTCAGTAAATTTACATTTGTTACTTTCAACTCTATTTGAACAAAAAATCACTTTTTAAAGCAAACATATGAATAAAATCTGTGATAAAATTATTTAAAATCTACAAAAAATTACTGCCTTTAAACTTCTCTGCAAAACTATATTTGACTTAAAAATACAAATAAAACTTTGAAATATGTTTTTGGTAATAAAACCAAAAAATTTTAAATTAATAAATTTAATTTGAAATTTTTAAAGTTTAAATTGATTGTAACCATTTCACTCTGTCTTTCTCTATTCACCCTTATATCGATGGTCCCAGCGAAGAAAAATCTTAACCAAAATTTCCCACGAATAAAGTTACAACGAAGGTACTTTTGGACAATAAAATTTCTCTAAATGACTTAATTTATTATTTAACTGCGAAAAAAATGTTAAAATGACCTTTGCTATGGTTCCATTGATATATAACAATAAGAAAAGTTTTGGTCCCACCAGCCACGAAAAAAAAAACCCTTCGGACAATTTTGAAAGCTGAAACCTTAGTTATTTTTTTCGTGGCTGATGTGAAGAAAATTTTTTTTTATTATATAATATTAACGGATTGATTGCAAGTGTCATTTTTGTAAGTTAATAAATGAGTCTAAGATATTTTTATTGCCAAAAGTCTCCCCATTGTAATTTTATTCGTGGCAGATTTTGGTCTAAGGTTTTTTTTTTCGCACGGACAATCGATCTATAGATACAAGTTTTGGACTGTTTAATTAATCCACTTCCTGCATGCGAAAATTTGATGATCCAACACACGCGTCGATCACCAGACGGTAATAAAAATAAACGATGAACGTTTACTTTATCTACGAACTGCGATTGAACTTTGAGCTTTTGTTATAAAACTTCTCATCGACTCCAGATTTAACCGATAAGAGCTTTTTTTATTTCAAATACATGCTTTCTTTTTTTCTTTTTTTTTTAGATCTCTTGATTTATTGAAAATTAATGTCTGATCGTTATCGATTGATTTCAAAAATTTTCGAGTGTCCTTGAAAAAAAAGAACTAGTAGCTTTGATTGCGTCCTTTAATCCTTTAGAATCTAGAACAGATCGTAAATAGCTTTAAAATGGTAAACTCGTGAGTAAATTTAAAAGTATTATTATGTATAATAATCGAAAAACTTGTTTTAATGTCGTTTATTATAACAAAAACATATACAAAAGATTTCAGGAAGTCAATGAGTAATAGTAGATCGTAATCAAGGATTACAATAATAACATTTCATTTACCTCAAATAAGTACACGAGCCGCATCTCAAAGACAAAAATCTTAATGACAAGATTGGTTGCTTTTTTTTTTTTTTTTTTTTTTTTTTTTTTTATCGCGACTTACCTGAACATTTGCGAGACTTTTGAATTATCGACTTTGATCGGAGCTGATACTTAAAATTTCCGAAAACTTTCAACTTTTGAATCTGATTAAATTTTAAGGAAAAAAACCAGTAGTACCTTTTTTTTTTTTTTAAATTAAATTTGTTTGAAATTTCGTACGAACAATTTTGCAACTTATAATACAATTTGAATAATATACAAAAGCGATCTGTTGATTTAAATAAAGATATATTTATTTAATTATTTATAATAATTAGACTTAAAAATTTTTGTATTAATTCATATTAGTTCATAAAAAATATATAATATTGATGAAAAAACATCTTGTAAATTTTATAGATGAAATATGTAAAAAATTTATATAATAATCGGTTCAAGATCTGATTCGATGATATTAAAATTTTATTGTACTATATTTTACCTTATTTTAAACTGAAAAAAGTAATTATTAGGTACCAAATTTAGTTTAGCTGATTAGAATGTTCATTTTTGAAGTCTTGCGCGCAGTCTAGTTTTTTCTCTGTAAGCATCAATTTGGTAATAAGTCATAGTCCTCATTAGTTCCTGGATCCATTCAAAACGATAAATAAATCATCGTAACTCAAAAAGAAAAACCCCCAAAGAAATTATCATTTTGAATGGCATGGCAGGGGTCCTTGAAACTGTTGTTGATCATCTTCCCAAAGACGAACCGCAAGCAAAAAAAAAAAAAAAAAAAAAAAATCCGCAGAAAAGAAAAAGATGTTAGTCACGTGTTTGGAGAAAATAGTCGGGTTGATAAGGTGGGGGTTGTGTGTTCGTCGCGTGGTCGGTCGCGTTTATCGCCGCGGCGGAGCTTGTTGCACGCCTGAGTCAGGTGACGTCGAGCCACCGCACGCGCCACGAGACGATCGCGTGATCTTATACCTACTGGATTTATGGATTTTATTTTTTACTTTCTTTTGATTTATAATTTTTCATTTTTACTTTAAAAAGGCTTATAGTCCTTGGAAGCTTTTGAAGTACCCGCCATATATATAGATGTACTAATCATGCCGCCATAAGCAAAAGAGTTCTAGTTAATTTTATTCAACAGAAAATGCTTTTAACGATGAGACCAAATTTTATAATAATTTTACTTCAGAATTATAATCTTAAGATTCTTAATAATTTAATTATTTTAGCTTTTGGTTTATGAAAAATCCATAAGCAAAAGCTCTTTCTGTAAAGTAGACGAATCTTCACTTTATTTAATAAATAAAGTTTTTTTTTTTAACTACCATTGAAGATTATTGATATTTCACAAATTTTTATAATTTCATGGTGATTGTATGAAAAAAAATTTTTAATTCATTAAAAATCTAAAACTTTGACAAAAAAAATATATATATATACTTCCCAACTATATTTGAAATTTAGCTAGAATTCGAAAGACTAAAATAGAATAGACAATAAAAAAACCTATCTAATCTAAAAATCGATGTAAAAAATATTAGTTTTATCGACTTTACAATTTATTCTAGGTCAATTATTAGTTATGACGTCATGATTATAGTAATACCCAAAAAATATAAAGTCGAAATCTTCCACATTATACATATACATATATTTGGGTTGCACCTTGGACCAAGGACTAAAAAAAGGATGTTTCAATAATTCCATTGATTTGAGTGACGCTTCAAACGTGTTTTTGGACAATGGCTGTTTACGGGTTTTTAAACTGGAAGCGCGAGATGTGACCAAAGCCGGAAAAGTACCAAAGTACCATGACGAAAACAATGGTTGCTGGAAGTTAAAAGCATCAAGATTAAAACCACTGTTGGAAATTTTTTCAAATTACTCGATAATTTTTTCAGTTCATTTTAGCAAGATTTTTATGAATGGATTTTACTTGTGCATTGTGTTTAGAAAACCATAATTTAATCAATCTTCGACGGTAGACTAAATTTTTTCTATTTGATTTTCAAATCTTTGTAATTTTTGTACTCAATAAATTAAAATAAACTTGTTCGATAAAATCTTATTGGAAAAGTTTAATGAAACTTGAATAACAATTTCAACCGTCCGATTCCAGTTATGAATAGAACTAGTAACAGACAGCTGAACTTGCATAACTTTCCATTTTTGAAAAAAAAAAAAAATTATTGCTATGATCTGGTACGCAAGCTCGTTTAATATTACATAATTTATCATCTCATTTATCTATTTTTCTTTCTTTTTTATCTGTAATGTTTCCCGGAAGAATTTCACTCGACAAAATTTCGCAAAATATACTATTTGGAAAATTTGTAAATTATGCACGGTACGAATTGATACTTTTTGGAAAAAGTTATGCGAGTCCAGGGTAATTTGTATAATTTAAAAAATACAACCGCTCGTTATTTAGTTAATACAAGCGTAACCGACATCGAAAGTCGGTGAAACTTATTCAATGAAAAAGGTAGGATTGTCAATTTCAATTTATTTTTAATTTCGTAATATCAGGATACATTGTAATACTTTACATATAAATCTAACTTCTACTAATAATAGTAACGGAGGTTTGAAGCATATCCATTTTACTATAAAATGTGATCAGTAAATAAAAATAATCATAGAATACATATTTTTTAAGAATTTTTCTGAGATACTTAACAACGAATGTTCAAACAATTCAGTAAAATTAATAAATAATGGATAAGTTTTCAAAATTATTTTAAATTCAATCTTTGTATATATATGTTGTTTTTTTATTTTGTATAAATATTTAATTTTTTTTTTTATTATAACTAAATCAATAAATAAATAATTAATTAACAAACAAAAGCAGAAAATGTATTATTTCTTATGTTTTTAACATTATTTTGAGGATTAGAAAACTAACTAGCTTTATTGCTTATGTTTTGTACAAATTTTTTTTTTTAAATCAATAATTAATAATTTTAGCATTGTTTTTTACAATCATAAAATATAAAAAATCAGTAAGTATAAATAATTTTTAAAAAAGTCTAAAATATGTCGAATCTAATAAGAATAATTCTTTATTATTATTACTATTAGTAATTAATCATTTTAGCATTGCTTTTTACAAGTATATAATATAAAAAATCAGTAAATATTTCAAGTTTTATAAACAATCTAATAATATTTCCGTGAATGAAAATAATCTATTTTTTGTTATTATTATTTTTTTATGTAATAAAAAAGAAATGACGAAACAAGCGGAGTAAATAAAAAAAAAATCTTTCAAACTTTCGATAAAAATACCCTAAAAGCTTCAACTGGGCGTAATCAATGAAAAATATCAGAGCCAGAGTGGTCGTACGATTTCGATCGTGTATCGGCTCTCGTAGGACCAAAGTTTAAAATCCACGATCGATTTCTTTTGAATTAAAATTAAACACAGTATTGAACTTTGCTATCTGTCGTCGTAGACTCGTCAGAAAATTTTATATTCGAGTCTTCTTTGCACGTGCATGTTTGTTTACACAAAACTGAATTTTGAAAAAAAAAATTGGCTTTGAGATGAGTTAATTTGATTTTGTTTTTTTTTTTCAGCTTCAAAACTCTCTATGACTTTGCGTACATCATACTCGAATAATTTTGTTACACTTCATTCTTGATATTTAAACCATAAATCAAATTAAATTACGTAATTTATAATTTATGCTGAGAAATTTTTTTATGTTTAGAACGCAAAAAACGTCGATGCACTCGTGCTAATAATTTATATACCTCCTTATATTGAATATACCATGAAATTCTATGGCTTGAAAATTTTTCAAATTGTTTAAACAAATTACCACAGTCATTTTAAATTTTTAAACGAAAAAAACAAGTAAATAGTGTCAAATTTTTTTTGCTTGAGTAAAAACTAATAATTTATTTTTTTTTGTGTCGTGTGGACAAGTCAATATTCTGACTATGAAATTCTACTTGAAATTTTAGATTTCGTTGCATAGGTCAAAAATAAAAATTTACGCACTCGTGATTTAATTTGATTTATGGTGTGTATATATCTCACGCGTGATTTTGGTATATTTCATTCCATTATTTAAAATTTACTCGGCCAGTTTTGATGGCTTCCGTCCCCTCGATTGTCAACAACGGCCTTGACGAGCTCGTACCTGGGCTGCTTCCGGTCCCAGACCCATCCGATCCTGGCGAAGAGGTCGATAACCGCTGTGGTGACGTTCAGGAGCGACGGCCCGAGCTCGGCGGCCTTGTAGTCCCAGGGGAAGACGTGGTGGTAGTTGTGCCAACCCTCGCCCATTGCCACCCAGGACACGATCTTGTTTTCCGATGGCGATATATTCCTGTTTGAAAAAAAAGGTTTTTTATAGATTATAAAATGGCTGAAAAAATTAAGTTTATTGCAGAGAGTCAAGATAAAATTAGGACAGCAAGAAATATTTTTCTTGGAAAAACTGTAGGGTTTGGTTAGTTGAAAGGACAAGCTTTTGCAAAATCCCTGAAATCTGATTCTTAATATTTTGATAGACTGTTTTATCATAGTATGCGTAAAGTAATTTTTTACGCACCGATTTTGGTACGTAAAATGGTCGCTTTACAAACACTTAGAAAATAATTAAAAAATGTTAAAAATTACTGTTTGCAACTAAGATAAAAAAAAATGTTTGTAAGAAGGGTGTCAAAAATTAAGACCTCGGGCCTGAAACGTTTTTTTACACCCTTATTACGAAAAATCATTTTTTGCCTAAGCTTTATCTCAGAAATCTAAATTTTACTAATAACTTAAACCATAAAATTTTTTTTTTTGGAAAATTGATTAAAAGTGACCCAAATGTGTGGCCATCTCGTAGCAACTAATTTTTAATCAGCTTGAAAAATTAATTATAATAAAAGAAAGACTTTATTAAAGAAAAAGCATTTGGTAATTAATTTAAAATAGAAAGAAAAAAAGAAGGGTTAATAATGAAGGTGTCATACTTGTCATAAGGTTTGTTTCCCCAGATGTGGGCGAGACTGTTGACGCTCCAGGTGAAGTTCAACATGAGTACGTATCGCATAAAGCATTGCGATACAATGGATATAAACCAGCCTTCGTTCCACAATAATACCGGGAGTATCGACGGTATTACAAATGCTAGAAGTACCTTCAACGGTGTAAAGTATCTGTAACAAAAAAAAACACATAAAAGATTCATCATTGTTCATTTGTGTCTTCGCAATCGAATACAATTCTTCTATTCTTCTTCTTCTTTTTTTAATTGATTTTTTTTTTTTTTTTTTTTCGAATACAGCTTTCTAAATGCAGCTTATTTAAATCAACGAGGTCCAACGACGATAAGGCTCTTTTTTAGTTTGATCGATTCAAGGATAAACTCGAAAACGTGGAATTTCAACGTACGCACGATTTAAAATTTCACGAGTTTTGAAAAATCTGTTCTTTTTTGAGAAACTTTGAATTGGTTGGACTAGGAAAATAATATAATACACCCACAATTAAAAAGCAAAAAAAAAAAAAAAAATGACTTTGATTATATAATTTTAAATTGATTTTTCAAAAATATACAAATTTTCAATCGATAATAAATTTTTTTTTTTTTTTTTTAATTACGTTCGCATTATTTTGGAACTCTCTAGATCATAAGTACGTGGGGAAACAAACCTAGGTTCTCAGAGTTTTGACGCTAGGCTCTAGCCATAAGGCTACTATCATACTAATGAATCATCAGGTTCTAGATAATAAATATTTTTGCGGAACTATTAAAGATACTTAAAATCCCACACTAGAAATCTTTCACAATGAAGTCTCGAGAGCTTAAAGATTTTTGTATTTCATCAACCTCGCACGCATCCATTTATTGAATGAATATCCACTCGAGCCATAAAAACCGAGTGAAGCAAACTCAACTTAAAAAAAAAAACTCTAAGAATTATTGAAGACGTACTTTTGTGAGAATTGGACTACTGGGTCTTCCAATACGTCGCTCATGTCGATTTCCCGTCCCTTTCTCACGACCTCGGGGTGTTTCCTCATCATGAGCCAGCCGACGTGCGAGAAGAAGAAGCCTCTTTTGGCGTTGTGAGGGTCCGCGTCCGTGTCGGTGAACTTGTGGTGGACTCGGTGGTCCCTCACCCACGCGAATATGCTGTTCTGAAAATTTTTAAATTGATTTTGAGCAGGATTAAACTAAATAACAAATTTTGAAATTACCTGTCCAGCCGACATGTAGCAGAGCATCAGGATTACACGAAAGGGCACGTTTGCCTTGTAGGACTTGTGGGTCCAGTATCTATGAACACCGCCGGTCACGCCAAATCCACCGATCATGCCCGTCAGATAAGCTGAAAATTTAATAAATATTTAAACTTTTTTGTAGTTAAAAGTTAAATTACTTTTTACACTGTAGACTCTTAATTGAATTCAATTAAAAATGTATTTTTTTCTACTACTTTGGTGTACGATACTATAGTGTATCGAACTCAATAAATTAAAGTAATTATTAAAAACAGAACCACAGCTAAAAAATGGAATTTGAAAATTTTTCATATTGTTTAAACAAATTACCAGATTCAAGGAGAATTTTAAAAAATTACGATTTTAGTATAATTGTTCCTTAAAATTTCACAAAAATATTTAAAAAAATGCATAGCGAACCGAATATTTGTTTGCGCAATAGACTTTAATACATTTTTTGACCCGAGTGCGTAAAACCATTTCAAAGTTCATTTTTTACGCACTAGTGTAGAAAAACTATTTTTCAATACTAAAAATTTTTAAAAAAATAAAAAAATAAAATAAAAACTTACCCCAGGCAAAGCAATACCACTTGGTTCTCCAAGGAAACGTCAGCAGCGAGTAAAGGCATATGGCGTGCAAAATACCGAGGGCGAAAACGTTGCCCCATAAAATTTCCGTCTCAAACTCGAAAAGTCCTCTACTCTTTTTCGAATAATAAACATCTTTATCACCCAAGCCATTATTATTTACGGTCCTGCACATTTCCGACTCTATTCTAGCCTCGCACGACGCGTTTGGGGCCATTTTTCTCAATTCTTTCCCTTCAAATTGTACAATTATAACACTTATCGTTCGAAATGATCAAAAGTTGTATCTTTGGACACGATCATTTTTTAATTTTTCAAAGGTGGAGCATTAACGCGACGCGGTGAGGAACTGTTGGTTCATTTCACAAGACAATTAGCTTTGCGAAATATGTCTACGAATCAGCACATTCTTCCGTCATAAAAAAAAAGGCTCGTCGAACTCTCCAGGGCAATAAGAAAAAAAAAAAAGCGACGGTGACACCGAACCGATCGAGCTTCTAGGAAATTCGGAGTTGCAACTAAATTTCCGTGACAAATCGGGATTTTTTTTATTGTCTTTTCGAAATTAGCCTTATTGATGATTCGTGTATGATTTGCATGCCAAAAATCACCTGTAATTTTTTTTTTTTTTTTTTCTTTCGGAAACATGAACATCTTGTTACAACTTAAATTCATTAAATATTTTTTTTTTTCATCAAAATTCTCGTGAGAATATAAGAATCATTAATGTATTTGTAAATACTAAAATGAAAAATTTTTCTCATTCATTTTCATTTGTATCTTTAAATAAATGAAATATTCGTTGTGGTATAGAAACCTCCGGCGAAGAAAAACCTTAGACCAAAATTTGCCACGAATAAAGTTACAATGAGTCAACTTTTAGTTACTAAAATATCTCTAAACTACTTTACTCATGGTTTTAATTTTTGTAGACTGGAAAAAAATGACTCTTGCTGACAGTTCGTTGATACACAAGATCAAGAAAAATTTTCCTCCTTATCTGCCGCGAAGAAAAAGACTATAAGTTTTCATCTCATAAAAATCGCAAGGATCTAATAAAACTATAAAATTATCCTACAAATATATTTTTATATTCTTGTACCATCTACTTATTTAACACCGTGCTAAAAAAACTACCGAAAAATAAGTGCTTCCTAAAAATTAAAAGTTTACAAAAAGCTATAAATAAATCTTATCATAATCAAAGGTGTTTAAAAAATTCCGTGAGCCTCTTCTTCAGAAACTCGTTTCCTATGGTTTCGATCTGGTGTCTCTGTACCCTGGGTATGTTCCAGCAGTCCCGTAAAAACGAGCCTCTGTCGTTGCAAAGCTGATCCTCGAGCCTCGACCCGGAGTATTTTTCCGTGGTTCTGGCGTCCCACCAGGATTTCCAGCTCTCGTATATCTTCGAACTGCCAAGGCCATAGGTCAGGTCGTAACATCGTTTTTTCAAACTGTTATGGAGAAGATGAATAGAATTAATTGCTTGGTTTCAAGACAATTTTTCAAAGTTTTGGAACCTATGGACTATGGACTATCTTTGGACTCTGTAATTAACAAAGAGTGTATTTTTTAGCTTGCCACGCACAATAATTTAAAACCAAAAAATCGAATCAGCCGTTTTTAAATTAGCAAACAATGCTTTGGGCTTTTTTAGGCGAGTCTAGCTGTGAGTCACAACTCGTTTGAATCTAATTTAATGAATTAAAATGCAGGGAAATACTAACTGATTTTCCCACTCTCCGTCCACGCTGGTTACCACCAAATCCGAGTTGGGTACGTGATCTAAAATCATTCGCTTGTTTCCGATGACCCGCATTCCGAAGCTGGAAAAATATATTTAAAAAAAAAAAAAATTTATTATGTATAATTAGTTGTTTATTTATTCGAGCTACTTTTCAAAAACAATTTATTGTTTTGTCAACTTATTGATTTTTTGTTTTAAACCTTATTACCCTGATGTAATTTTTTTTTATTGTACTGTAAAAATAATAAATATATACTCGTTTTGCTGTAATTAGGAGACTGTGTGATTTTTATTCAATTAGTTATGAACAATATTAAAATTGTTAATTGAAATAATTTACTATTTTAAATTAAATTAAACTTTTTGATGCACTCGAAAAGTTCGACTCGAATTAAAAAAATTTTCATTTTTCCAAGATATTACTTGCGCAAATAATTCATTTCATTGTAATTTGATTTCATTCTGATCTTTCATAATTTATTGTAATAAAAATTTAATCATTCCAAGATTTAAAAGTTCTTTAAAATAATATTTACGTAAAACTGAAAAATTTTCGGAAAAAAAAGATCACAGATTCATGATATAATTATTAAAAAAAAAATTCTGTTAATTAATGACACTAAAATTAAGTTTGAGTTGTTTTTTTAGTAGTTTACTTTGTAAATGAATCGTCGCAAATGATTTTAAACAATGACTCGATTGTTGTTTCTTTGAGGCCCTTCAGTGGACAGATCCGGTCGTAAACAAAAATCAACGTCTGATTAATCTGTAAATAATACAGTGGAAATTTTTTAATTGATACTTAAAAAAAAAAAAAAAAAAAATTGTTCGGTATCGGTAATAAAATTTATGTAATTTATATATACATAACCTGATCAACTATCGAAAGACAAATTTCACATCTTATGCAAGCCGAGTTCGGATTAATGTTGATTGTGCACGTTTTTGAATCACGAGAGCAAGGAAAATATTGCACTTTTTTAACAATTCCGTACTGGATGATATTCTGATGGCAGTGGACGAACTCGTCGTCTTTTTGTTTGATCAACGGTTCGAGTTTCGGCTTTGTCTTTGCTAATTGGGATTGAAAATTTTCCTCGATTTCTTGGGCTGGTTCGAAACTTTTGGCTTGCAATATTAAAATTGTAAATGAAAAAATTTTTATGAGTTTTGATTTAAACATCGTGTAAACTTAGATATCAAGGTTTAAAGGTTAAAAAAAAGTCCGTCAAAAAAAAAAGTAATAATATTTTTGAATAAACAAGTTTTATTATCGGACTTGCCAAACTTAAAAAAAAGTTTATAAAAAATTACTAGTTTTTTGCGATTTTTATTTATTACACTTATTCATCGTTTATTATTAAATTAATTTATAAACTAAATTTGTTATCATCGCACTTTAATTATAAAATTAATTCTCAAAGTATAATTTTATAAAATGTACCATTCAAGTTTTTAAAATTAAATGATCAATTTTTTATTCATGAGCGATTGTTATAACTTTTTATAAATAATTTATAAAAATTAATTAACTCGTTCGAATTATTCCAGCAGAGCAGCAGATAAAGCAGGAAACCGACATTACCGACGATGGTAACAGTTGATCAGCGATTTGGACGAGCAGAAAAACACGTGGATTTTAACTTTGTTTTGGTACATAGTAAATCGGTATCAAAATGGTAAGATTAATTTACTTGGAATATTTTATTGAAAATCTACTTTTAAAACATAAATTATACGTATTTAAACTTTAAAATTTTCAGTCGACGAGTCACGAAAGCATCAAGCATGATAGAGCCGGCCCGAACAAATTTATACATCCAAAAGGTAGAAAATGCGTGGCTCTGATGAAATCAATGAAAAAGTACGTTTTTTTTTGTTCAAAGTTTTGTAAATTGAAATCAAATATATTGTGTTGATTTTACATTTTTTTATTTTTTTATTTTTTTTTTCGCAGGGACTCAAAAAAAGCCATGGCAAAACAGGAGACCAAAATGAAACAAAGTTTAATTGCAGAAAAATTGTTATGGTTTAAAAATCAGCTGGATCCAAACATTGATTCCGTTACAAATGAATTAGTTGCAGATTTAGTTGAGAAGTAAGTTGTTTAATTTTTTAACTGTTGAGATTATTGTAAAACCTGGAAATATTTTTTTAAAGGTACATTGCTCGCAACAACGAAGAGCTGGAGCAAATCTTACTCAAAAGATCAATTGGCAGTAACAGAAAGCAGCAGCATGTAGGGAGGGAAAATGCAATTCGATTGACCAAAGAAAGAGAAACAAATGATTATAATTCTTGTGGTTTTGGTGAGTTTAATAAAAAGCGAAAAATTTAGAAGAAAAATTTGTGAACTGAAAATTAAAATTTATTTTCAGAGATTCCTAATATATTTGATTCAACTCAGTTGAAAATGCTATTGAAATGGAATGGTGATTTGAAATTTCTACCTAATTTTAAATTTCGTCGCTTTGTTAATAAACAAACAAATGAAAAGCAGAAAAAGTCTAAAAATACCATCACTGAAGAAAAAATGGAAAGTTGATCTATAATATGTAAAAAATGTATTTTTATTATTGTAAATAGTCTAGTTTTAATATGAATATTCTATGCTTGAAAAAAAAAATTATATTTGATTGACTGTTATAAATACTTCAATCATTATCTTTGTTAAACCAATAAATGAAAAAAAGTTAAACTGAGTCCTTTTTTACATATTTTCATTGATTACCTTGTTGGATTTAAATGTACTATTTCAGAGTAAAAAACAAGTTATTTATGCTAAACAATAACTTCTATTTTCATTTAAATTATTAAAATAATAAATATCAAAAGCACTAGGGACTAGGGAGTGAATAATAAAATTTTATTTAGAATATAAAATGTCTTATTCTATTCAACAAATTACTTGATAATGTTTTGTGCATTTTTTTGGGTGCACATTATTTCAATTAGTATTTACACAATCATCATTTAATAAATAAATTACCATGTTAGTTCTTTCTTTTAACTTTTTCTCTTCTTTTTATGGTCCATTTTAGGGTTCACTTTTCCATAATGACTAAGGATACCGCCAGACATTTTATTCTTACCACCAAACATTTTATTCTTACCACTAGACTTTTTATTCTCACCCCCAGACTTTTTATTCTCACCGCCAGACTTTTTTTTCTTTTTGTCAAGTTTCCTTGCTTTACCTTTAAGTCTAATCTTTTTATTCTTGAGTACATTTTTAGTCAACTGGCTTGGATCAAAACCAGTTGCCATTGTTTTCTTCTTCTTGGCCTCTTGAAGTATTTCCAACTTTCTCTTTTCTATCAGTTTCTTGTAGTTCATTTTTCTATTTTTTGGCGGCGCAGCACCCAAACTTATGGCCAATGCTATTTTGGCATGTCTGGCTTCTTTCTGCTCCATGGCAGACATCCCAAGTTTGATGACATCGTACCTTAAGCGCTTCATTTCCAATTCGTCCTGTCTTTTCTGGTCTACTGGTTGGGGTTCCTCTTCCTCCTCGATCTCGTCACCAAACTCATCATAAACTTTTCTTTTTCTTTTGAGTGCTGCTTCTTTTTTTTCACGCATCTTTTCTGGATCGACTTCTTTTTTCTTGTGAGCTTTATATTCTGTGACTCCATAAAGCTTCTCGACATTCTTCTTGCCTTGAGTGGCTCGAGTTGGAATGAAATCCTCCATCTTGCAGTTTAATCTGAAAATATACAGATTGATGTTGTTTGTTAAAATTTTTTTAAAATTAAGTACACATTTAATAACAGTTAAAAAAAAGTTTAATTTATATTAGGAAACATTCAATTTAAAATTTTAAATTATAGACAGTCTTTTGAGTTAATATTCTACTATTCTGTGATAAATAGATTAAGAAAAAACTGAAATAGTTTATCTATTAATACAATAAATCGTAATAATATCAGTTAGTAACCACACACTTTCACAAGAAATTTTTGTTTTTTGCTCTAATTTAAACAATTTTTATCAATTTTATAACTTTAGACTCAGTAAATAGTCGCATAAAAATAGAAAAACGAGTTCTTTTCGTGCAAATGGAGTTTACCAGTCCGAAATTACCTGTTTATTTATATTTTTTTCATAACATAACCTAATATTTGACACTAGTTACGCTAGCTGCACACACGAGGACTCACCGCAGCAGACTGCAGACAATCTCATCTCGATCTCTTAGTGACTTGCGCATTGTGCAGTCTTCTTTAGGAGCTTCAGCTCGGCTGCTTTGTTTACTTTAGCAGAGATAAGAGTGTTTTAGTTAAACAGTTTTTTCAAATACAATGTAAATAATGAAATTTGTGATAAAACAGTGGGTAGTGACTGTGAGCCAATCAGTTTATGCCAAGAATTGAGAGTAAAATAGTTTTATCCAGCATTAAAGCGTGGAGAGTGTGAATTCTTAAGACAATTAATTAATTAGCAAATTTGTACGTAATTTTCAAAGGTTAGTAAACGTTTTACTTTGCTACAAAATTTTTTTTATAATACATGATTAAAACAATTTTAAAATTACCTTGCCTGTTCAAATCATTTATACGAGTATTAAAAAAAATAATAATAAAAAATAAGACACCCGAAAAGTCACACCCATTTAAAAACAGATCGGTTTCTGTCCATTTTTAGAACTTGTTTTACCATTCACTCTAATGTGTGAATTTGCAGTATATTTTTATTAACTTAACATAATTAATTTTACAGGTTTCAAAAATGAATCCCGAAAAAGTGATAATAGATTGTGATGCCGGAATAGACGATGCACTAGCTTTAATTTTATTAGTGGCAGCACACAAACGCAAAAGAATAGAAATACTGGCTATTACTTGCGTACACGGAAACACAACAATAGACAATGTTGTTAAAAACGTCTACAGAGTTTTGAAAATTTGTAATGCGGAAGATGTAAGATTTTTAACATGAATGAATTTCATATTTTATTAATCACTTATTAATTTTTGTGAAAAAATTGTTGCAAAAATATTTTTATAAGACTGTTTTTACGTCAAAATCGTTTTTATTTTTTATTATGAGCTTTAAATTTATAAAAAAAAGTCAATTTTGATATTTTAAAGATAAAAAAATTATAAAAACCTTGATTTTTCAAATTTGACCCAGAATAAAATTTAAAATATTACTTCACTATTTGGACCCTTGCGTGAAATGTTTACTGATAAAATCATAAAAATTGCAGATTCCCGTGTACAAAGGCGCGGACTCGGCACTTTTGTCATTGGAAAACACTCGAATCGCCAGAGAATGCAAGTATCACGGGGAAGACGGTTTGGCCGACGTTTTCACGGACGAGCCGGACACGAGAAAATTGAAAAAAGAACACGCCGTGTGTGTCCTTCCGGAACTAACGTCAAAATATTACGGTAAAAAAATGATATTCCATGAGTTTTTAAACACAGCTACGAGAAATTAAAGTTTTGACTTCGTTCGCAGGACAAGTTACGCTTCTTTGCATAGCACCTTTGACGAATATTGCCCTGGCTATGAAGTTGAACCCTGGATTTTTAAATTCGGTGAATAAGATTGTAGCAATGGGCGGAAATTCATCAGGTAAATGATGTTATTTATTATTTTTTATCAAGTCAAGAAAAAAAAAATTATTTGTTTATGTTAAAGGTGTAGGTAATATAACATCGCAAGCAGAATTTAATTTTTACGCCGACCCGGAAAGCGCGCACATCGTTCTGAGCGGCGCTTCCGAAAAAATGTGGATTGTGCCTTGGGAAACGGCTACAAAGTCTACAATTACATATGTAAGCTAATCAAATTTTTTTTTTTCAACTGAAGGAACTGCAAGAATTAAAAATTTTTTTTTAAATAAACTAGTCTCAATCAGCGCGCAAGCGCGCTCAATTTTCAATATACGCCATTAAATTTTTATCTTGAAAGTAAATAAACGATAATTTTTACTTTCAGTTTTTCAAAAAAAGGAAGGCCAAAACAATTTTCTGTCTGAGCTTTTTTTCAATTAATTATCGTTTACAACCTGTAACTAAGTTCAGTTCGATATTTTTGAGGGTTATAGTTTGAAAAAGTTAATTTTATAATAATAAATATTATCATTTTATTTTACAGAATTTTACACAGAAATTATTTCTATTTTATAAAAACAAAATATTCAGTTATTCAAAAAATTAAAAAACAAAGTATTCAACATTTCAAATTCAAATTTTGAATTTAATGTTCTCGACCAATCACATCAATTATAAATCGAGGATATTCGATCATCGTTCATCATTATACAAAGGGATTTTGATTTAAAAATTCTATAAAAATCGTGTAATTTCAGGAATAAATATTTTTCATGTATCGGTTGCCAATCCTATTAAAGTATTTGTCTTGTGGAAAAGTCGAGCCTCCCGGTAAAACTAGACAAGTCCACACCATCGTTTTTCGCATATTTTACTAAAAATACAAAAAACTATTACTTTTTATCAAAATGCATAAATTGATGAAATTTTTTTCTAGAACTGGAGAAACAACGATTTTGGAAAAATAGACTCGCCCATTGTTAAATTCATCGACTTGATCGACGGAGCATTCAGGTGCCGCACGAAAGACAATCCTTACGAAACTTACGTGCCTTGTGATGTGTTTGCAGCTGGGATCTTACTGAGACCAAAATCAGCTCAAAATGTGATTACTCGACACGTTGACGTTGAACTGAGTGGCTTGAAAACGCGAGGACAAGTCGTCATTGACCACAAAATGCGCAACGAACCAAACGCTCACGTAGTTCAGGACGTGGATTCCGAAATTATAAAGGATCTTTTGGTTTTTGCTGTCAAACCTACGCATAAAAATAGTATTGTGCTCTATAGCTAAGGATTCATCAATTTTTTTTTTAAACAATTGTAAATATTTAAGATTTATGAAATCAAATAGTTTTGTACAAAAAATAACCAATATTTAAGAAATGACTAAAAATTAGAAGACTTTTGATTGATTGCATTCAAAAATTTTTGAAAAATCAAATTACTCATGCCTACAATAAAAATGAATGCTCAATCGAAACGTAAATTATGAAATATTTTTGAATAAAAGTTAAACAATAAAGCTCTTTGTAATATGCTAATTATATGATATGCAAATAAATTTTATAACTGATTTTGTTAAAATTTAAAATTTTATTGAATTAATCTATTCTCCAAATAGGAATTCCATAAAACTATCTTAAAATGAATTGTTGAGCTTGGTTCTCAAAACTTACGTGGAATAATTAATTTTTTAAAATTTGTTAAGAGGTCTTCTTCCGAGAAAATGTTTTTTGGTTCAATACAAGTGTCAGATAAGTAGAACCGATTAAGCACAGACAATATTGAGTACGTTGAACTAAAGAAAAACAATGTTATCAAATTCGAAGAAAATTTTATGTTTTTTCACTACATAAAAATTTGTTTGTATAGAAATTAAAATTTTGTGATTGCTAGTAAAAATTTATTACTCGGCGGATGCTTTAGCATGTAGTTGTTTGTATCAGTTTCGTTAAAAACGCTCAAAATGGCGTGTCAAAAACTTTTTGTTATCCGTTTTATTTTTGTATTAATTTTGTACATTTTGGATAGGACCGGAGGTAAGTTTCAAATTAAAAAAAAAGTAAAATACTTTTACTCGAAAAAAGCCTTGACCTTTTTGGCAATATTTGAATTTAAAGAGATACTTTCACCGAGAATAGCGAAAAGATTGATTTCAATGGCTTTGATAATAATTTCTATGGGATCTTCAATAAAGATCAAAGTACAGCGCGGCGGCGCACAGAGCCTTTTAAAGATCGGAAATCTCGTGTTTGATTAACGTTTATTCCGAGCCGAGTTAATGCTATACTCATCCGTTTGAACTTTCAAATTTTCGTTATAAGAAGTTTAAATCTAATCTGCAGTTATTGTTATTTTATATTTACTTTTAATGTACCTAAAAATAATTTATTTCAAACTTTAATTTTGTTTATTTAGATAGAAAATAGACTTTCTGGAAAAACTTTAATAAGTTTTGCCAAACTTTGTTGAATCTTGAAGATTTTCGACTATCTCGAAGGTTTGGCAAGGGTTAGTAAAATTTATTAAAGTTTGTCAAAATATTATATTAAATAAAAAATTGGAAAATGTTTTGCAAGATTTCTCAAAATTATGACAAACTACGTACTGTCTAAAAATTTTCAAAATCAACTTTTTTTGCCAGATCTTGTCAAACTTTGCTAAACATTGACAAAAATTTGAAATGTACTTAACTGAAGGTCCAAAAATCTTAAATCTATTAAGGTTAGTTAAGGTTTAATAACATTTAGTGAAAAAATTGATAAGTTCGGCAAGATTAGTTGAAGTTTCTTTAGAAAGTCTATTATCGTTCGGGATGCAATGAAAACTATAAAATAACTGTACTATAACTAACTTTTATTTTAATATTTATTAATTTCAGCTTTTAATACAAATAGATCAACCGAAATTTCTTTTGAATCTCATACACCATGTTTGACTCCATGCTTCGATGGTATGATAAATTCATTAAATTTATTAAAATAATACTTAATTAACTGTGAAAATCTAAAACTTTGTTTTACAATTAGTTTTCCTGTTTTTTAAATTTATTTAAATGGATTTTCACCAAGTAAAGGCAACTACACTGGATTTAAAATAATACTATTTCATATATTTTTTCTCATTGTTGTTGTTTTTTTTTTTTTTTTTTTAATTTAGATCCAGATTTTAAATGTGACGATTTCTGCCATGGGTGAATCGAGAAATATATTTATTTATTTATCAATTTAATTTAATTTTAAATTGTACATACTTAATTTTTCAAGATTACTTAAGATTTGTATATAAAATTCTAAAATCGAGCGAAGAATAAAAAATTTAAAAAGGTTGTTCCCAGGTGTACTATACGTAAAAATTTTTGAAGTTTATGTCTCAGAATAAATGCTGAGAAGGAGTCAAAGTTTCAGAAATTTGCATGTATATATAGATGTCAATGGTAACTTCACGAGTCCTAATATTAAAAAAATAATATCACCAGTATTTTTAATAAATAAACTTTATAAAAAATTCTGTAAATTCTTCATTTTCCCTGTTTCATCTGAAATTCTGAAACTCAAATTGTAAAACATTTTGTTCCGTGCTAATTACGCGGGTAAAAAATCATAACGAGGGGAAATTTCGAGAAAGTTCCTCTGAAAAATCAATCATTTCGAAGTTGTAATGAGAAGTTACTTTTTCAAGCATCAGCACAGCGAAGTTGAAAATAAGTGCAAACAATTTACCGATTCCGTGACGACGCGACGCGCCTGAAAACTGCAACCGGCAATCAAGCGTGACACGACCGATTCTTTCGGCTTTTGCAAATTACAAAGCAATTATTTTTAAACTTCGGCTTTAAGTTTGTAATCGCGAAGAAGATAATTTCAGATTATTTAAAATCAATTAAAAAATGTACTTTTTTCTTAGCACACAGGAATGATTTGGTCCATTCGTTGGATTATTTAGACACGTTCATCTAAGTTACGCACATTTCCCAATTATTTCATTTGCAATTACGTTACGCAACTTTCACATTACAGAATCTAAAAAATTATTGAAAATTATACTATAAAAGTGTGATAAAACAGTACAATTGTTATTATAATAGCAAAGATACTTAATATTAATAGCTTTAAGAATAAACTGTTTATTTTAATAACTAATCAAATCGTAGTCTGCTTAAGTTTTTAAAGTTTTATAAGAAGAAAGTACTGTTCTCTAAAACAATAAATAAATAAATATAAGCAAAGTGTAATTTGAACGCAACCAATCGAAGAACATGATCCAAGTAAATAAAAGAATAAATGAATCTCGGTCTGTAACAGCTGATGGTCTCAAAAGTCAGGTGTATTAAGGGAAGCGATTGAAGAAAGAAAAAAAGAGGAGTTGAATTCTCCGCCGCTCGGTGTACGTCAAACAACTCGGTTGATCTTAATCGATTCCGGGGAGATCGAAAAAGAAGCTTCAGGGTGAATGAATATCGCCGTCACCGCTGCGAGCAAGCAACCGAGGAAGGAGGAGCGAGCGGGAATGTAGGTTCCGCGGGTCGCCGCGGGACACCCGACGTCGACCTACTGACGTCGATCCAGGCGTTACCCACCTGTATACTCCCCCCTTCCCCACATGAAGTTTATCCTTTGTGCTTCTTGTACGCGTAAAGTCACTAATTAAATCCCAGAATCGTCCAAAAACATTATTTTTCAATTGAGTTTATCAAAATTATCAAAAATAATCTTTAGTGATTCTGGAGTCCCTAGAATCACTGATAGATTTTGTTTAACTAGGGCTAATTTTCGCGCTAATTTTTTTTTATTTAAAGTTAAATTTTTTGAATATTTTTTTCTCATGCTGCGCATGTGACAATCACTCTCTCAAATCGTCCAATAACGTGAATCATTTGGTTACAACCAATGACATGAATTATTTTGGTTAGATTAGCCAATGCTATGTCGGCTTCATTCACAAGGGTATTATTTTTTAAGAAAGGATCAGTCAGAATCATCCTAAAAAAAATTTTGTTTAATGATATATTTCAATCAGAGGTAATTATGAGGCTCTAAAAACATAAAATTAATCAAAAAGAATCACCAATAATCATCATTCGCTGGAGTGCCTAGAATCACCAAAAAAATCCAATGGTCGATATTTCAATCAAAGGTGATTCTGAGGTTCTGAATCTTTAAATTTTGATATTTGAGTCACAAAGAATCATTATTGAAAAGGAAATCTCAAAAAAGATTTAAAATATTTATGAAAATTGCAAAAACTTGTTTTTGTTTTTTTTTAATATATCGGCTTTAAAAACTTTATAAAGCAGTTTTTTTTTACGAAATCTCTCAATGCAAGATCCATCATCAACGGATCCCAAAGATTAAAATGAAAGTTTTTAATTACAAAAGTAATCAATGATTCATTTCATAGTGCTCAGCAGGTACAACCGATTTTCTCAGTTTTAAATAGTTTAGGAAGATTAAAATTTGACTACGATTGGATCATCATATAATGTTTGAGAAAATTCAGATCTTTTTGTTTTTTTTTTTCATTGTATTCGTTTGAATAATTTTACTTTTTATGCTTTTACGGACATCAGGAATTTTTTCATTTTGAAAGTTCACGTTGTTCCTATTAGGAAATAAATACGGGTATTTCAAGAAAAAAAGGTTGGTTCTTGTAAGAACACAGGCTAAAATATTAATTATTTAATTTTTCAATTGTTAAAAAATGAACTAAAACACTTAAAACTATCTATTAGTAAAAACATCTATTGCACAGCAATGACCAAATTTTTCATTGAATTTTGCTGAGATGACGCATTTTCAAATAATGTCGTTTAATGACACGTTTTTAAGGAGAAATCTTGAGATTTTATTCACCATAAAAGCGAAATTAAGTGGAACGTCTCCACTAAACTTATTTTCGGCAACAGCGCTGAATTTTTTTTAATTAATAAAAAAAAAAAAAAAAACGTAGCCCTGCTAATCGAGATTTAATTTTTATAATTCCAACTCGTGTGTATACTTTTACAAAGAATCAAGCTAGCGTGGGATTATGAAAAAATGATTATGGTCGTTTATGAATGAAAGTATTTAATTTAAATCAAACTCCGTAACGACTAATCGATTATTTAAAATCGGCCCACCCTGTTCCGTGAATACCGCATGCCCGGTAATTGAAACACGAATAAATTAATCTCGCGGCAATACCCATTAATCTTCGTCAGGGGGGGACTATCAGAATACTTCCATAGAAACTTTTTTTTCGGTCCGCGTCGTCGTGTATGATTTTTAACACTTTCTCCTCTCACTCTCCTACGACCAAAAATATTTTTAGAAATTTCACGTTTCAAGTTCACAGCGTCATAAATATTTTCGTATTCCACGCTTCAAAAAGACTCTATTCATCCGAAAGAAGAAAAAAAAAAAAGGTATTTTCAAAAAAAAATCCTCTCAGACGCGGCAATTATAAATAATTTATTGCTGGCTTTTGCGAAAACGAATTTTTCGGCAGATTAGGATCGAGAGACGAATAATTGATAATTGCGATTGATAATCCTAGCGGTTAATCCTACCTCCAGCTGTAATTCCAGATTTTGCTTTACGCAACCCGCGCTGCAGACGAGAGTTTTTTTTTTTTTTTTTTTTTTAATGGTGGTAAGTCTGTCGCGGATATAATGTGATATAATTGATTTAGTCGCGTACGGGATAAACTTGTACCCCTCAAACGCCACCGCACTGATTAATGACGGACAAGACAAATCGGAAGTCTTGGGGTATGGAAGTTTAATTAACTTATTTTGTAACTTTGGTACAAGGGAAAATGTTTTTCCGACACTGTCACGAGTGAGCGAGTTGAGTTTTTTCGCTACCGAAAAATTAGTACTTTTTTTTTTAATGACGGGCTTGCTTTGATTTTGATGTGACTATAATGTATTTATAATAGTTTGAAGTGTCTTTAGAAATTAGTCGTACAGGTAAGCATCTAAAAGAGCCAGATAAAAATGAAAGAAAAAAATTGAAACAGATCTCTTAGTTATCTATCAAAATCCAACACTTTTCGAATTTTGATGGACTTACATTCTTTATTATTCAGATCATAATAAGGTTTTTGAAGACTGTAAAGTGAATAATATTAATAATGGCTAAAAAGAAACAATATGTTATATTATGAGTCACGAGGAACATCATGGAAGATTAAAACTACAATAATTATAGCTTTTTTTCTTTTATTCTAAATACTTTCCAAAAATTAAAATTAGACCGACTTAATAAATCAATTACGAATCAATAAAATAATATGTTTTGATCATGAAAAAAAAAAATTACTTAATGCTTTTTAGTTGATAAAAAATGTTAGCTCTTTCGAAAATTTTGTATTATTCCCGCGGGCCGCGTTAGTCTCAACAATTTTCTCCGAGCATGCGCATTAGGCGTTCTCGGTAGTTGTCTGCTTTCGCAACATCACGCAGATGTTTTATTAAAACGCGAATTTAGTAAATAAGAACAAAACCGTGATAAAACATGAAATCAGTCAATAGTTATACAGTGCCTTTGAGTTTATTTAGTTATTGTTTCTTCAATTCACAGCGATACCTATTAATAACGGTGTTCAAGGCAGCAGAATTCTTACGAAAGCATTTTGAGGTTATATTTTAAAGTTTAGATCTCACGAAGCAGCGTTGAATGTTTGCATTAAAAAAACTTGATATCATGTCTGAAATTTACTCTAAAGAGCTTATGTTCAAAAATTATACATCTCGAGAAGTACAGTTGTTATCTGAATACGGAGTAGATTTCGAAGAATCAAATCCTGATGTATTATCTACCCCACTGCACGCTGTGGCAGCTGCAAACGTGAACGATAGCCACTACGAGTTGGCTGAAATTTTACTGAAAAACGAAGCAGCAGACGCGAATGCGCGAAATAGTGAGGGCGAAACTCCATTTAGCATGGTTGTGAAGAACGGAAGCGTGAAAATAGTTCAGTTGTTTTTGAATTACAAGGGCGATGTCAACGCCATGGATGACGCCGGTCGGACGCTTTTGGAGGACATCAATGACCCGGAAGTTGTGCAACTACTCATTGATCATGGCTTGGATGTAAATCGTTGTAATAAAAGAGGAACTACGGCTCTTCATCGAGCTTGTTATCAGTCTTTCGATTACACGTGCAGAATTAAAGTAATAAAATGTCTGTTGAAAAACGGTGCCAATATTAATGCAATTGACAACGAAAAACATACACCGCTGACTCTGAACGTTTGTTCGTACAAACTGTACGGCCATAAAGTTAGAAAAGATGAGTTGAACTTTATCATGGAACACACTGATTGGGGCATCATACCCGACGAAACCCTGCAATTTTATACCTCGGATGAGTACTTCAGTTTAGATAGTTTATGGAAAATTATTTTGAGTCATCTCGCGAAACTGGAAGTACTCAAGATTCCAGTAAAACCGATTTTACTGGGAGATAGTTTGAAAGAAAGCTCTTACTGTGCTTACTATAAAAAATGTAAAGAAGAATTGTTACAGGTGAAAAAAACTAAACTTGAGAATTCTTGGATCACGTATTTTGATCTGTTGACTGGAAGAAGAAAGGCACTGAAAAATTATGCTGGGAATACGGATTTGATCATGGGTTTTAAAAAACGGGACTGCACTAAGAAATTTCCGATTAATGGATTTTCAATAAATGAAAACGTGAAAAAAGGCATCAGAAGACGAACACTTTTTGATAAATCATCAATAGTCTTAAGTAATTGTTTACCGATTTTCAACTCCAAACACTTAATCATAAGAGATGTACTCAACTGTATATTAAGTAAAAAAGATCTGTCAAAATTTTGCGAATAAAATTAAATTTTCCTTGTAAAAAATAAAATAAAATAAAATATTAACAAAATTTCATGATATTTTTTTATTTATATATTTTACTGAGTAAAAATGTTTTTCGTAATAAAATTATTCAAGAAACATGTAATTGGAAATTATTTATACATTCACGACCTCTAACTCTCTAAGTATGAGTTAAAAATTATTTATATGTAAAATGGGTAAAAAAGCGTCTGCTCTCATCGCACTTCTATATCTGTATCTGCGTGCAGCTAGTCAAATGTGAGGTTAAAATCGGAACTTGACTAGCTGTGTAACTGAGGTCCTACCTTAGTCAAGTTGAAGATCGATTGTTTAGAATTTGAATAAAATATTTTTAAGTATTCAAAAACTTCAATTTTTTAAAATAATTTTTCTTTTTTTATAAAAAAACATATTATTTTTCGTAGAAACGTTAATTTTTTTTTATTTTATTTAAATATACGAGCTTGTGGGCTCATTTTTTTTTTTTTTTTTTTTTTTTTTTTTTTTTATACATAATTGGGTTTAAAATTTTTTTTAAATTATACCTTGATAAAAATATTTTTTTTTGTAAAATTTTGGAAACTGTGACTAAAAATGCAAAAATCTCCTTTTAAACTAAAAATTAATTTTTTTACTTATTTTTTGTGAACTTTTCAAAATAATTTAGAATAATTATAAATTTATTACGAACTTCGAAGAAAATGTGGCAAAGGGAATCTTGGAAGAAGCGGAGGGAATATTAGGCAAGCACAGCTTAGCATTGTTAGGCATGGTTTTACAAAATTTTTGAAAGTTATAAAAATTTTTTTTTTTTTTTTTTCTTTTACAAAGTGCCTAATTTTGCCTGCTTTGCATAATACACACTCAATGACTTCCGCATGTATTTGCGAAATTTTGAATAAATTACAAAATTTTGGCCAGCTATTTTTTCTCACGATTCATCTTAGAAAATTTATACGAATTATTGACTTCAAATATAAAAGTATGTACGTACCAAAAGTAAAGTTTATTGTTTTAATTTTCTATTATTAGTTTATTGATGATTTGAATTTGATTATTGATATATAAAGCTCTTCAAGAGACTGTTTGATAACGTGAATTAGGAACGGTAAAATAAGCTTTCGACTGATCCTTAACTAGACTAATATTTATGGAAGGTCTGACTGGCGTTTAATCTAGATCATTCCTACACTCGATTACTTTTAAATTTATTCAAAAACCTTAATCTGTTTTTATAAGGAATAAGATTACTGAATTCCGACACCCAAGTCAATTTTTTTTTAGTTCTGGGTTAATACATTTGTAATGAAAAATGGTGCGTTGTAAAAATCACAATTCTTTTGTTATTATGATTATAATTAATAATATCTTAAATTTGGTAAATAAAATCACTTTCTCTTGATCTCCAGAACAATATTTTCTAATTTGAAAAAGATGTTTCAAACACGCTTTTTGTGTTGCTTTTCAAGCAAGTATAAAATACAGTGAGTGTCAAAAGTATTCATGTACTTGTTATTTTTGTAAAAAATCCGTTCATTGTTTAAAAATTTATAAGATGAACGACATTATTTTCAATAGCTGTAATTTACCAACAATTAAAATACATATTCATATAAAAATTGATTGTTTGTAAAAATCACAAGATACAGACAATTTAATTGCTATTAGAGAGCCACACTTTAGTTAGCTAAATGCGTGTTACTGTTTTATTAGTTTTCTTCAAATTAAATATAAAGAATGAATATTCTATTGATATAAAAATTTAATATTTTTTTTTGAAATTTTTTAACCCAATTTTATATTCTTTGTTTGGACAAAAACCGTCCTTATGATACTTTATAAGCTGAATAAATTTTTTTTTATTAAAGTAAGATTATTTTAACATTACTTTTTTCTATAGGCTAAAATATGAATAAATAAAGTAATATAGAGACATTTTAATAGCCAGAAGTACCCCCATTCTAACAGTTTATTCGTGGCAAGTTTAGGATTAAGGTTTTTTTTTACATTGTCTGTTAATTTTTTTATTAATTATTGTCATTTATTTCCTGTATGTAAATATTAATTTTCCCGTTGGAAGTTTTAATAAAGAAAAAAAGGGCGCTTTATTAAGTTTAAAAGCGTTTCGAGTAATTTTAGCGGAAACCGGGGAACAGAATAGCGCGGAGGAAGTACCTCGTACGTCCTTTGGTCGGTCACGGCTGGTGTAAAAAGAGAGTAC
Organism: Encarsia formosa; assembly: GCA_038277355.1. NCBI lineage: Eukaryota > Metazoa > Arthropoda > Insecta > Hymenoptera > Aphelinidae > Encarsia > Encarsia formosa. Next base: position 78,911,177 of record CM076187.1, read on the forward strand.
TGGTCTTCTAAAAGGAAGTGGTGCCGGTGTATTGGTAGTGGTGACCGAAGAAGCAGAAGAAGAAGAAGAAGAAGAAGAAGGAGTGGGACCCAGTCTAACTCCAACCTACTGGGCCCCCGGCACCTTTCTCTCGAGTCAGTTGGCGGCTGAACGACCAAGAGATCGCACGCCAAACACGCAAGATAGTTTTTTAAGTTTAACATTGTAATACCATCAACACACCTGTGCTCAGTTTTTAAGTTTCGTTTAATAAGAAAGGAACAAAGTGACGGTATCACATGTGCACCAAGTTAAGGAGCAGGTAGCAGTGAGGGCTGCCTCCTACAAATTGTTGTTTTGTTGTTTGTTTATTTAATCGAACGAGGAGGAGGATGCAGGGCCCCGATATGCGGAGGCTCAGGCTTACCAAACTCTTGGTACTACTGCTTTTATCGCTTGCCCTCGCCGATGGTAAATATACCTTTTTTTTTTCAATTCATTTTTTTTTCCATGTTTGTAAAACTGAGAGAGAGGGAAGGAGATAAACTAGTTGTTTTCATAATGCCCGAGATATGCAATTATCAGGTACGAGACAGATCGGGTTACCGAGATCTTGTCCGTGGCTTTTTTTACGCGGGAAAAGGGGGGGACTTATACAATTTATTTTGAATTCTGCGCGATAGAAAGTTGTCGTTTCCGTAACGGCCGCGCACCCCCGAAAACAGACACACTGGTCTTAGAAAGTCCCATCCCGGATTATTTATTCATCAAACTCGGCAGGTATTTTTTCTCACTTTCTCTCTCTCTCGCCAGAGCGATTGAATATTATCGAGCTTACGGTAATTTATGAAATTTGAACGAGGAGCTGCTCATCCCCCCCGGGGCTTTTGCAGTCCATACATACTCTGTAACTAAACTTTTTTTTTTTCTTTTTCTTAGGTAGAAAGTAGCGTTGCGTAAGAGGGTAAAAACACGCAGCCGATGAAAGTTTAGCCGGGCGAATTATCGACTCTCGCGGATACCCCAACCGCGTATGACAAATTTAAAATTAGTTCCTGCTCCGGCTAATAAAGATAACACCCGGTCCCTGCGCTCTTATAATTATCGCTTACGGTAGCTACGCACTTGGAACACCCTGACGTAGCCATAAGAATGGTAAAAACTTTGCTTTCTAGGAAAAAAAATTTTTAAAAACGCTGTTATTCTTATCCTCAGTTTTAATTTTTTTTGAGATAATTTCTCCGGGGCCTTTTTTCGTATGAGGTTTAGACAACTGTGTAACCGAAAACTTTCACGACCGAATTATAATCATGCTAATTCTTCGAGCTTTTCTGGAAATTATTCATGTTCGTGGTATCAACCTTTAATTGGTATCCTTGTGGTACCATCGCTTAATTGGTGTTCTTCTGGTACCAACGTTGAATTAGTAATTTTTGGTACCATCGCTTAATTGGTATCCTTCTGGTACCAACGTTGAATTAGTAATTTTCTGGTACCATGGATAAACTGGTATCTTTTTGGTACCAACTTTGAAATAGTTTTTTTCTGGTACCAAAATCCAATTGGCATACTTCTGGTACCATGGATAAACTGGTATCTTTTTGGTACCAACTTTGAAATAGTTTTTTTCTGGTACCAACGCTAAATTGTTGTCTTTCTGGTAGCAACGGTATGTTTCTGGTAGCTTCGCTTAATTGGTACCTCGCCATCCCAAAGCGTTTATACGCAGTTTCAACGAAGATACGTCCATTGTAGTCTCAAGAGCTAATCACTTTCACCAGTGGTAAGATTTTCGGGTATTAAAAACCTGCAGCCGCTGCAGAAGTCGTGCAGCCACCTTCACTTTTATGCTAAACTCTCAGTCGTAGTCTTCTAATCGTTTTCTCTCTCTCTCTCGTGACGCAGGAATTAATAAAGTGTCGAAAGGGGACATAAATCCCCACGTGTAGTGTCCCCCTCCCAGCAGCCGGGCCTAATCAGACGTTGGTCCGTACGGGTGAAAGTGAGCGAGTGATTCCGATTGAATTCAAATCTTCCTCTCCGATGTTAATCTCGAATCAAAATATGTATGCCTCGGTATTTCCACTGTGATTTTCTAAAAATATGCAAATACTCGCCCTCCACTTAATTGCTCAATAGCCATCCTATAATCGGCGTCGGGTCCGTTGAGGTAACAATTACCCTGTGCAAGCAAACACATTTGCATAACTCTTGTGCGCATCGAAGAAAGTACCAGGGGGCGATTAGCCGGCCCGTAAAATTCAAATAAAATTCTCTCTCTGGCTTGCGTAAGCCCTGCAACAGTCGAGAGAGTGTCCCGCGTAACCACTACGCTCTGACCCCTCCGAATTTCGATTATTTGCGAAATAGTTGCAATTCTTTTTTTTTTATTCAGTTGGGAAATAATTCGTCATCTCTCGGGTTGTTTGCGTATGAGAGGTTCGGAAAGTGATAAAAGGCTAGACTGGCGGCGAGAGGTGAACGGCACGGATTTCTCTCCCGGGATTCTTGATGCCGCGCTCCGGGTTTTTTTTTTCTTTTCGAGATTTTTGGCGAGCCCGAGCAATTACAAAACGTTTCGAGTTCTAGCGGTGGAATTTCATGGAAAATGTGGTCTTGTTGAGATTGTGTCCTTGACTACTGTCATCTCGAAGATACCAACTTTTTTAAATTACCGTTTGGAAAATAAATAATGCATTTATTTTATTCACCAAGTTCAGGCCAATATTCAATGCATCTCGAAATGTGATTAGATTTAATCTCCAGTTGCCATTTATAATCTTCCGATTCAACGGAGATTAGGTAACTCGCAACGAACATCGCTTCCTGGTGCCGGAAAAAAGTACTAATCAAGGCTTAATCCGAGTAATTAGTTAGAATCCTTTTACCTAAAAAGTCAGCCCAAATTATAACGTTTAGTCTGAAAAATCTTCCTGTAAGTGCTAGTCTTAACGGTGCTGCACAGCTGTGGGAGAAAAAGTGGCATTGTCCCGGTAATGAATCATTCGGTAACCGTTGTCTTTTACAAATTCCTTGGTAAATCCTAAAAAAAAAAAAGCAACAAATGATACAACAACAACAAGCAATGAAGGAGGAGGAGAAGAAGAAGTTTGCATGAGGCCGTTTATTAGGTGAAAGGTGCAGGCTATCTACTCTCGATAGTAGCATCTTTGAAAGTCTGGCGCGGCACGTAACCATTCGCCGTTGTTGTTGCTGGTACGACGTTTAAAATGGTTATATAAAAAAAAACGATGAAAGAAAAATAAGAAGAAGAGTCGTCGTACTCGGTTCGATTAATTTCTCAAAGTGTAAGCGTATATACACAGGGTAACACAAGACAAGCCAGCCGGGTACTTTCACGCGCTGTAAGCCGATACCGAGGCTTATAATTAGGGACTCTCGGGGGGAACTTTCTGGAATAACAATTTTTTGATACCCACCTTGACACTTCTTGGCTTTTTTTTTGAATTTTTACGCAAAGATAGTAAGTTTCGACACTGGTAATCTAGTCTGATGCTGCAATATGCTTAAATAACTGAGTAAATTCTTTAGTTTTTTCTACTTTACTGGACTGCAGTACTATAGTAGATAAAAATGTAGTCTTCGCGGATTTTTTCTTATAAAAAAATAAGAAAATTTAAAGAATTTGAAAAACTTGATTTAAACCCTATTGAGAGCTTGAGGGCAGATTAAAAATAGTAGCTTTCAAAGCTTTTTCTGGTAAGATAATTCTCTTAATTAGTTTACATTCAGCTCAAAGCCCTCTAACGGCCCGTGATGTCTAAGTACAATTCAGGCCAATTTAGATCTTAAAACCTGTGTCCTTGGCATTCATCTAAATTATCAAGATTTTTGTTGGGAAGGATAAGTTAAATTCGAGATGATCCGAAAAATAAAAGCGCGCTGGTTGCAGTCTCCGTGTATGCGGTACAAAGTCCTTTCTAAAAAAAAGTCAGTCCGGCGCTGGCTCCTGCACATTTTCACCCGCGGTCGAGTGCAGTGCAGCACCAGGATCGGCTCATGAGCATATAAACTTTCACCTGCTGGTGCTTCGACTCGGACGACAGAGAATAATCAGCTGCACTCGACATTGTCATTCAAAGGACGGATTCAAATGCCTGGTTGGGAATCTTTAAATCCGAGGAAAGTTACTTCATTCTTTTTTTTTGGTTTATTCAAAAGGATGGAAGAAATTTGAATGCACCGCGAGGAAGAAGCCATTTGGAGTGGAAGTGGAATGATCTTATTGGGGAAGATGTTGCATTACCGTTACGATTTTAAAAAAGTTTAGATTATCCAAGTTGCTGGGTGTAAACAGATGCTTGGGCTGTATCTTGATGGAAATTCCAGTTTCATCCGATCGGTAAATTTAACTTGGCGGTCCGATCGATCATTCCGCGGAGTAGATTAAAATTACTAAAACCATTCGGTTCAGCGGGCGAAAAAATCCATTTTTCCCATTCCCTCAGAGGTTAATAATACCATTGTAAAAGGATCAATTAAAAGATTTTTTCTTAAAAAACATATATTCATTGTTATAGAATAATCGAGAATAAAGAAGGGTAATTCGAAAGCGCACATCTCTCCGGAGTTTGCGTAATAGGTCAAGAGGAAGGGTTTTCTCACGAGGCCTTTCAAACAACGTAATCAGCGCTGGCTCGTCTATTGTTCTAGTACAGGTGTTTTAGGTCGGGGCACACCCACAGCGCCCAGCCAGATATTTTGATTAATAGTGTGTTTAGCTTGGAAACTGGAGGAGGCGCTGGTAGCTGTACATCCACTTCGCGGACGACGCTTACAGTTACGGGTGTCGGGTACACTTGTTTCTGCTTCCTGGAATATCATCTTCTTCTTCTTCTCTGTTTGCTCGCGGAACAACCGTTTAGAAGAGGATTGACTCTTTTTTTTTAGGGACGACAATGCCTTGGCTTTAGTTACACCGTTACCTACGATGTATTCAATGGGCCCGATGATTCAATAACGACGGTACGAGGCTCTTGTTGTGGGTGGACTCCGATTGAATTTTGATTGCGGAGGTGAATGAAACTTCAATGCTTCGTAACTCGTTATGTGATTCCAAACCTTTTTTATTTGAATTCGGGAAGAAAGCTCGAGTTAGGGTCTTGTTGTTCTGATACTCTAAACTGACTTCTTCAATATGTTAATTATCGTACCAAGTGTTTGAGCTATGTTTGCCATGAGCTTTCTGTGACCGTAATTTTCAACAACCACGATGAGAACCGTTAAGTAAACTCTTAAAAGAAGATTGTTCATTATTTTAGATTAGGTATTTGTTGCTTATAATCTTGATGGTTCTTGAAAGTTACGTAACTTTCTTAAAAATATTTTTAACTTCACTCAAGTACTCGTTGCTTCTTCAATTACCTCCGAACCTCTGGGTAAGCTTTCCGTGACTCACTTTCAAAAACCACGCCAGACGAAAAACCATAAAACCACTAATTACCTCGACGACTTGATGGTCCCCGTGACCTCTGAACCACAGGAATCGGGCACGTCTGAAAATCGGGATCACGAGTCCGCCGCACCTGCGTCGCGGGTACCCGCCTGAACAAAAAAAAAAACAAGTCCGCAAGGCTATCGGACGTTTGTGCGTCTAGCGGAGGCTGCTCGAGTTTAACGTAACTGTACCGGCATCTTCCCCGCTACCGGGGCATACCTGAACCAGTCTCCTCCGTCTTTTTTGCGATCGCCGCGCGCGTCTGGTACGTTGTTTCCAAAAAGCTCCTCTTCTTCCCATTATCATAAGTACGAACCATTTCGTAAGAGTTCACCCGCGTGAGATTGTTATTACGCGTATTGAGAACCAGGCCAAAGTGTTAAGCGGTTCCCGCACGTGCTCCTCTCTTACGCATTGTTTTTCCCAACTATTTGCACTCCTTTGGTAATTTTACCCTAACGGGTCCCCCCCATTGTCTCTGTGGGTACCAAAATGATAATAAATAATAATAATAATAATAAGGTGGCCCCGAAAAATATCAATCTTTATTTGCTGCTCAAAACCGTTAGGATTTGGACCGAGCATTTGTAAAGGCTAATTGGCACGGTCGTGACCCCCAATTACGCTCCTCTCTTTCTTTTGGATAATCGGTATGAATTAGCGCGAGGCCCCCTTTCTTCGAGGATTGGTTGTTTATTTTTCGATCGAATTGTATTTCCCATTACCTTTTCCACCCTTCCAACTCTTAGCGCACGATTCACAGTTATACCTAATAAAAGCGGATCAAACGCAGACGCTGTTGCATAATAACAATAACGGAGAGTTGCTCCACTAGCCGGAGCCTCCTCGGATGGCTCAATTTTTCAAGAAAATCGTTGACTTTTATCGCCTCCCGCTCGTCGTCCGTGTAAACGCGCTTTACGCGTCGACGCGCTCGCTGACTTTTTTTTTCAAACGTTCCCGCGCTGTGAGCATGCAACAAGCCGAGCTGTTTTAAAAAGTAAATGTGTACCAATCTTTTTTTATGCCCCTGCCTTTTGCGGCTTCAATAGTGAAAAGGATTAAATTTTATTGGGGCTCGCGAGGAATTATGAGTTTTGAAGCAAAAAATCTTAGTGGAATGTTGTATTTGGGAAACTTGGGGGTTTCACTCGTGAGGAGAGAGGATTAAGTATCTTGGATCTTGAGCCTTTGGACATTGGAATACTCCTGACTTTAACCCTATTGATACAATATGGGCAAGTAAATTTTTTTTTTTACTCAGCTTCAAAGATTTGAAAATTCGATGAAAATACGTCAACTGATTTTAACCCAATAGAGTGTTTGTGGGCGCATTGAAAACTTTTATATATAAATAGTAATAATAGTATTGATTTGAACCCTATCGATATTTCGTGGGCATACAAAAAAAACTAGCTTTGAAAACCTAATCGAAGATCTGAACATTTAAAAACAATACATCAAAGCGATCACCTGATTTTAATCCCATTGATCGTTTGTGGGCAGATTAAAACATCGATAAATCGTACGTTAGGATGGTCACCCGACCTCAACTCAATTGATAATTTGTGGGCATATAAAATTTTTTTCTTCTTCAATAAATCGTATCGAAGATCAGAACAGTACAAGTCGTAAAATTGATATTAATAGTTTTTCACACAGCCTTTAAATGCGTAAATTGAAACGTTACCCTTAAGTGGTCGATTAAACTCAAATGGGTTAATCAGTCCGGCCATAAGTAAAATGGAGTTAAACTTATTTTTACGAGCTTGGGTACCGTAAAAAATCTCTTAGGAAGCTGGTTATCTAATTTCCTCCTACTTTTTGGTCTCTAGTGTTTGCATCGATTAACGAAAAAATAACGTTACAACGCATCGTTGAGCTTGTACTCGGAAACTCGGGGGGATCCGTAAGTGCGCGTGCACTTTTACTTCCATACCCAGCTGGTTGGCTGCGCAAGCGAATCTTGAATTTCCTATTACCCACAACAACAATTTCATGCCCAACGAAAGTACAACTTTTTTTTTTCCACCTGTACGTTGTAAAAGACATCCAGTGCGCAATTAATCCCCCGTTTTCGCGCTCTTTGATTACGAGCATATTTTAAAATTAAACGTGGCGTGTAATCCACGCTCGAGGAATTTCGATCCTTTCGCGAAAATATAATAACAGCAAACAGCGAGGACGGGCCCTCCTCGTAATAACGCTCGAAGTTGGGAAATCGTCTGAAGCCGCAGCAGCATCGTTTATCATTAGGGTAGACTTTATGAAAGGATAAAATTTTTAATGCTAAACATTGGCAAAACAAAACAGTTGTAAAACCGAAAGAAAAACAACATTACGCGCTTGTCTGCCTAAATAAGACGTCATTACTTCGCAGTAAGTCGGTAAAAATTTAAGGGTAATTCACATTGAAGTATTTCTCGGCTGCGAGTAAGCGGGTCTCTTCCCCCTGGATGAGAAGGGGGAGGGAGATGGAAAAGAGAGAGGTCGGTTTTCTGCGCTGCTCTCTGATGAAAATCTGTTTCACTTTTATTGCCGTAACTTTCGAGCCGCCTCTAAACGCTTGCCAGCATGCATGCATGCGAGCCTTATTTCGGCTTATTTTGCCGTTTTTTTATTTCTCTCTCGCTTACTTCCTCTTCTTGTGCGCGCGCATTCCTCTCGAGAAAGTAGTTTTTTTTTATCAAGTTCTCTCGAAAAAACCCGGGCGGGAGTTTTAAAATAAGGAAAGTTAGACCCCCGCCGAAATGATCGGGGCCATCGGAGATGCATTTCACTCATGACTGGAGGGAATCGAGGTACCCCAAGAAGAAAGTGTATGAACTCTGGGTAAAAAAAAAAAATTGTACCTTTTTTTTGGACCGAAAAGTCATGCCGACGGAGTTTGGTCTATCGGCTGGTGTTTGGACGGTTGCGGCCTACTGGCACAAATACCCGCCGAGCGAGCGAGCGGCTTTTGCCTTTCACGCAGCCTCCGCGAGATCCTACGAGCCTTATATGCCCCCCTGGCAGTCAGTGGTACTGTTTCCTCTCCCTACGCCCCACTCGCGAATAGACACGTTAGTCATAAACGCGACTGGTATGTAGGGCCCGACTAAGGAGTGAGCGGATTTTGCAAGCTCTGGAACGAACATTTTTTGAATATCTCTGAGTCGAATTGGAACGCGGCCAACCTGATTGGTTGTACCTAACCTCAAAGAAACTATGTTTTCGTCCAAAAGTACTGCGATGAATTTTTAGATCTGGGCTTGCTCAACACAGATCTTACGCGAAATTTTTCTTTATGTTTTTCAAGGGTATCTCAGATACCTTTTTAAGGTTATGAAGAACCTTTTTTTAAACATTCCAGGTGGTGATTGTCGCAAAACCCAGACTTAATGATTCAAGGCGACTTAATACGATTAGGGACGATTTTCGCAAACCTCCGGGGTTGAATAAACTTACCCGAGAGAACAGAGAGAGGGAAATAAAAACAAGCGAAAGCCAAACGATTATCGGGTGTGAATAAGCAGGAAATCCGAAGTGCTGCACCGGGCGAAAGTAGGATAAGAGCCGAAGGCTATTCGGGGGGAGGGGAAATTCGTCGGGGACCAGCACTCGGCCCACATCCACGTGCCTTCCATCTCTCTTCTTCTGCTCACCACCGGCCTTGGCCAAAAGCGGCTTGACCGACTCTTTCTCTTTTGCGCGACTTTTTTTTTTTTTTTAAGACTTAAAGCGCCCTTGACAGTGCCCTTTAAGTGGACCGTACTTTCCATCCACGAAATCGACCTTGAGTCCACGGATTTCCAAAAAAGTGATTTCGCAACAGTCCCGACAGTTTAAAAAAGCGCGGGACTCGTTATCAAATTAGCGGTCGCGAGTTGCACAAGCAGCGAGTCAGACCGCAGAAGGAACTCGATCCTGCTACTGGTATCTAATCTGGATGCTTGCGAAAGAAAAATTTGCGACACGTCAAATTTGAATATCGAAAAGTATCCAGCTGCAGAGAGAATGTCCATGGCTGAAAGTAGGGAAGCTGCGTTACCGGTACATGTCCCCAGCGGAATTTGTCCTTGATATTATCAATGCAATGATTTACTCGACGCGGGGGGATGAAAATATCATTGAAAGTCTTTTAACAATGCGATTGTGCCGAGCTCTGGCTTCACGCTAGAGCGACGGAGCGTGCCGCATATCCGATGGCTCGATTTACCATCGACGGCTCTTTTTTTTTCTCGAGACAGGGAGATGCTAATTGCGAGGCAAATAGACCGTGGGACAACACTTTTTTTTCTTCGGGTGGCGATGGGGATACTTGGCTTTTAATGGAGTGGGAATTGAATGTTTGTCCTTAGGATTATGGACGAAAAGTTTATTGACAAACTAATAATCTACTCGAATGGTATTTTAAGTAAGCTGTAACGTGAAAATTCCCCATTTGACGTTTTGGTATTGATCTGATATCTGATACTATCTTCAGACATTTGGTATGTAAGATTTCTTGTAAGATATTCAATGGTTTAAAAAGAAGTTTTCGGATTTACAAATAAAAATTGGTATACGATAAAGGTCAGGACTATCCAAATGTTATTTTTTTTATTAATTAATACGTTAAGAAAATTATTTTGAAAAGGTATGGAAAATATCTTAGACTGTGTAAACTGAACTTCTCATCGAATCTCATAAAAAGTACGAAAATCTCTATACAATGACGAACCAAGATCAAATGTCCTCAATTTTAAATCAATCTGATAATTTCAGAAACAAAAATTCGAATCATCATTTCGCGAAAGTCCTTTTAAACATCTTAACCACGAAAAAATTGTCATAATATTCTAACGGAACCCAGCAGCTAACTTTAAGTCTTCAAATATCAATGCGAACTAGAGTTTTTCGAAAAAATGTTCAATCATTAGAGGAGCCTTGCCAAACGAAAAGAGAGATACAAGTGCCGATTTCGGGTAAACGAAAGTGACCGGGCGGCATTCCTCTTCCTTTTACGCGTTAAATTTAAAGGAGGCTTTTCATAAACAAGTCGTTAAGATATTTTCAAGTTTGTAAAAAAAAGTGTGTCAAATAAGTATAATTAAGCCGAAAAACAAAAAAGATCCATAAAGAGGAAGCTGAGAAAAATGAAAAGTTTTCCATAGGAAGTGATCAATCACTCGCGAGTGGATTTTCTCTCTCTCAATCGGTGTCATCCTCGTAATAAACAAAGTGACTCACAACTGCACGGCGTGGGCATCATAATGAAAATGATAATAAACCCGAGTACGCCCACGTTACATAGAGAGAAACTTTCTTCATTCGTCTTCGCAACTACCAAAGATTCGCGAGCTTTGGAAACGAAATTTTTAAATTAGAAATTACCCGCGCTTAGGAAGGCCCCCGGAAGATGATTATCAATTCCCCAACGACCCACTTTCGAACTATTTTTTTTTTTCTTCTTAAATTAATGAATACCTCGGTTAAGAGACTCTCTTTTATTGTGCGCTGACGATATTCCTCTTTCTGTTTGACTAACGCCGAGGTGCCGAGCGAAAAAAATTTAAGTGTCACGGATCAATATTTAACGACCCAAAATCCTCTTTTTTTTTTTTAATATTTGCCTTCTTTTTTTTAAGGACCGAAAACGGTTTTTTTTTTTTCAAAACTGCTTGAAAGTAACCCAATTGTTACAGGTTCAAAGTTTTTTAGACGATATTAATTATAAAGGGTTATCTTGATGAATAAAAATTGATAAAATATATTGGATTGATCTACTGAGCATGCGCAGAACGTTATTTTACAAACTGTCATTTGAAATTAACGCAACGATCATTATTAAAAATTTAGTTAACAACAGAAATTTAAAAAATGAAAAATAAATAAATAAATTTTATATCTTCTTCTTGAGTCGTTAAAATATGCCAATTTGGTAAACTGCGCACGCGCAGAGCGTTATTTCAAAGAGTTTTACGAGCGATCGTTTTACAGGCCCCCGCGTCGTTTTTTATTTTCGCTATTTTTTTCGAGGACCGAAAAAACGGGTTTTCAATGTGACTTTTGGTATGCCAATGCGAGAACATTTATTTATAAAGTTTCAGGTGGCAGAGAGAGAGAGAGAGAGAGAAAAAAAAACTACGATGGCGATGATGATGATAATAATAATTACGCTCAAATAATCCAGGTCAGAGCGATTTTTCGAAACGCTCGAGGGGATAAGAGCCGAGGAAGAAAAAGGTTCGAGATACCCTTGGATGAAAAATCAAAAAATCCGAGGAGAGTCAAGGCGAATTAATAATCTCGTTGCGGGCTTTCACCCTTGACACTTTTATTTATTTGTTTACTCGAAATTCCAAAGGCGCGAGATTCGGATAATATTCATACAACCTATCGTTTTAGAAATCATAAATACTTTAGTCGTTTATTCACACCGTGATAAATTGTAAATTGTTTTATCGAGCTAATTTAGAGTTCCGATATGTATCTCTATGAACGTTTATCAAACAAACTTCGTAATCTGTATGAGAGTTAAATTGTTTCTCGGTAAGACTTCATTAACAGTGTTTTCACTTCTTAAATTACAACCCAGATATCTTGAGAAAAAAAAATTTTTTTATACTCCGACTGGATATCTATGTATTTTAGTTCATTTTAGTATTTTTGCGGCTATTAACGTACTATTTTTGATAATTTATGTATTTACAAAATTATTATAGAAATTTGGGTCACAAATCTTCATAAGTACTTTGGATATCTTTTTCTCTGATTTACTGGTTTGTGGGTAGCTTTTGTGTATTTTAAGGTTTCTTGTCGATTGACAAAATTCGCTAAGATGGACTATTTTAGGTCTTTAAAATAGAAGAATCTAGAATTGTGAAACTAAAAATTTTTCGACCAGAAATTGAATTTTATGACATTACTCCACTGACCGCCAAAAAAATCTTTTTGATATTGAACACGATTTTGATGATCATAAAATAAAATTATGCAACAGCATCTAAGTGCACCTGATGCATTATGCGCTCTGCATTTCTTTTACAACTAATCAGTCCAAATGAACAAAGTAGAAAGTACTGGCTCAAACCTAACCTCAAAATAAACCAAATAAAAAATAAAAATCTGCCTCCTCGAAATCTCCCAAATGCAGTCCCTAGCTCGCGAATTTATCAATTCTTTCTCTCAGTTCGCAAACTGGTTTGTCGGGTGAGGCCATCGACTCGAAAAATACTTGCAACCTCGGCTGGATGCAGGTGAGGTGTCGGGAGGTCGCTGTTCGTACACATACGAAAAATCTTCGGATTTATCGTTCTCACGAAGGCTTCGCGTGGGCCGGGTTGGTTTATTCCCACAGTAAACTTTCTCCTGGACCCAGGTGGTGCACCTGCGCAGCATCGCTCCTCTTCTAAAACGAAAGTAGTCTCCTCCGATAATGACTTTTCCTCTTGTCTTAGGCCCCCCCGCGACGACTATGACGTACGCCCTGGATATTCAAAGACTTTCGAACTGCTGCAGGTGTCCGGATCATCATATTTTTGGGCCGCGAGCTTACTTTCAATTTTTTTTTTTTTATTCATATACTTTTCTGAAGGAATGCGCATGCGTGCGAGACTCTCGAAAGTTTACAGCGACGGAGCGGGATTTTGAAATCCGATTTATGGACGCGGACGTTGAGGTTTTTCTCGATTTGCATAAATTAGATTGCCCCGCGGGGTTTGTGAAATTTCGATACGCTCGTCCAGGGAATTGGTCTTTTTCGTGAAAATTGTATATTTAATTGATTGTTACGAAAAAAAAACATCTTGATTTGTGAAATTTTAAGCTTGATCAATTTGGGGAAAAAAAATAATCATTTGGAAGTCAAATCAGTATTGCGATGAAGGTTGTAATTTTATAGATATTGTGAAAAAAAAAGGTGGAAATTATTCAATTTTATCGAATCATTAGATTAGCTGTGAATTTTGTAATAGATCAGTAGTGAAAACCTGTTTTTTATGAAAATTCTTAGTTAAAGTTTAAAATTCAAATAGTACTGTTAAAAAAAAATTAAAAAAAAAAAAAAAAAAAAAAAAACAACATAACTGAGGAATTGGAAAATTTTTTTTTTTTTGCAAAGTCAATTCTTTGGGAAGTCTGAGAAGTAATAGCAGGTCAGGAATTGAACTCAATAAACCTGCATTGTGAGTCACGGGTTCTACCCACTGCGCCATCAGGCTTGATATTTACTTATACGAAAATTTGAGAGAATAATGATTCAAAGTGCAAGTTTTTTTTTTTTTACGTTTTTTATGTAAATTTCAGATAAAATTCGTGATTTATTTTCAAAGGATAAAAGCTTAATTTATCTGAAATTTGAAAATTGATTTATCTACGTGCGCAGTTTATAAATTTTTCACGAACATCAAAAAATGATCTTGAACATAAAACGTTGATTATTCAATGAATCTTTTCGTAGCAATTTAAAAAGTTAAAATTCAATTTTTATGAAAACTGCATTTGAAATTTAAATTATCTCTGTGTGTACGTGTCTGCTTTCTTAAAATCGTAAAAGCACGCATAAAATTATCAATAGTATAAAAATTCGAAAAGTTAAAGCTCAATTTTCATTAAAACACAGAAAAGTAAGCTCAACGTCAAATTTATAATTAATTATCAAATTTTCTGACGTCATACAAGAGTGAAAGCTCAATTAAATAAATAAATTGAACATTGAATCATATTAATTATTTATTGCATTTGATAATTTTTCTGAAGATGCAGAAAAGTAAGCTTAAAGTCAACTTTACAATAAATCATCAAATTTTCTAACGTCATGGTAGAACTTAATTTAGTAATGCTCAATTTCCATAAATACTCGAAAAATAAGCATAATTTTCATGAGAGTACAGAAAAGCAAGCTTAAAAGATTCAAAACCCACCGGGTTAATAAACCATCTCTCGTCGACATTTAAAAAGCTCGTCTGAATAAACTCCCATTTGGTATTTAAAATTAAGATCGAGTTGGTTGGTACGCATGCACGCTCATCATTTATACCTCGATTAACATTATCTCTCTCGGGCGGCTCGGTATTTTATTCTCGCAACTCGCGTATTGTGAATCTGACGAAACGATCGAGTTAAAAACAATTCGTTATTTCATAATTCTCGAGCCTAGAGAGAGAGAGAGAGAGAGAGATAACGTAACGGCGCACGCGAATCACGATCCCCTTGGCTTCTTGGAATCCATACTTTTAAAGGCGCGAATTTTATGTAACCTTTTAACAGAAAAGAAAAAAAAAAATGGGTATCTTGGGAGAGCGATAGTGAAATTAAGGTTGTAAAACAGCTCTCTCTGAATAAAAGATCCATCATTACTGTAGGAAGATCCAGGCTTCGTCTAATTAGAATTGATGAAATTCAATCCCCCCCCCCGCTGCGGGTTTCGTAAGGACCATTGTGCGGGGATAAAATAAGAAAAAATAATCTTGAAGGCTCCAGGGAAAAGTGCACGTTGACTAATTAGATCTCGGTCTAGTCTGCTCTGCGCCGCGCGTATAAATATAATTAAGTGTGTGTGAGAGAGGGAGAGAGAGACTTGACTATTGGGCAACGGTGGTCGGTAACGGTAATTAGAGCTGCTCTTGATTCACACGTTGGCTTTTTATTCTTCTTCTTCTTCTTGCTTCTTCTGCAAACTCAGGGAAAAAAGGTCGCGGTGGGTAAGCCGTACCTGGGAGAGGTCACAATTGGTGTTCAAAATATTTTACGAAGTTGTGTTTGTACACCTGACAATGGGTCTTTTTAGCTTAAAAATAGATTCTTTTGATAGTTTTCAAAATTCTGGCTCTATACTCTATTTTCTCTTGATTTTGTGTAATTCTGGGGCAAAATATATTACCACATATACACACGATGTCCAAAGTACCCCACATAACTGTCAGTGGGGCAGTTCTGGATTTGGGCGTGTACTTTAAGGGGTTAAAATCTTGACTCTAAAAATTGGAGAGATTTAAAAAAGTATTTTTCAGCTTTTTTGAGGTTTCAGAAGTCTCAATTTTCATAGTCTGATTTTTAGAGGCAAGATTTTAATTTATTTATCCCTAGAATTACACAAAATGACGAGAAAATAGAGTGTAGAGCCGTAATTTTGAAAATCAGTGAAAAAGCGTTTTTACGTTAAAAATGTCATTTCGGACATACGATGAAAAACGTCTAAAAACCTAACTATGACCAAAATTTATTGGCACTTCTGCTCAATTAACCGAAATAAGACACACAAATCTACAGTAAAGCCTCGATAATTCGAACTTGGTCAATAAAAAAACCTCGACAATTAAAAGTAAGTCAAAAATTCTGAAAATTTATCTTATCGACTCACCGTAGCAATTCGATTAATCGAAATATTTGTCCCCCCTCGATGACGAAAGACTTATCTATCCGCGTGCGTATCCGCGTTATCGGGTAAAAAAATTAGCGGGCGCGACAAATCGCTCGGCACGTTCACTTCTCGGAGAGGGGAAAAAATAAAAGTCGATGACTTTGGATCGGGATTTTACAAGGACAGTGGGGCAGCCTGGGTCACCGGACGTGCGGAATCCAGGAATTATTACAGCTCTGCTACCATTGTGTATGTACCTCAAATCGAGATTTATCTAGCCGGGGAACAAATCCTTGTAGATTGATCTTTCGACGAAGTCTTATTTATACCGCTTGGAGTTTGCGTACCCGGATTTTTGACTTGTCACGGGGCTTTTAAATTTCGGTTTACGTACACTTACAAATTTTCAATAAACTTACTATAAATATAAGGGAAAAATCCACACAAGTAATAAAATTTTTTAATCGTCAACTTGTGTAATACTGGTCATAAAAATTTCAAAGATTAATAATTTTTGAAAAAGTAGTTTTTGTTGTAAACTTCAGAGTGTTCAATAATTAACTTGGCGCTGGTATTTTATAATAAGCCCAGTGATAATTAATGCTTATACTAGAAAATGGTGAAAACCGCATAAAAAATATGCGCGCGTTACGGAGTTATTAAATTTCAAACGCACGCACAAACTAAGCGAAGTATATATTCATGTAGATTATAAAATTAGCGTAGTAGTTTTAGTAATATTGGTTATCATCTATTGATCGGAACGAATTTTAAGGCAGATGACGACCAATCAGAAATCTTTTTTCAAAAGTCCTCGATTTTTAAAGTTAAAATTGATTTTTTTTCGATCTACTATACAATGAAGCCAAACAAACCAAATAATTTTTTATCTTCTTTCCTAATTTGAGCGTTTTTAAATTAAAATTTTAAACTATGTCAAACGATAATAATCCAAGTAAGGTGCAAGTGCAAATTCATCCAGGTAGGATCAATACACAGCGACACGCATGAATAATCTCCCGGGTGAAAGCCGATTTTCGCGTGTACCACACCTTATTATCTAGCGTACTAGGAAACAACAACAACGCTTAATTGAAAATTCTCCTCCTCCAAAGAAGAGAAGTTAAACACGCCGTAAAGAGTGATTATTTACAAGCCATTAGGCCACTCGCGCGCGATTCGTTGAGTTCGAAAGGAAAAATAGTTATATAGGTAAAAACAACAAGCCAGCCAGCGACACGGTTAAATAGACGTGCACTTGCCGGTGGGTATACCTGGTACCTGGTAGTTGGTACCAAGCACACACACGACGCGCATGCGCGAGGAGAGTAGTCGGTCAAGTAACTGTACGTCGCGGCCCCTGAGCGACATGTTTAACTCCAAAGCGGCGTCTGCCGACAGATTTTATACCCGCGGCTCCTGAGATCTTACTGTTTTAGCGCTTCCGGTTACGTAATTTTACTACTCTTTCACGCAGCCTTGATTTTCTGGGTTAAGGGAATCCTTACTTTATCCTTTATTATACACCTCTACCTGCTTCATCTTCTCTTTCAAATTTTTTATTAGAGATGTGAAAATACTTTGGATGTCATTTTTATTATTGATCTCTTACTTTTTATCATTGTCTTGGTCTCGAGTAAGGAAAGAACTTAACAAAAAAAAATTAAATAGATTTATTACAGTTGATAATAAAAATAATTTATCTTTTATCATCGATCAATTACAAAAAAATCGATGTCTGATTAATTATTGATATTAAGGAATTCCTGAAAAATTAAGAAAATTTTTTTGACATTTATATAATGTCTCAAATTCAAGCTTCTACTTGAAAACTAAAAAAAAAATTTTTTTTGATTTAAAAAACTTTTTTTAAATCAAACAGAGTTCTCAGCAAAATTTTTGACGTTTATAATGTAAATTCAACGATAAAACAATTCAAGATTAATTAATTTAGTCTGCTAAGGAAAATTCATTGATCGATTATTATAAAAAATAAATTGATTACGATTATTAATCGGTTTCGATTTCATTCCCCTCCTTAGTCTTGAGTCTTGAAATGACTACAGTCTGAATCATTACAACAAACATACTTATATTAATAATTCAATGCAAATTTTTTAAAACAATAGTGTACTAGCAATTTTTTATCGGTCATGAAAATATTTAATTAGGTTTGTGTATATAATTATGTACAAGACTCGTATTCTTGATAGTTTGCTCAGAAAAATAATTACCTAATGTTTAATAATAAATTATTTTACATAAACTCGAGACAAATTAATATACAACAATCAAATCAAATATTCAATCATTATAAACTGCGTAGAAATTTAAATTTTTAAAGTCTACTAGAAAAGTTTATAAATAACAGCTGTTTGAAACTTTTGTGCATGAACTATAAATATTTATGAATCTTATCTTATAAATATTATTTTTTCTCGTTCAATAAACTGATGATAATTTTTAAATTGCAGAAAGTCAGTCACCACACGCTAAAAGAATACAGAGGGACGTTGACGGTAAGTCTCGTTGCTACAAACTTCATTCATGATTATCGCCACGCTATTTTTTAACACTGCTGCTGTTATTAAAATGCGCAAAAGTAATCCGATTGATTTTTACAAAATAAAATTATTCACACATTTTTTCATTAATCAGTTTCATGAGAATTTTATTAAATTTTAATTTTTTTGTACATTTTAAAGCATCAACACAGTGTAAATACCAACTTCACCACATAAAAAAAAAAAATCACCATTTTTATGTATATAATAATAATCTATTATATATTTGCATATGTGCACGAGTGTAACATCATTACCTTCACAATCACTCTTCATCTCACATCCTTTTAATCCTTTCGTTTTTTTTTTTTTTTTCATTTCTCATTTAATTTTTTTTTTTCTGGAGCGTTCCATTTTCACGCGTCGACGCAATGTGCGGCCATGTAAATAAACCTAGAGTAGACTCATGCTTCCACTTGTAAATACATATCCATCGTACAGCTTTATAGAACAATTATTATATAAAAAACTTGTAAATAATTTTTTAATACTTCATTGAACATACATTTTACTCAGTTTAATAATAAAAAAAATAAAAATAAATCTCACAAAATTTCATTGATCAAATCTGACTAAATCAACTTCATCACTCAATAATAAGTCAGCTGTGAAAATTACGCTTTGCATATTCTGAAAAAGATCGAATTAAAAATATTTGCATGAACTCACGAAGTGTATGCGAAGTTTTGTAAATACTTTCAAATCAATCAATAATCCATTTTCATTAAAAATAAAAAAAACTTTTTTTTATTCTTGTACATAAACTTGAACCGCGCGCAATCACACCCTCGCATGTAAATAAATCCACCTTGTTTTTGTAAATAAATTGTCGATTCGATAAAAAAATGTTGATAAAGAGGGCTTGGTAGCGTCGCGGTTCTGAAAATTATAATATTTAGCGTAACGCGGCTGCTGAAAATCTAGGCAAGGAAGCTACTAATTTACGAGTCTACTAAGATTGTCTATCTCTTGTTTTTTTTTTTTTTTGTCTGTTTCTGTTACTGCTCCCGTCTGCTCTCCCTGCCTTCAACTCTTCTGAAAACAACGGGATGCCGTCTGCCTCGCAACGTCCGTTCGCCACCTTCGACTCTATGACCGAATCAACGACTATTATTTCGATGACGGACTACAACACCAACTCTACTACCTAACGACCGATTTTTACTTACCTTTTTTTTTACATATCTATTATCCACACGACATATTATCAATCACGCACATTTTTTTAAATTTTAATTTTATTTATTCATTTTTGTTTTTTTTTTCTTGCAATTTATTATATTTATACTACATATATACTCATCACTTACTAAAAGGCGTTACAACTGTTCTTCTGGTACCCGCCCGTCCTGGTAAATCCATTCCTCCCGTAGGCGTTCTAAGCAAAACCGCTCGAACCTTCGTACAAGATGGAGCCAGCACAGAGTACGCGACTCAAGTTCTGGGAACCACTCTCGACGACGGAAGATTCTACGCGAAAATTCTATCAACGTCGAGCCGGGTTTTCTACAACAAGGATTCGGCGAGCCCTTACCTCGTATACCCTTCGGCCATCACCGAAGACCAGTACAACTCAAAGTACCCGGAACTGCCAAAAAAGCAAGAGGAGCCGGCCAGTCTTAAGAGTGACCTGAGAGCCAAAGAGGACAAAGAGAACGATGTGTTTCATAAGAATGACAGTGAGGAGTCCCGATTCAAGCCAGCCAAGGTACAGTCGGACAACCTTCCGACCTACACGGTCAAGCAGGACTACTACGACAAGGGCTCGGAGGTCAGCGTAGACGAGAAGTCGCTCAAGTCCAGGGAACCCAAGGTGTACCGATCGCCACCAAAGATCTCCTCCAAAAAGAACGAGAAACCCCTGGCTACAGTGACCTACCATGGATTCGCCGACTTCACCACCACCGTTGGAGACACCGTCATTGTGTTCTCGCCCAGCACGGCACCAGCGCCCATTGGACGTCAACCGACGACCATCAAGGGCGAACCGACCCTGCGTCCCGACGACGGAATCGCGGTTTCGAAGATCAAACCGACCAGTGTGGTACCAACCGAGAGGAAAACCGAAACTATACCCATAAGAGGTCACAACTCGGTTCACCACTTGCTCAAGAAGAATAAGAAAATTGGCAAGAGCAGCAACAGCCCGATCGAACTGCAGCCCAGTACCACGGATCTGGCGGAATCTTCCTCGTCGGCTGAAATGACGAATCCGTTGCTCTTCACCCCCGAAGAGAAGACTGGCTTGATCAAGGTCATCGACTCTACCACGGTCTCGAAGGGCACCACCACGCACTACATGAGTTCCATATTCGGTACTTACCTCGGCACGAACTACGCCCAAATCATTCACACCGCTTCCAACGTCTACTTCCACCCGGAAGAGACCTTGAGATACTCGGTCGACGGTGACAACGAGGGAACCACCATTGGTGACATCCTGTTCGAGCAGGACACCACTGTGTCGTCCGAAGTCACCGATAACGACGATGACGTGACTACTATAAGAGACATTCCCACAACCGAGCCAACTACTGAGAGTGACTTGGGCAACGATGTCATCCCCAGGAATCAGGGGCGAAGCATCAAGGGATCGATACCTAAGAATCAAATCTCAGCTCCCAAGGGTTCGAAGAATCAAAACCAGGATAGCAAAGTATCGTTGGCTACGAGACTTTTGCCATCCACGATTTACAAAACTTTCACTTACTTCACAACGTTCTTTATCCCTAACGAAAGCACGACTAGTACGTCGGTCAAATCCAGAGAAGTCGTGTCTTCCGAAGTGACATTCTTGAAAGAGTTGATTCTGCCGTCCAGCACTCAGTCTGAGAGTATTAAACCAACGAGCTTACCAAAGTTGAACAAAATAAAAGCGTCTACTTCTTCCGTAGCTCCAATTGAGACTGCACCTACTGTAGAAAAGCAAGAGGTCGAAGAAATTCAACTGATATTCAAAACAATTTTCACGACTTTCACCTACCTTACAACGTTCTACGATGACTCAACTACGAGTGTCTCGAGTCGTAAAGTTACTGCAACCAATGTTATTACGCAAACCGTCGATCCAATCACTGGTTCTGTCGATGCCAATCAAGTATCTGAGAAAGACAAGGCAGATTTTATTGTTCCTACTAAAGTAGCTGATTTGGGTTTGATCGATTCAAAGACCAAAACTTTTGATCCACCCAACACAACTGATGAGAGTAGCACCGAGAACGTGATTACAACTTTATCAGACGAAATAACAACAACAGAGGAACAACCTACAACTGAGCTGGTACCCGAAAGTGAAACGCACGATGTTGAAGATTCGCATATAAACATAGAACCCAGCCCTTCACTCTTCTTTGAAAGCAGTACCGAAGTACCTATCGAGCAACACAAGACTTACTTTACGACTTACACTTATTTCACGACGATAATAGTTGATGATGAAACTGAAATCGAAACAAGAACCGAAGTTTTCAGCAACGTCATCACTGAAACATTGAACCCATCGAGTGTATTGATCCCACTAGAGAAAACTAATACTTTAACCACCGAAAAACCATCTGTACCTGCTGAAATACAAGCTTATTTAGAGGCTATAAAAAAGCAAAAGACTCACGAAGAAGCCCGATTATTAGCCAGAAAAGTTCAGCAAAAAGTAAAGACAACCACAGAGGAAAGCACTGATACGCCAACTGAAGACTACTTCTCAGCTACAGACGAGACTACGATTGCAGATGATTTGACGACTACCGAAAATATATCAAGAAACGGCAACGTTGTTGGATCCATGAAAACTGATGTAGTTTTTACATCAAGTTCTGGAGGAAGCAGAGTACTCGATGTTGCGGACAGAAGAATTGGTCTGCCAGACGATCAAGAATTGTCAGAAACTAATCATCATGACGTTGAGCCAGCACCAACTCTTTTGTTGCAGACTTCTTACACAACCTACACCTACTTCACAACGATGTATAACGGAGATGCAACCGATGTTCTCAGTCGTCTGAAAACCGTCACCAACGTCGTGACTGAAACGATAAAACCTACTGCAGTTGTGCACCCAGAAACTAAAACTGCGCAACCTTTGACTTATTTCACGACTTTCACCTACTGGACTACCTTCATTAAGGGAGATGAAACTGCAACGACTAGCCGTGAAGAAACTGTCAGTAACGTAGTCACACCCGGAGTTTCAGAATCATCATCAGTTCAGCTTGATGTTATCAAAACTTACAGGCCATTCGTTGTGGCAACTCCTGTTCACACTCTGAATGCTGAAAGAGAATCGAAAGCCACATCCGATAACGAAATAACCTCTCCAAATGTCATTTTGAAAGAAATACCAACCATCAAAGTCAATGAGTTGAGCTCAACAATCTCACCAGAGCCAGTTACTCTCTACACAACTTACACGTACTTCACCACTTCGTACATAGGCAATTCAACAGTTTTGAACAGCAGACTTGAAACTATTACCAGTGTATCGTACCCCGAGGATCAGCTTGTCCGAGCTACTCCTAGAGCAATAGGTGGAGCGGCGCCATCGGTTCAAATTTTAAACACCGATAAGAAACAAATTGATCCGACAAAATCTAGCGAGTCTCCGGTAACTGGATTGCTATCAACCAAAAGATCCAGCCAAGTTAATGACGGAACTACAACACACTTTACCACTGACGTTTATGGTACGTACATTGACGGTCTCTATGCTCAAATTGTTGAGACTTCCACTAAAGTTGAACTTCCTGGACCGGTGTATTCCTCCTCGGTGAATCCACTGGAACCTTCAGGAGTTATATCTCTGAATAAAGGTAGCGTCGTAGACGCTGATGAAATTACCACAGTTTTCTACACTACCAAACAAATCGGTACAACTTTAGATGGAATTTATGCTAAAGTGATTGAAAGTACCTCGTCGACCAAAATCGACAAAGAAAAATTAGCAACTCAAAAACCATCTCAAGGTCATCGTACAGGACTCGTAAGATTGATTAAAGGTCAAATTGAAGCTAACAACACGACAACTTATTATCAATCCAAAGTCATTGGAACTAGTATAGAAGGAAGATATGCACAGATTATCGAAAGCACATCTAGCTATGCATTACCAAAACCAACTGCAGTTTACGGTATATCGGCAACAAATACCCTGCCACCAAATCATGCTTCAGGTATTCCTGATATTTCGCCCTCTCCTGCTGTAATTCAGTCCTCGGAGGATCATACTGAGGATATTTCTAGCAATGATCCTGAACACGAGGGCGATGAAGAAGAAGATAGCGATGATCCAAAATCGTCGAAAAAATCACGGCTAACGTTCTCTTCGAGAAAAAGAACCTCAAGCTCCTTCCCGTTCAGGCCTTTTGCTTCGAAAAGTAGGCCAACATTCAATCCGAAAAGGAAGCCCCAGGGAGCTACGACTATAACAAGAAGCGACATAACACCTACAATAACCGCTACTTTAGCTGGAAAGGGCAGTCGCTTTTCTGGATCGTCAAGGAGTAGAGCAACGCCTCCACTAGGCTCATCCACAGTGAGTCCATCGTCTTCGAGACGATTTTCGGGAAGGAGAAGTTCTCTTCCCTCCTCGTCAGTGTCTTCGACGAATTACCCGGTGGGTAGTTCAAGAACAAGGGGATCAACTCGCGCGAGCTCATCTTCTTCATTTTCACAAGCAAGACGTGGATCTAGTTCCATCAGAGGATCATCGATTCGACCAACTTCTCGTTCTAGTTTGCCTGCTTCATCGGTACAAAATACAAGACACAGGCCAGGAGGTCGCCCTTTCTCAACGGGTCTAAAGTCTACGACTACGCGTCACGATGACCAAGAAGATAATGCTAACGAATTTTCGACTTTAGTTACCGAAGAAACTCCAGCTCAAGAAAATTCAGAAGATGAAACTCTTAAACCTCAAACCACCACTGAAACACCAAGAAGAGCCAACAACCCACTTTTAAGATTTAGAAGACCTGACTTAGGCAGTGCAACGGTTAGAACAACGCACAGAAGCACCACGACTACGACTACAACTACACCAGCGCCTAAGAAAAATAATAATTTGAACAGGCAAAATGCAAATAATCGCGCAGCAAATAATAGAGTAAGGTCGACAGTATCTCCCGCTACAACCAGAGCCCGTAGTCAGTCAAATCTTTTTCCTACAAGAAAACCTTTACTAAAGAAACTAGAGACGACAGAGGCACCAGTAGAAATTAAAAATGAAAATTCTGAAGAAGAAAGTTTCGAAGATGAAGCTGTTGAAGAAATCGTAGATAACGATTACGAAGGGTCTGAACAAAAAGAAGCCCCTCAAAATCATAAAGCCACTACACAGAAGCCGACACCAAAACCATTCACTAGAATCGGAAGAGGCCGAAGAGTACGAAGACAAATTAGTCAGACTCGATCAGCGCGCTTACGAAGACCGTCGCAAGCTTCGATTTTCGAAGATAGAATTGACAGCGATTTTTACGGAAGTCAAGAAGATTTCTCAAAAATACCACCCAATAACTCTAGATTTACGAGTGGTCGTGGAAGAGCATTGAGTAACACTCCTAGATCTTATTACAATGAAAAAATAGAGGATAGATCTTATGAAGATTATTCTGATATTACACCTGCACCAGTGCCAGTACCAAGAGCAAGATCGAAGTCTCCTGCTCCAGTTGCTCGCTCGACTCCAGTGCGAGTAAAGCCATCGACTCCAACAAACTCCAACAGACAGTTCACGCTACGTGAAAAAGATAATGCTCCATCGGTAAAAACAAATTTTAAAAGACCTGCTTCAACAACAAGAACTACCAACATCAGAGCAAGGAATAATTCAAATAGGTTGAGAACTGGAACTAACCGTTACACGGACAGTACTAGTAATCGAAGAACAACGTCTAGGACAAACTCAAGAACCGGTTCTCGAACTAGCAGCCGTAGAATCATTCCATCTCGTGGTCGTCAAAATTCTTACGAAGATTACCGGGATATCAATGATTTCGACGGAACCATTACTGTTACTCACTATGTTCCAACTGAAGTGACCATACCGGTGGTTAACAATGGTATCACCGAAAAACGAAACATCATTACAGCACACCCAAGCACCGAAATAATTGGACCAGATCGTTATAAAACTGTTACTAACAGCGATGGTCGGGATCAAGTAGTGCTTGCAAGTGAACTGACCCGAACAAACTTTCAAGGTCAAGTTGAGGTAACGAAATTCGTTATTCATGAAACTCCTACCACCAGAGTTTCTCACGTTTTGACATCCTCAGGTGGACGTAAATTTTCTCAGCCTGTGGTCGTCCCATCTACGGTGTACTCTATCGAAAATATTGTGTCAACTAAGGTACCATCCTTAGCAGACAACTCTCCGTTAGCAAACATCTTGCTCTCACAACTGCTACTTGGACAACTAGGACAACAACAAAATCCGTTAGCCGCTACAGGTACACCAACTACCCCAATCGTACCTACTCCATCAACTCGATATGACACCCGGGCAACGACATACGTTACAACAATAACAAAGCATCAGAGCACCATCATTCCTTTAACTTTTCGGGGCAAAGAAATACTTACAACCCTGGTAGACACGTCCACAGATGTTGTGACTGCAACTGAATTTATTACCGACACAGTTGTTGTTACACCAACTGTACCGGCTTTACCAACTGCCAATTTGAATTCCTTGTTGCTGCTTCTGCAGAAACCTCAAGTTCAACAAGTTAACCCTTTGTTGGACCCATTGTTTGCTGCAGCTCCATTACTAACTCAAAGTAATACACTACCGGGAGAAGTTGAAAGGAGAAATCAGCCCGTAGATTTTGATTACAAACCAGAAAGTTACGAGGATTTATCATCGGAAGAAGATGTTGAAAAGCCATCGAAAGCCAAATCAGCAGCTTCAAAAACAAACGAAAACGAATCTCTAGAGTCTAGTGTAATAACACTTTACGTGTCGGGTCGAAGGCCAGGAGAATTTAGTACTGTACTGAGTACCGTTAAAGTTAATGATGAATCTGCAAGTACAAAAGTTAAGAGAGGCATCAGCGAAGCGACAGTCATTTCATCGATATCTCCATCGGTACACCCAGCTTCTGAACCTGGATTATTCAGTTTGGTAGGAAGTGAAGAGCCAATCGATGCACACTCACCGACTCAGAGTCTCGAGAGCGTAGTGGGCGTTGTTGGACGGCAAATTTCCACGTCCATGTTGACCTAACCAAACCAAATTTCCAAGCTCTCCCTGATATCATTTCGATTTAGTCTTTTTGTAGATTTATGACTTTATATTTGTAAAATATTTCATTTTTATAATTTAAAATAATTTTAATTTAAGTTTAAAGCTATTTTTTCAATTAGAGAGAAATTAGCCTAAGAATTTTTTAATTGCAATCTTTTTTGATTACAATGAGATTATTTTAATTTAAAACTTTCAAGATTCTTTGTTAGTATATATTTATTAAAAAAAAAATTTTTTAGAGCTCTCCTTGATTAATTTTATATTATTTTAGATATATAATAAACATACGTCTCAATTTTGGGTGCTAGTCTTCACCAATTATCTAAATAGATAAGGTTCTCTCGAGATGATAAGATAATTTGAATGATTTACCCAATTCCATCCTTGATCCCTAATATTTTTCTTGACCTTAACTTTTTTATGAAAAACATAATCCTTTTCTTATCCCACACACAGTCCATGTTAAATGTCTTTGGAAAAAGTCGCACGTGCGCCCACGCGCTGAAAATGGCTCCGCAGAAAGATAGAATTAAGAAATGCCTCGATGAATTGTACACGACACTCACTAGAACAAGTGAGCAAAATATTATTATAATTCATAAATCATACAAAAATCAAATGGACTTTCAGGTGAACTCTATCAAGATAGTAAATTCATCAAAGGAATAATAAGTTCACAAGATTTCGGGGGGAAAAAGCAAGTTACCAATATCTCCGGTGAATATAGCAGTACCACTCCTCGAAATAAAATTCGTTTGAGAGCTTCAGTTGCCCAAACTCGAACTGCTGGACAAACTTCTACTGCGGTAACTCGTCGTCGACCTTTTGGTACAACTGCTCAATCGTCAACCTCAACGACAGAAACAACACCCACGCAAGAGAAACTCGAACTAACCCCAAAGACGACACCGAAGAGCCGACGATTATTTGCGAAAACTCGCGCTAGAACCGGACACTCTCTTGACTTAGAAACTATTAGTGACAGTACACCTTCTAGTTCTGCAAAGCCTACAAAACTTTTTGGTTCTACTAAGTCGGCAAGACCCATTAGTTCTACGAAACCTGTAAAGTCTTTTAGTGCTACAAAATCTGCAAAATCTTTGAATCCTACAAAAACTACAAGTCTTACGAGTTCCACTATATCTTCTAAATCTATAAATCCCACGAAATCGACAAGCATTGCAAGTTTTGCAAAATCAGCAAAATCTATTAGTCCTTCGAAACCAGCGAATTTTATAAGTTCTTCCCGGCCTGCTAAGCCTTTAGGACCTTTGAGATTTCCAAGGCCTGCAGGTGGACTGAAATTAGGTAGTACTTCCAGTCTGCCAGATTCTACTCCAAGTTCTGCAAGTTCCGGAAGTGATTCAAGTACTGATAGTTTTGAAGATAGCGCAACTACTGTAAGTACCACAGATTTTGAAGAATCCACAGGGTTCCCGAAAATTAATGCCCCTGGTAAAGTTAACAACCGGAAAGTTGTTATAGATTCCCGTAAAAAACTTCTACAACCATCTTCGGTTGAATCTACAACAAATCGAGAAAGAACCACGCGCAAAAAATTCTTAGGAATTAAACCAGTGGTCAAACCTACTTCAACTTTAGCCATAATAACAAGTGGATTCTACAGCAGTTCTTCAGTGGGTGACACTTACGACGATTACGACTCTGATTTGAGTAAGGTACAAACACCTGAGTTGTACTCAAAAACTACTGTGGCCAATAATTATTACTTACCATCCTCAATTCACGATGCACTGATAGGAACAGAAAAAATATTTTCAAATACTGAACAAACAAAACACCACAGTGGCGTTTTATTACGAGAAACTTATGATGACTACGATATTATTGAAAGTAAAATACGCACTCCAGATTTATACTCGAGAACTGACATCGATAACTATTACTACTCAGGAAGACCAATCACATTAGAACCGGAAAAAACACTTTTGAAATCTGAGAAAACAAGATACAACAATGACTCTTCTAATCGAGAAACCATCGACGATTACGATAGCGATGAGAGTAACACAGAAACACCTGATCTTCGACCAAAAACTGATATTGACAGTTACTACTCGTTGATACCATTTTTATTTGGAGCGCAAAAAATATTTTCAAATCCAGACCGAAAAAGGTATTACAACTCTCCACTGTTACAAGAAAAGCTTGATGATTATGATAATTATGGGTACAGTAAGGTACAAACACCAAATTTACGTGCAAGTACTGTTCTCAATAACTATTACTCGCCAAGTCCAGCACCGCCAGAAGTCGAAAAAAAATTTTCAAATCCAAACAAAACTAGTTTCAGTAGTCCAATCATCATAACTGATAACTTTTTCTTTCCTCTTGACGGTGGTGAAATCGCCAACAGTAAAAATAAATACTACACTGACAATGATTCAGATATTGAAGACGATGATTCCATAGATGTGACTACATCAAATATTTATGAGACTGAAAACATAGCCAGTAGTCCAGATGATGAAAAAAGTTTATTCAAGAATAAAATGACGTTTAATTTTCAGCCGATCGAAAAAGTTTCCCCAATGAACGACTATCAGTCCGTAGCTCGAATAAAAACAGAGCTACGAAATTTAAGTCTCAGTCTTATCGATAGAGAGCTGCATAAAATAAAAGTAAACGAAAGACTGTTGCTTGATGTACTCTTAAGCAGTTCTTTAGCTTCAAGAAGACAGAGAAAAATGAAGGCTACTTTACAAAACGTCGAAAACCATCTGAAGACAGCACCAACAATGACAGAGTTCAATTTGAATACTGCTACTGTCGCTCAAACGCGTGAATTCTCTGGTAGAAATAAAAAACCATCGAGAGACCAAAACCTCCCAGAACTTGTTTCCGCGCAAACAAACTCCCCTGCGATCGAACCCTCGCGTGTGTCAAAAATAAATCCAATCTCATCAGCAAATGTTCAACCCATTACATCACCTTTGCCCATCACACCAGAAGAGATAGAAGCTAGTTTAGCTGATGATTTGTATTTATCGTTGTCACATCCTGATTTTCCTCAAATCGAGTCGTCCAAGGTAGAGTCGAATAAGAATGAACTTTTAATATCTACCTCGAGTCAAGCTACACCAGTTATTGAAACTAGCATTTATTTTTCTGAAACTGTAGTAACATCTACGCGATTAAGAACTTATACGTACGTTGTAACTAAACTAAAAGGACAAGATACCGAAGTTAGTTCATCGACGACTGTAAGACCTAGAATAACTACTTTGACTTTGACGATACCGGTGACATTGACAGTTACTCCGACTTTAGCCTCGTCACCAGTTGCACTTAATACATTAGGTAAGTATCTTTCTAACACTTTTATAACTTTCTAAAGTTCTTCCTTATAATACGTATATACAATTTTTTTTATCTCTTTTAATTGGCTTTTTGGTTTCTTTCATGTACGATACTTATTGAAATCTTTTCTGAAAAAAATGTAAAAATATACTATTGTATAGTTTGTAAATATACTTAATACTCTATCAAATATCTAATGTATATATCTTTTCTGTAATTTTTTTTCTAACAGTGTACTTAATTTTTTTATTTAAAAAAATGTACATGTAAGTTGTAGATCTTTATGAGTTTATTTAAGTCTACGAGTGCCTTCGTACTAAGTAATCACTAAGTAGATAACTGCAATACTTTATTATTCACGAATTATACATTACGCGTTCGTTAAACAATTTCTCATGAAGTGATAAAATATCTTGAAACATGTGAATTCTGTTTCAAACAAAATAAATTGATCTATTATTTTTATTTTTTGATTAAAATTATTGTATTATGTTTAGTCATTTTTATAAGCCCTGATTAAAAAATTATATATTTGAGTAAAAAGTTGTAAAAATTTTTTTTAAACATAACTGAAATTATATATATTATTTTTCAATAAATATTATCAAATTTAAAAAACTCAGTGAAGAGCTTAATTTTCCACGAATTGTTCCACAAATACAGCTAAGCATTTGAATTTGTACTAATATTGATTGTAACTCGTATAGTACATTCAAAAAACGATGAGGAAGCTGAAGATTCAGGAAGAAGATTTAATCTCGCAACAAGAGTTATGTCGAACGGGGTTGAGGTAATTGTTGCTGGCACCACACCAGCATACCGATGGGAAAATTCAAACCCTCAGCCAACGTTGACTTTATCTGAAGCCGTTCTAATGATGCTACCTCAGGATAAACCAAATGAATTCGTTACAAAAACTTGCACAACAACGTTTACATATCTCAATACGATAACTCGTAATGGGACAACAATGGTATCAACTGATCAACAGGTAATTGTGAATTATCATTTAGTTTACTTCAACTGAGGGCGTGATTGTAAAATTTATTATTTGTGTTGCAGGTGATAGCTAACACGGCAACCGAAGAAAGACATCGAAAACCTGTGACAGAAACGGCGTCTGTAACTCTTGAAGCGTCTCCAACTTTACAAACGGAAATTTTCAAAACAACGTATACGTATTTGACATTTAATTCCGATCACCCGGATGAAAAAAATGCTTTAGAAAGTAGTACCCAAGTGATTGTCAATACAGTTACAGCTCCTCAGTATTATTTGGACATGATACTAGAACCATCTGAGGTAGCTAGACCCGAGACAAATACTTATTACAGTACAAGAATGCTTGAAAAAACATACGTCGAAGAAGGTAAAACGAAAGTAGAAACGACAAACGACGTAGTTACACAGGTAATGTAAAACTTTATTCAACAACTTTTCTTTTGAAAGCAGCATTGGAAAAACTGTAAACCTCTTAATTTTTATTTACAGTTGATTATAACAGAATCAGCTCCGCCATCTCGATCTGGTAATGTGGCATCATCAATTACATCGGATAATGTTTATGACAAAGCTGCAGTAAAGAAAACTAATACGAAACTACACTCTATAGGTGCTACACCTGAACCAATCCAAATTTTTGCTACTAAAACTTACCTAACTACGTATACTTACTTCACCACGCTTCTTCAGGTTATTTTTATTTTATATTTTTTTTAATTAAATCAATTGGATTGTTTTCGAACTATTTACTCAAGGAAAGTTTTGATTTTTACAGGCTGGTTCGAAAGGCGAAACCTCGACTACAGTCTCCTCTCGAACACAGATAGTGGAAAATGTTATTACGGAATCCATAGCTCCAAGTTTGCTTGATGCAGGTTACATGAACGCTCTATTGACAACCTCACACAATTCGGATTCTTTGAAAAATGTTGTTACTGGTTCAACGATTATTTTTTTTGACGATGAAGAACAAATAACCCCTACAAGCACATTTGAAACAGCTTCAACGAGCTCCAACAGTTTTGAAAACGCCTCCCCTGCTCCAATTGAGGATGCAGAAGTTGCTGAATCAAATGACGTTACTTCTCGTCCAGTTGAACCTGACAGTATCCACAACGAGGTAAACTAATAAATTTTAATCTATCATCGTCTAATCTTTGTTGTACTATATAAAAGTTCAATTATTATATTCATAATGCATATATCATCGTCTTATCTTTTTTATACTATCTAAAAGCTCAATTATTATATGCAGGAAGAAGTTGAAGAAGAATCAACGAGTGCTCCCCCTAATAAGAAGCCTTCACAAGTTAGCAATTTGTTAAGTCTTGGATCTTTGGGTATCAATAGCTTATCAGCATTGGGGCCAGTTTTCTCAGCAATGGCTGGTTTACTACAAGGCAAAAATTCAGCTACTCGAAGAAACGATACTGAACCAATAGCTACGGAACCTCCTGTAAGCACAACTCAGAGATCTCCGATTAAATATATTCCAGTCGGGGATTTTGCCGATGTAGACATTGAAACTGCTGAAAGTCAAAATATAGGTAATTTTATTAAATACAAGTTTCTAAATAAATTTAACATAAATTTAATAACTTTCTAATAAAAATTGTTTTTACCGTTATAGCTCTTCGTGTGGCAGGAAATAATCATCTTCCGGAAACAAGACACAAAGTAGCTTCGAGTTTAGTTGATGGGATACCGATTTCTCCAGGTGAAATCATCACTGCAAACAGTGATGTTATTATTGGTAGGCCAGGTAAAATGGGCCCAAGGCCTCCTCAAACATACGCTGGCAGCGAAAACATCGGAATGAAACCTCCTCCAGTACCAGTGCCTAATA
Organism: Encarsia formosa; assembly: GCA_038277355.1. Lineage (NCBI taxonomy): Eukaryota > Metazoa > Arthropoda > Insecta > Hymenoptera > Aphelinidae > Encarsia > Encarsia formosa. The sequence goes on from CM076187.1 coordinate 78,943,910, forward strand.
TTCCTGTTCATCCTGTTCTTGAAGTTCTTGACAATGATTCTTCCAAAAAATTAATAACAGTCAATAACGAGCCTCTGGAAATTTATCCCGCACATCAAATTTATGAAGATCACATAAAGGATCACATAAAACTACCGCCAGTGCGAAGTCATTCATCTGTATCTCAAAAGCATACCGATTTGCAGCAAACTTTTTTACACGCACCACCACCACCGCCACCCAAAACAATAAGCTCGAAACAAGACATTTTAGAAAATGATCCACTTTTGATACCGCCATCTGCATTCAATAGTAATTCAAACAATCAACAAAAATCCGAAAGAAAGAAACATCCTTGGAGTCCAAAGGATCCTCTAACTGCTACCAACATTCTGGTTGAGGATAAACATCAAGTTAGCTATCCTCAAAAAGATTTCATCCAAACTGAAAATACCAGTGGATCGAAATCGAAAGTGAAAGTACCAGAACCTATTATTCATCAAGTTCCTCATGTTATTGATAGATCAACTGGTCAACCGCTTCTAGTAAATATTCAACCTAGTCAAGTAGCGAACGTAATTATCCCTCAAGGTGGCACTCAAGCTCTTATTTTCGGGGATACCAACGAACCTCACATATCTGGTCAATATTTTGATGACCCTTCACCATACCCAGAGCCGGAGGTTGGCCCTGGATTCATTGGAATTGACAAGGTAAAAGATCAATTATTAGAATAAAATTTTAAAATTTTTCCGATCTTCTAAATGTTTACAAACAATTTATTTTTCAGGTTGAAAATCTTCCACAGTATTCTAGAAAGGATAACCCTTCAGATTATATGACTCCGCCGATTCAAACTACCAATTTGAGGCCAACAGACAATAATCACAATGTTGGTTAGTATTTACTATGTTTACATGTATCTTCTAAATAATATCTTAATAAATGCAATTTATAAGCATTATATTAATTTTATAACTTTCATTAATTCACAGGCCAAGGGCACGTACACACTGAAATACTTGTACATCATGGAGTTGAAAGTGGATTCCAAAGACAGCAGAACAAGCCATCTCGTAATCATCAAAACGTACACTTTCCACCCAGAAGAGAACATGTAAATGTTCATATTCCAGTTGAACAGACTCCTCCCAGAAGAACTGAGGTACCTTTATCAACGGACAACTTATACTTTGAGTCGGGCAATAGCAACGTTAACACCAATAAAAAGTCTCACAGAAATCCACCACCACGTTGGCCCAGACCCACCGCTAGACCTCGTCCCCCAACCAGAATAACAGGAAGACCTCACGGAAGACCGCCAACCCGTATTGAGAGACCTGTTAATTCTAACAGACCTCAACCACCTCTTACCCAGGGTTTGCCAAACGTTCACTATCAAAACGAGTTTAACAAACATCAGTATCCTTCAACTGAGACTCCTGTTATATATGTCAACCAAAAACCGCATCATTCAGATCAGGTATGATGAATATTTAATTAATACTTAATCATTTACATTAATTCAAAACGTTTTTTATAAGCTCATGAATCTTTTCTTTTTTGTAGGATGGTTCTCATTATGAGCATTACGATGTAAATTCTCAAAATAACAGAAAAAATTCAGTGCAGTCAAATCAAGAAGAACATGTTTCGAATGCCGAATTTGGAGATAAGATTATAACTGTTGGAGAAGGTCACAATGAAACAAACTACGTTGAAAAAGTGAGTGATTCTGAAGTTGATGCCTCTGAAAATGTTAAAATTACCTCGGAACCTCATGGTGGTGATAATAGAGGAGACTTCATCATTTATGATAGTGTTGAGCCAGAGTCTACTTCCAAGTATGAACCAAATGAATATTTTAATAGTAATATAAGTATTCATTCTGATGATTCTGTAAACAACAAAAAGCCATTGTACAACATCAATAATCAAGATAAAATTATTGACGATGAAATTGGAGATATCATAATTGGCAGTGAGAAAAAACAGGATCAGTACATAGTACAGCCTCCACCTGCAGGAATAATTACTAACCAACACAGTAACGGTTATCAAATTCAAGTGAGCTCTGATTTCGAACAAAAACCAATTCGCTTACATGATACGATTGATCTAAATCCACCTGCAATAATCCCAAAGTTTGAGCCTAATGGCCACAGTCGACCATTTTCAAACCCTCATGTTATCGTAGCAAGTTCAGGAAATAAAACTAAGCATAATGTTGATACTGCTGAAAAAAATCAAAATGTAGTCCAAGGTCATATTTTGCAAGGTTTGGGACAAGTGATACACGTACAAACTGAGAAGAAAGACTCAGATAAACAATTGAAAACTCAAAAATACGAACCCAATCAGGTGCGTGGAAAACCAAGACCCGATTACACGACTCAAGTACACCCGAATCATCCACAAATAATTACCAAACTGAAGCCACAAGTGCCAGGTCCAGTCACTATTTTCAGTGATAAGGTTCACAAACAGTCACATAACAGTCACAGAAGACCGACTCAACAATTTTCTTTACCAATAGACTCTATCGGAGAAGAAAATGAGAGTAAAACGCAAACGGAAAGAGCCCCTAGTTCTGATAACAAAGTCGAAGAGTCTCTGGACACGGCTTTCCAAACAAACTTTGCCAGCACCGATTCGAAAGAACAAATGGAAAATAAAGTTAAAAACCAAACCACCGTGTCTTTCGTAGAACACCAAGGTACTACGAAATTAAAGACGATTCCACTGTCTCAAGATATGAAACCACCTCCAGTTAGCACGGTAAATACCCAGAAGGTCATTGTTAAAAATCCATTGGCAGATGCAGGCTTGAAGCCTCCTCCTCCACCTCGAACGGATGTTCTTGGTCTCTCGCCTCCTCCAGTGGACATTACAACGACGGCCAAGCCTGCAAGCGTGGAAAACAAACCGAAGAAAACGTCAGTATCGGGTCTCAAACCCCCGCCACTGTATATACCACTGAAAGAGTCCAAGATAACGCCATCTCTTCCTAGCACGAGCATGGTTCCACCGAACATCCGGCCTTCAGTCGTGAGACCGTACTTGGCCGAAATTCTTTCAGAGGTACGTAAGAAAAATAAAATTTAAAAATTTATGAATTTTTGAATATTCAAGTCTGAAATTTTTTCGTAGGATATGATTCCACCACCACCAGAAATCAAGACGACTCAAACCATCGAATTAGCCACGGCTCGGCCCGGAGTTGAAGTGTCCGGTTCCATTCAAATAGCCACCGCTGTTGCGGCATCTCACATACCTGTGATGCAAGATAGCGAATCGAAAATACCGATCGTTCATGGAACCGTGGATTTGCCTGTCGTAATTGATGTGCCAGAGTTTCTCAAACCTATCGATACGAAAGTGCCTAATCACGTCAGCGTTTACACAGTTTTACCGTTTGAGACTAAACAAAGGTATTGAATTTTTTTTTTTTTTTTTTTTATTTAAATAAAAAATTATAGTTTCTTAAATTTAAATATTAAATCTAAATTTTTTCTTTTTTTTTCAAGAAATACCATCAAGCCAACTATATCGCCATCGAGAGTGTCCAGTTCAACGCAAGTTCGACAGTCTCAAATCCACCGAAAGCAAGAAAATTCCAACCATCATCAAATTTACTCTTCGAGTAGGTTGCCATCCTCACAAATAGTTAAGAGGCCTCACAAAGTGTCAGAGATTTCCATAATACTGGAGCCAAGTACGGATGTTCGTCTGGGATCCACAAGAATCGAACCAACCAGGTCATTATCGAATAGTGATGATCACGGCAGAAGAACCAAACAAAAGCATACTCAAGCAGGTGGCGTAACCAAAACTCTCGACGTGCACTATGTTCGGGATCCCGATGATCACGGCAAAAGTTATCCGCAAAACGTAGCAGCGTCGAGAAAAACAGATTTGAGAATAAAAGAATCGGCTTCGAAAATGATGGAGATAATCGGTACGGTTGTTCACGAATTCATCCAGAATTCAACCAACGAAAAAGTCGAAACCAAACCACAAGAGGTAATTTTTTACATTGTAAATTGTTTAACTGTACTGTTATTTTTTTTTAAAATGACATCATTTTTTAAATTTTTCTTCAGGTTACACGTTTCGAAACACTGACGGTGACAAGAACCGAAACATCTGTGTTGGGATCGCCTCCAACGACGAGAACTCTGCTCATTACGCACACATTGACATCCACCAGTGTTGAAACCGTCACGGAAACTTTGCTTCGTCCGACCAGCGTGATTTCTACGATAACATCAACGGTGCTTCACCCTGTAACTCGCGTGCCAACTTACGAGAACGAACATGAGAACGAATCTATATTCGTCGTCATGAGTGATCAGAAGCCTCCTGTAGGCCTGGAAGGCGCTGAAGAGGTACGAAAAGCTTATTGAAGCTGTAAGCGGGCGAAAAATGATATTTCCAGCTCGGAGGTCAAAAATGGCTTTTTTTGTTAAACCGAATATCAATAATCCATAAACTAAAATTTTCATAGTGTTTTTGACATTTTTTAATTGTATATTTATCAGTTTGACTATTTACAAACTGTTTTTCATAGTAATTTTCAGTTTTAAGCTTAAGCGAGCCGAGAAATGTAATTTTTCGCTCTCGGTACGAAATATACTATTTCAATATAAAAAAGTATGTCTTGTAACCAATTTTTTTTATGATGATTTCAGGTTGAGGCCGAGTACGGTGACGAAGACGTTTCGCGCGACGAGCAAGACACCAGTGGCAACGAGATCCACCGGGTGTTATCAGGGGGCATAGGCGGGGCACCTTCGGTACCGATACGGCCTCCGAAGGTACACTGCCTACCGGAGTGCAAGGCAGCGAAGTCAGAAATCTGCGCCGAGTTGAGAGGAGAGATGCACTGCGTCTGCAGGCCAGGATTCTCTCGAATGTTCCCGGATCGTCCCTGCAAACGTAAGTACCGACAATTCAAGCCTATCAGCTGATTCTCAGACCTTGACAAGCATCATTTTCGATTTTCAGCGACTTACACGTACACCGTGAGCGTTGGTCTGGACAGGTTTGGTCGCGATCGCTTTGTTTACAACCCAGCTATGAACGACTCGAACTCTGTCATCTTCAGGCGCTACGCCCACCCCATAAAGGAGGCGCTGGACCGTACGCTTATGCAGAGCGACCTGAGGGACGTCTACCGGGACATAAACGTTGTCAAATTTTTGCCAGAACCGGCAAGAGTTTTGTTCAACGTTCAGCTCAGCTCCAACACCGAGGAGACCAGACTGGCCGACGTCATTCGCAAGTACCTGATGATGAGCAACTACAGCCTGGGTGGAACGGACGTCTACGCCGCCAAAGATCTTGGCATGGTAAGTCTTGCGAACCCTAAAAAACTTATACGAGAAATGACCTTAATTCTGATGGATCATTGCAGATCGAGGCCACGGACTTTGACGAGTGCACCACCGAGGAGAACGGACCCCACCACGACTGTTCCCCACACGCCATGTGCTTCAACCTCAAGGGAACCTACCAGTGCTCTTGCAAGGAGGGCTGGGCGGATCTGTCCGAGAACTCGGCCTATCCCGGTAGGCACTGCTCCCAGGCTCCCTTGGGATGCTCCGCGTGCAACAACAAGGGACACTGCGTCGTGAACTCGCACGGACAAGAGATGTGCGAGTGCTTCCTCTGGCACACTGGCAAGAAGTGCCAGATCAATCTTAAAGGTAACGCCCTGTTGATCCTTTTTTGACAAAGTAATCAAAAATTTTGATATAAAATTTAAACTGCAACATGAATCGTTAATTCCCCAGTCCAAATTCATCAATGTGGATATTTTTGATACTTTCAGTCCTACTGATAGCTCTGGTGTCAACGGGAGTCATACTCCTGGGACTGCTGGCGGTCTGCCTGGGCATGGCGTGTCTTCGCAACCCAAACCGCCGGGGCAACTCGGCCGACCGCAGGGCCATGATCTCGGGCATGGCCGGGAACGACAGCAGCAGCGAGACCAGCATCGCTGAACTCGCCATACCTCACCACGTGCCTCACATACTGCCACCCCCACCCCAGATGCTGGCACCCGCGCCCCCGATCGGCTGCAAGCCTCTGAAGAAGATGATACCACCGAGCCATAACAAAAGAAGGGCACCCAGAAAGGCCCCTGCCCCACTAATAGTGCCAGGTAGCTTTAATTAGATTAATTGGGTCTGGTGGTAAAACTTAAGAGTCTGAAAATTGAGTCTTAGGATCTGAATTTAGTCCAAGTCTAAAAAAAATTTACAAGTAAAACCAAATTGTGTAAGATTTAAGACTCAATTTACAGACTCGTGAGTCTGAATACTCATTATGCATTTATAAAAACTGTAAAATAATAATAAATTGATCTATCGCAGTACCAGTGAGCAATCACGGTAACAATAGCGATCAGAGGGACAGATCGCTGACGGTGATGATTCCTCGTGCCAAGTACCGCTCGATGGGTCAGACGCCCACCCAACTGAGTTGCAAGCCCATGAGCACGTTTTCCGTCGAGGAGCACAAGCTCATAGACTACCTGGAGGGTAACTCCCACCAGGTCTGCGGCAACAGGAAGGCCAGCTTCGTCAGCAACTCGGACTACAAGGATCCCGAGCCCCGGTACAAGCAGCAGCAGGCCAACTTCACCACTACGGCCAGCGGCGCACTGGTCAGCGCCGGATTTCAAGTTAGTATTTTAATACTTGGTACCACATGTAATTTAAACATGTCATGTAACACGTGTAAAAGTGTTATGTACTTGTGTAGATTACACGGGAAGCTTTTGCGTGTAATTTTTTGAAAGTAAATTTTTAGGCATTATAGTAGTAAAAATATATTCATGAGTAACAAAGAAATTCAAAAGATTACATTTAAAAGTTACACGTTAAGCTGACACATGGAAATTACACATCAAAATAACGGTTAAATCAATGTATAAAAATTTACTTTCAAAAACTTATGCAAAACTCAACCAACGTAGACTAATTACACACTTTCACACTCGTTACGTATTATGTGTAAGTTTCATGCGTTACCTTATCATGTTTTTTAATGTACCGTATCGTAAGGATAATTTTGTTATCTACTAACGAAAAACTTGATGCAGGTATCGGCAACGGTGACCACCAGGGGAGGTATGGATCCAGCGGTTGACTCGATGAAGGCCGACCTGACGGAGCCGGAGCTGGAGACGAGGATACAGGCCGCGACGGTGGGCTCGTCGAAGCAGCAGATGCTGCGGCTGGACTTCGCCGAGGCCGGGTCGACCCTGGCCCGGTCCTGCGGCGAGACGACCATACAGCCGCCGACGAAGATGGCCGAGCGGAAGGGGGAATGCAGGGGCGACAGCGCCAGCGAGGGACACACCATGGCCGAGAGGGACTGCGGTAGCACCCTGAGGCTACCCGCCCAGCACGCGCCGCTCTACGTTCAGGACAGAGTGAGTGGGACTAATTTTTTTCGTCGCTAGGGAGATAAAAAAACTGTTTCTATTGTTAGCTTTAAACAATTATTTTTAATGGAAGCTCTTTTTGGGAAAAAAACATTAGTTTTTTACGTGGGAAAGAAAAAAAAATTAATGAAAATGCTATTACAAGTAACAACAGATACAAGGTATTAAAATAGTATTTTTAGTCCTCGTAGTAAAAATAATTTTTAAATAAAAATTTTTTGGAAAAATTTATTTTTTGTCACTAGGGAGATAATGAGAGTGTTTACTTTGTTAACTTTGAAAAATATCCCTGGTGGGGAAAATGAATTTTTTTCGGAAAAATCTCTAGTTTCTTATGCGAGAAAGTAAAAAAAAATTAATAAAAATGCTATCACAAAAAAGTAAGAGATACAAGGGATAAAAATAGCATTTTTGTTCCTTATATGGTGAAAATAACATTTATGTTGTTCTTTTTTTGAAGAAAAGTAATTTTCTTCAAAAATTCTCCCTAGTAATAAAATACTATTTTATTACTAGGAAGGAAAAAAGCACTTTCTTAAGTAAAAAGGGAAATCAGAAGTAAAAATCATCTTTACATTTTCAAGCTTGTAAAAATTTAAGAAAGTTAATTTAATTTCTATGTTAATTAATCAACTTACATAAGCATTAAATTTTTCTATTAATTTTTTTTTTCAGACAACCAGCAGCGATAGAGAATCTAACTTTGATTCCTTGTGAAGGCACCAAACGCAAATTTGTTCCTGAGTTGCAGCAACTGATCAACTTCCAATCCGTACTCAACACTCAACTCGGAAAACTTGCTCATCTTGGATGCAAGCTCACAAAAATCAATCGCCATTCTATTAAAAAAAAGAAAACTTTATTCGAACAAGACTTTAATTATGTCTCCTTAACGTGCCAAAATGTATATTAGTCTGTGAAAAAAAAGACAATCTTTAAGACTTTTTCCTCTCTCACTCTACTGACCTGTACTTTATTCTTCAGAGCTTTAAAAAAAAAAAAAAAAAAATTCCACGAAAAAACGAAGAGTAAAAAATATTAAATAAATCAAAAAAAAAGTCAAGTGGTAGTAAAACGAGTAGACGAGAGAAAATTAATCATCCATATCTATTGTAGATCGCGACTTTAATGTTTAAGTGTATGATTATTGATGCAATATTCATTATTAACTGTAATATTTTACTATTATTATTGTATGTAATTGTTGTTGTTGATTTTTTTATTTTTTTTTTATTTTGTTTATTTAGTTTATAACATTTGAGGAGTACGCACGCCATGTCGCCCAGCTTCGTCGCGAACTAGATTCGAATTGATCAATCGGAAAAAATTAATTTTCGGTAAAATGAATTATGACCAAAAAGGCAAAAAAAGTCAGATTGAAAAAATAGTAACTCGCGACGGAGCTGCGCAACGTTGCCGACTATTATAAACTCGAGAGAGAACCAGTAAGAAATAAAACTCAGAGAAGAAAAAAAAAAAAATAAAATAAAATATACATGATGATAGAAGGAGCTGAAGTGAAAAATCTTCTCGTATGTAAAACGAAGAACAAGTTAACCAAGGACTGCAGGTATTATTATTAACCAGAAAAAGTTATATGCCTATTTAATCAAACAAATGGAGTGGAAGATATAATCGAACTATTGTGTCCGGTATAAGTTGACCGTTTAAAGTAACCAGTAACAAACGTACATATAAAACAATTACTTTTTTTGTTTAACGTATGATTAACAACAACCGCTGTTATTTTTGGTAAATAACTACTTTCTTTTTATACGTTGAATTTTATAACTTTTTTTTATGAAATTAATTAAATCGTCAATAATTATACGTAATTCATAGTTTATAGTATACTTTTGTAAATACAGCTAATTTTAATACCTTTTTTTTTTTTTTTAATTTACTGTGTAATATAATTTAGAGTTATATTTTGTATACATTTATTTTCAATGTAACGACAGCGTAAATATTCAATTTTATAAATATATGTATATGTCATTAACAAATTTTCATCCTGTTTATTTAAAACCTTTTCCCTTTTCTTAGTTTTTAAAATTCAAGTCTACATGATAAGGTAAAAATTTAATTTAATAACAATTAGGTCATAAATTTATTTTAATTATTTTATTTGACGATTTTTGAAAACTAACTTTGAATATTCTGCTGAGGTGTTTATTCAAAATCGTATATGTTTTCCTGTTTTTTCAAATTATTGCAGACGGTACAATATTTCAATATTATTTTTGAAATTATTATGAATTAATTACACAAATTAAACGTATAAATGAAGCAATTTTGTTCCTAATTCCAACGTTAATTATTTACCGAGATCAGAGTTTGATTGTTTTTTGATACCAACGATTTTGAACCGAAATTTTCTGAATAATTATTGTTTTTGAAAAAAATTAATAAGTGTCCATCAAAAGGCTCTTACATACCAAATAAAATTTTTGTTAAAATATTAATTTAATTTCAAGGGGTAAACAGTTTGTCTTCTTCACCTGGTTGAGTTGGGTGCAACAGGGTAATCCTAATAAAAATTAATTTCAATTTTGATCACGGTAAGAAAGTAACTAAAATTTTTATTTATTCTTTTTCTTAGTACGGTCTTTTACTGTTCCCTGCTTGTAATCGGTAAAAATTTAAAAAAATAAATAATTCAATTATTTTATTAAATTACAACTTTTATAGGATTATAATGAAATTTAAAATTTAATTAATCCCAATTACGCTGTCTAGTTTAAAAATAAATTAATCTTGTTATCAAATTAGATTTGGTGTCAAAAAAATAAGCTACCGAAAATTTGATACCACAATAAAAATTAATTTTTGCTCCGGTATATTTGCCAACCTGCTTGATTTATATAAGTATCTCGGATGGTAAAGTAGAAAACGACAAGAAATCTTGTAACCGTAACCTAAAATTCTTATGCATGCTTATTCCGGATCTCAACCAATCTCAACTGGTGTGTCATTAGCATTGTTGTTTTCGCATCGTTTTCCCGTTGACAAATTACGAAATCATTTAAGGTAATGGCATAACAGATACTTTACTTAACGTTTTAACCTATAAATAGTGTTTTTACTCTAACTAATTTTGTGTGTTTACAGTTACTCGGCTGTGTCACTCATCGTACGTAACCTCAAATCGACAATAATTATCCAACATAAAATAAAGCTGCTTTTAGATCTGAGCTAACTTCAAACTTTTATTATCAAGCAAATTAAAATCATGTCTAGTATCAGTGAATTGCATCGTGCAATAGAACGGAACGACTTAACGAGAGTTGAGCAATTGTTGTCTCTGGGTGGCGATGTTAACGAAAAAGATAATGGAATGGAACACCCTTTGCACACAGTGGCTTATTTCGCAGATCGTAACAAAAATCATATCGATATGGTCAATTTATTGTTAAGATACGGAGCGGATGTCAATGCGAAAAATAACTCCGGCAGAACTCCTCTGCACTATGTGGGGTTTTATAACGAAGATGAATATCTTTACGAGTTTGCTGAAGTGCTATTAAAAAACGGAGCAGATGTCAACGCACGTGATTACGATGGCAAAGTGCCTCTTTGGAGCTTGGTTATGAACAGTTCCGTCAAGATGGTAGAACTATTTTTAAATTACGGAGCCAACCTCGAAGTTGAAGTAAAACCTGAAGTTTTATTCTATCCTCTTTTGAGGACTGACAGACCAGAAGTTTTTCAACTACTCGTTGATCAGGGCTTGGATGTTAATCATCGTGATGCTGATGGAAAAACGATTTTACACTTTGTACATTTTTTGAAAGGCTTGCGGAGTTTAAAAACCCTGAAGTTGATACTGAGGAACGGTGCCGACATGAGTGCAATAGACGATGATAACAACACGCCTCTAGTTTATTTAATGCAGTCTTACATTTCGGAAGGTGAACATTCCTTCGAAGATTTGAAAAAAGTTAAGTTCATCATGAAACACGTGAACTTTAGTCTTATGGGTGACTATAACTTTATGAACGATCCTGATTGGATCGGCTTAGTTAATTTAAGGAAAGTTATTTTAAATCATCTTGCTAAATTAGAGGTACTCAACGTTCCAGTGAATCCAGATTATTTGCGGTCTATTTCAGAACAAAAAGTTTACAACGATTATTACAATGAATGTAAAGAGGAGTTGACTAGAGCTCGAAGTTTCAAGTTTGATAATACCTGGATAACCTGTTACCATTTATTGACCGGCAAGAGAAAAGCACTCAAGAACTTTGCTGTAAATACAGATTTGGTCGTTGGATTTAACGAGAGAGAGTGTGAAATCGAATTTCCAATTTATGGAACTGAAATATGTGATAATTTTAAAAAAGCTGTTAAAAGACGAGAACTGTTTGATGTATCGTGCGTTTTGTTGAGCGAATGTTTGCCGATTTGGAACCCTACGCATTTAATTATTAGAGATGTGCTGGATTGTATTTTAAGTAAAAAATGTCTGTCGAAATTCTGTAAATTAATTTAAAATTAATTAGCGTCGTCGTAGTAATATTAATAATATTGAATTTTCTAAGGAATTTCGTATTTATCTCTTTACAGTATAACTTGAAAGTATTGTGATTGATTAAAAAAATAAATTGAAAAAAAAAAAAAAATACTCAACATTGATTGCAAATAAACTGCCATGGTAAATTTTTTCTCTTATAGCTAATAAGTCTACGGTGTTTCCATGCAAAAAAAGTTTGAAAAAAGTATCGACGAGTTTTCCAGCAGCTTCAAGAAGAGAAAAGCCAGGCCTTAATATTCTCACAGTCGTACCCCGGGAAGCTCATTAGTCCCCAGGGCGCAAAAATCCCTACGATGCAAATGAGGAGTTTAGTGCATTGCGTCTCTGGCGGCTTCTTACTTATCTCCCTTCCTTCTTTCTCCGGTGCAATACGAAACTTTCGGAGGCTCGTAAGTAGCGATTTCCGCTTGTCCTCGAGCTTTCTTCGAAGATGATCTCGAGTTCTTTCTTTCGAGCGGCGTCTGATCAATTTCTTCCCTTTTTTTCTGTGAAGTTTTTTTTTTTTTTTTTTTTTTTTAAAGCTGGGGGAAGCCAAGAGATTGAAATTTGAATAAATATAGCGTGCTTGCAATGTTTATTTACGATGCAGGCTTCCCCGTCAACCGCCCGCGACACTCGCTCTGAAAATCAAATTAGATTTTTTTGCTTACGACTTTAACAATATTCTGATTCACTCAAACTCCAAGATATGGACTGCAAAAAAGAAAAAATTATAATTTCGAATTAATGAGTCGACAAAGGAATTAAAAAATTTTATAGTACCACGTGTAATATTATTTATATTTTTTTATAAGTGTTACCTATATATACTACACAATATTTAAAAAATTCTATAGTTAAAAAATTATTTGCAAAAGAAAAATTTCAAGAAAGATTTCTTCTTTAACGACCAACGTTCACTTTGTACTTTGTATCAACTGAAGGAAACTTTTCTGACGTTACCGCGCGGGACGCGTTTTTTGAAATTTTAAATATAGATAGCAGCAGTTTAAAATTTTTTTCATGCTTTTTATTACAAAGTTTAATGACACAAAAATTTATTTTTACAAAAAATACTATTAGTATTTGGAAACCGATGTCTAGTCTTAATTTAGTTTTTACCTTTCTGAATCTCGTTGTTTTTTGAATGAAGTTATTTTTGAAACAATAAAAATTGACGAAAATCTTTTTTCATAGAAAAATATTTCTAGTTCGCTTTAATTTAGATTAAAAATATTTGTACTTAAAATTTTTGCATACGAGAATTTATACATGAGTCAGATTAAAGCCAATTAGCCGTTTATTTTATTTTTCCTTTTTTTTTTTTATGAGATAGGATTCTCTCGCTGTAATAAAGATAAGACGTTTTATCCGATATGCAACCGTTCGAATCTGAGAGGCAAAACGAACTGTTAGTCTGGAAAAAGTTAATATCATGTGGCTTGAAAATTGGTTCTCGGAAGGACAAATAAGGAAAAAGTCAAGCTTCATATAAAGACTTACAATAATAGTATTGATAATTTTTTTTTTTTTTTTTTTTTTTACAATGTTATGTAGGTATTCTTAAAATAAAAAATAAGGTATACAAACTATAATCATTTTTTTACATTCGAGTACTTTATCTCAAAGTTTTTATGTGAAAATCTCCAAAATGATCAAGTAATACACTTAAAAAAATGTTTGATTTGATCAATTTTTCGATGTCCCAGCGAAAAAAGCTTTAACCAAAATTTTGCCACGAATAATGCTACTTTTGACCAATAAAATCTTATAGACTTTATTTATTATTTTAGCTTTTGAAAATTGGTAGAAAATGATCATTCCATATAATATCATATTGATATATATACATATTACAATGAAAAAAATTTTTGACGCGCCAGCCGCGAATAAAATGACCCTTCCGACAATTTTATTATCTGAAACCTTATAGTCATTTTTTCGTGCAAATTTCATTTTCACAATTTTTCTTCGGAGTAAATTAATAAATAAAATATAAGAAAAAACATTAATAAGATTATTGGCTTTTTTAAATATAGTCAATGCAACTTCAAGTCCACTTATTGTATTTGTGTTGTGTTCCTCATTCGATTTTCCCATGTCTCTATGTGAAAAAACCCTTCAGAAAGACTGTTTTCACCCTCGTTTTAGAAAATTTCCCTTTCCAAAAAAAAGAGCCGCGCAGCGTTCACAAAACCGAATACTCAGAAGGTAAATCATAGTTTTTCCAGTCGCACCCCCTACGGCTCGACAGTTTTCCAGGGTCCCTCCGCCGACAATGACTCGGTCGTTAGGGGATGACAAAGCAGCCTGGGTCTAGTCTCGGTCCAGCCAACAAAAAAAGGCAGCAAACGAAAGGCCAAAGAGAAGAAAAAAAGTCGGCGTCGGAGGGACCAGAGAGGTAACCCGCTGTGGACGGCAGGAGAGAAAAGAGGCGCGAGCTCGGGGCCCCGCCCCCTCTCCCCCCACGAAGAAGAGGAGCCGTTTTATCTCCCCACCAGAGCTGGACCAACGCCGGGATGGTTTATAGGTATCAAGGGCAACCAACCTGCCGCCCCAGCCCAACACTTTTTACGAACGTACCAGCCACCATCGCTGTGCTGGGGGCACACGGCTTCGAATATTCTTTCTACTGTTTGAATTTTCTGCGCTTGCGCAGTTTTTTTTCTGTTATTTATACGCGTTTGATTTGATAATTTACCCTGCGGTTTTGAACAGTTGAATGTTTTTTTTTTATATTATTAATGTATGGACCACTTGAAGGTAGAGGTATTGTGTTAAAAATTTTTTTTTTTTTTTAAATTCAAATCTAAATCTTTCCTCAACGTTTCATTGGCCAGGGTTTGGTAACCTCTTCGTTGTATTTACGATCTAGGTGAAATTTTTTAAAACTATTGTTTATGATAAGTAAATATTTTTGAATGATTATTTATACATATTATTTTACTTATGAGTAAAAATTCTACGAAAACGTTGCGTTAATTTAAAATTGCATCCGATAAAATTGTAGAATGAGACCCCAGGTTCAAATTTTTTATTGATCCAATGACATAACTAAAAAACAAATCTAAAAAAGTTTTTTCAATAAATCAAGAAAAAATATTTTAATCTTTCTGATGGACAATACACTCAAAAAAAAAAAAACCTGTAGATAATCTTTGAAATTTATTAGACTGGGGCATGCGCGGTGGGTTGAATGAGTCCCCTGCTGATGCGGTTATTGAGAAATCATCGGCGATCGTCTTGCTCTATTGTCTAATACTCTTACGTGGCTGATCGATCTTTTGTGGAGATTTTATCGGGGGGGACAAATATTTACATTAGAAGAAAGATTTACATTAATCACGACGCCATGATTTTTGATTTACCGAACGGGTTACAATGAACACTTTTTGGGTTTTGATTTTCGAGTCGACCTGGAGCATGTTCGAAAGTTGCTTGGATGGCTCAATTAACGGTGCCACCTTAAAAAAAAAAAAAAATGGAGAGAAAGAAGTGGTCTTTTCTTTTATCAGTGAGAGTTGACGTGTAATTTACATCTTTATTCACAAAATTCTTGAGGATTTCTCGTGAAATACTTTTTGAACGCCCATGCCGATTAAGAAGTGACCACAATTTTACATCTAATAAATATTGTTAAAATCACTCTTCGATGGATTTCCTTACTCGAAGAACATAAATTATGTGCGATGGATCGTAAAGAATTTAACTAACTATGCTTAGTATCTTGACTCTGCTGTAAAATTAGTGTTTATAGAAAAACTTTTAGTAAAATACGTTACTGTACTTTGTTTATTTTCAAGTATTTTTAGTATGAACTCTGCGTGCATTCCAAAATTAAAAAAAAAAAAAAAAAAAATCAAATTTTGTAGTTTTTTAAATTTAAGTCATTATTGATAAAAAAATTCTTCAGATTAAAGTAGGATCATGGTTTTAATTCAAACCTAAAGATCTCAAAATGAATTATTCAAATGTTCGAGTAGTTACAAAACCTCGCTTAGGATAAACCTCTGATGCTAATTATAAATCAAAATATTTATCTCGTGTTCATCGAGGATAAAATCAATAATTTTTTTTGTTATTTGGTGATTTAATTTTTATTGAAAGATTTATTATTATTATTTATATAAAAGACCTAGTAATAAAAAATATTTGATTACTTTTATTATATTATTTTTCTAAATACCATAAAAAAATAGACTTTTGTTAAATTGTTTTTGAAAATAACATAAAATTTAAAGCAAAAATTAAACAATAAAACTGAAAATATTGAACAGATACAAGCTTGTAAGTAAAGGTATTCTAAGAGCCGGGTAAAACAGCGTAGTAGTTTTTGCAATTCGTTCGCGAAGCTTTGAGAGAGAGAAGAAAAGTCAAGGTTGCGTTCCTCTCCCCAAGGCTGCCGCGGAGATATTACTTAAGACGTCCGCTGCATTATCGTGTATTTACACTGTAGGAGAGAACTTAAATTTATGAGTTTAGCATTAATCAGAGGATTCGGTCTCAACCGAAAAACACTCTGAGGTATTTTTCAAGCCCGAGCCGTGCAGGTGGGAAAACGAGAATACGTGTTAATCGTTCCCCCCGGGGTTCCCTTCGAGCTTAGTCGTACCCAAAAACAGGGTTTTTCAAAAATCAACACTAAAACTTTTACGTTACTGATTACGGTATTTTCAAAATAAAATTAAAAATACAATACTTTGGATTACTAAATTGAAGCTAACTTTGAATTTTTTATTCTCACTGTATTCTGATGCAAGGATGACCGGTTACGTCTTTTTTTACCGCAGAAAGATTCTTCACATTCGATGATGTGAACTTTGATGATCCAAAAAAAATAATAATTTTGTGTATAATTTTATCTCAAGCAATGTTTTTCGTAAAATTAGATTCTGCCGAGTATAGTTAGTGGGCATCGTATCTGTTCCCTGTTTGAATGGCGCGTAATTCAAAAAAGGAACAGATATAATGCCGACTAAGATATGTCTCAAAAACACATTTTATTTCTATATATTTGTACACTAAGGTCAATATTTTTATTTAGTGCGTTAGAAAACGAGTTAGACAAACTATAAATTATTATTATCATTGGTGCATAAATATTTATTGTAAAAGCTAAAATATTTTCAAAATTTTAAACAATTCCAATTTGATATTGTTTAAATAAGTTTTTAAACAATCCAAAATTGATCTCACAAACGGTTCCCAACTATTTTTTTTTCCATTTCATAACTTCTTTTTTTCGTCGGCTACCATAGACATAAAAAAAAAACTCTCATTCGTGTTCTATGAAGTATACAGGAATGAAGACGTCAGGACGAAAAAAAAAAAAAGAACGAGGCGGAGGAGGTGGAGAAACAGGTAACTGTAACCAATCATCCAGCGAAGAATCGAAATAAACAGGCTCGCTCTCACTCCACCCCCCGAAAAGATCATCAAGCGAGAAAAAGAAAAAAAGAAAAAAAAAAAACAGCGATTCTCACACCGGAAAAACCTCCGTGTTGCGTACCGATTTTCCTTTGAAACTTTTCGGTGCCTTCTTTGTCGAAAAATCTGACTCTGTCTCGGCTGGACGCCGCCGCCGACCGAAAGCTAATCGCGCGTTTACGACCTCGCCCGCCTAATTTTGGAGCTACGCTTTTTTTTCAATCGGTTTTTCGCACGCTCCGCACCTGTAATAACTAGCTTTAACTATCTGCGCCAAGGTGAATTTTTTACTTTTTTTGACACGCGGTGGACGAATTAAAAATTTGGTGAACTTTGATTATTTGATCAAAACTTTTTTTCTTTTTAACTAACAATGCACTAAAATTCTGAGTTCATCATGAACTAAGATTGTACGATATTGTTTAAACGTCTGCTCTGCTCCGTTTTATTTATTGGACTAGAATTAAGTAATTAAATATCGATTTGGTCCAGGTCTGCTCTGCTGGGGTATTGTCTCTTGCTTTTCTCTTTTGTGCGTAAGTATGAATTGCTCCAAAGCAGATTACCCAGGAACTCTGCGAGCTAGGCGTACTGCGTATATACATTTAGAGATAATGCATTGATCATCGAGTCCAGGTTGAGATTGACATTTGGTACTTTTTTACCTGACACCGTTGTAAGAATATTGCCAAAGTATTTAACCATCGAAGATCTGCCTCTGTAAAGTGATTGCGTTTTTTTTTTAAATTTGTGTTTACTTGTAAAAATTATTGTTTACGTTGTATTTTTCAATTAAAAAATAAATCCATAAATAAAATTATAATAACTATCATTTTTATTGAATTTTAATAACTGATACATTAATTATAATTATTTTTATACATAACAAATAAAAAACCTAGAAAAGATTAAAATTTTCAACTGACTTTAAAGTGAAGCTTACAATTTTTTAAACAATATTCCTTTAAAAAATCATTGAAATTTGTTAAAAGAATGAATTATTTTTTCAAAATTTGAATTGTCAAAATTTAATAAAAAAAAAAAGTAAAAAACGAAGTTGTGTTCAAAAATAATAATTTACTGAATTTACCCTACCACCACACATAAACAGTAACAAATAATTTATTTGATTATGAATTTATCTTCGTAATTGCTAAGGCTCAGAATTTTAGTGCATTGTTAGTAAAAAAAACGTACCTTGAACAGTATTGAATATTTTAATTGCTAAACCAGTAGTTTTCAAACATTATTAATTTCACCTTTAATATTCAATTTATGATAAGGTCAATTTAATCATCACCTTCCGGTCAAATATTTATTTCATCCATTTAGAATTGATTTGTACTCTTACGGGTCAATGGAGTGCAACAAGTGTTAAAAGATCAGCGTAACTAATCGCGTTTATTGTCACAGTTTCCTGGAAAATCGAAGCATCAAAACCCACGTGATTTGGTGAGAAACACGTGATTTCTTTTTTTTGGGGGGAAAAAGGGATCCTTTTTTTTCGAGAAAAGAAAAATCTTATTTTACAACATCTTTGTGTACGGTGAAACGAGTATCGTTAAAAGCGTGAAAAAACTTTTGACCGTACTAATCGATTTTACGTCTTCGCACCGATGAATAGGCGCGCAGCTTAAATTCTCAAAGTAAATAAATTTTTCAAGACTCGAATGACTCGGGAGTAAAACTACCGAGATTTAAAAATTAAAATCTATGATTATCGTTAAAAAAAGATTCATTACGATCTCGGTTTTTTATTTATTTTAATTCAATTTCACAACGAATTTTTCATTTATTTTATATAATTTTTATTTGAGTTTTTATATATAAATAATATTGAAGTTACTAGGTACAATTCGTTTTAAATTTATAAAAACAAATCATAATAATATTTGTTGAGTAGATTGATTTTAGTATATTTTAGTCGATATTCAATAATCGATCGATAATCAATATTTTAAAACTTCTGATTTCCGGTAAAAAAAAAAAAGGAAATCTCGCTAACGACATTTTTTCCAAATTTCCGGGAAAACAATTGTTGATAAATATTGAAGCGACCTCGGGTCTCGGTTCGGTTTCGCATTGTTCCTCTCGTTAAACAGATGATGTATCGAGCTACCAGCGAAAAAGCGGCCCTTTTCTCTGTTCCCATTATCCTCCTGGTTTTTCCTCCTTCGCAGAAGCGACGATTTATCTTTTTGACTTGTTGTTCGGTAAAGAAGAGAGAGAAACCGGGGGAGGGTAGAAGGTCTTTTGAGCACAGAAGAACAAGAAGAAGAAGAAGAAAAAAAGATTCCACGATAGTTGACACCGACAAAGTCGGGTCGTGATCGGTCGGGAAAATTCGGGGTACCGGAGTACAAATACCCAATTATCACCGATCGACGAAACTTCTTCTTTTTTTTTTTTTTTTTTTTTTTTTTTCTGGAGTATATCGAATGAAAACGCGAGTGTTATTATGTTTCACCACTGCGGCGGCGTGGCTTGCGGTTTTTAATCTCGAAAGTTGGCCGAGCTTTGTTTGCAGACTTTTCGGCTGCGGTGCAGCGCGGGGCTTAATTGATTTATGGGGGATCCCACCGGAATCTGCATGACCGTTTATGTTTACCCACGACGAGATTAAACAGAGAGTTCATTTTACCATTGTGGGGGTGGACTTTATTTTTTATAGCTTTATATTTTGCGGTCAATTTTAATTAAAAATATTATTGAGTTTATAAGTGTAATTGAGTAATACTATTTTTTTTTTACCTAATACTATAAGTCTATATTTATTTTACTACTTACATAATAAGTATTTGAATTATGTCATTTTAAAAAATTATGAAATTTATGTAAGTGGTTTTAATACCAAAAATAAAATTTTTTACATTATATATAATTATTACTTAATATATAGTTAATTATACATACTAAATATTATATAATCCATTGGAAATTTTTTTTAATTACGTAAATAAGGTAACATGACTTTTTTTTTTATTTTAGTGTGCAATTAAGTAAATTTTAATTGGAGAACCATTAGAACACAACTATCCAAGTTTTGCTCAGTCACTTTTCTAAAAATTTGTAAAAGTATTCAAGCAAAATTCATTCAAATTGAGATGAATTAGGATAATTGTTAGATATTTCAAAACCCAACAATCAAATACTTATTTTGAATAAACTACCCATACAAAAAAAGGTCATTTATTTAAATATTTATATATCTAGAATAGTTGAGTAATTATTATTTTTATTTCCCATCTTAAAAAAAGAAAAAAAAAAAATATGAATAATAAGAGCGCGCGGTATGGTTAAAAAGGGGGGTCCGGGTTAATTGAGTCAACTCATCGGGACCATTAAAAATTAAAAGGTGAGCAGGCACAAAATTCGACGCGGGGGCTCCTCTCTCGTAACGTCTCACTCTCCTCCCGAGAAACAGGTATGGCCTCTCTCTCCTCTGTGTATGTATACATGTTGACCGATTCAAGGGAATGGGGGTCCAGGCTGGCCCAGCTGGGGTCCCCGCCACGCCTCGGCAGCGGAGGAGCACAAAGGACGAAGGATTTTTCAGTGTCGAAAAGTCACAAAGCCGAGCCTGCTGATGCCCTTCGACTATACGAGTCAATTTCCGAGTTTTACGACTGCACCGCGCGCTTTTTTTTTTTTTTTTTTTTTTTTTTTTTTTTTTTGTAGGAAAACGATTAGCGCCTGCGCACTTGTTTAGTTCTCACGTGTCCGCACAATGGGATTATAGGGTGGCATTCAGCTAGAATCTGGATCCTTTTTTTTAAAGGAGGAGGATTAGCCTGTACTGAGGTGAAAAATCTTATTTGGGGATTAGGAGGGACCTTCTTCTTTTTTTTTTTTTTTTTGGGCTCTGAAAAAGTTAAGAGGAGAGCTGTTTGGCTTTGTAAGCTGATTTGTTAAAAGACGAAAAAAAAGGAATTGGCCGTGGGGAGCTAATTGAGGAAAAAAATTTCAACGTTTTAAAATTAATTTTTAGAAAATTAAAATGAAATTTTAATTTATTATTAACACTTTATAGTATTTTTTATTGAAATTACGATTCATTTGACTTAAAATAAATAGTAATGAATTTTAAATACTTTAATACACAAATAATAAATAATAAATATTTAAAAACCGTTTTTAAACAGCGAAAAAAATAATTTGAACTTTCTCTTAAAATCACTCAGCAAAAATATGAAATTTCTCTAAAATGTAATAAAAATATATAAACTTGAGAAAATTTGTCAAGTCATTATTAGAGAATTAAAATTCAATAATATTTTTTATTCCCGTCAACAACTTAAACGGTGCGTTTAAATGCCTCTTGCTATGCTAACAAACACATTGTTTAATTCCCCCTGGTGTCGTATGGATTATGCATACTACTAGCGCCATGCGTTTAATTCCCTGCGAATGCTAACCTCAAATTAGTGTTTTCGGGGAATAAAATCATTTATTCACCTGTCGGCACCCTCGGGAAACTCGGAAAACAACCTCGTTCCCCAAGGGCCGCTCCGGGCTTTAAACGAAGCCAAGTCCCGCCGGGTACATTAACAACTAATATAAAAAACCAAGACGAATTTTAGAGTTCAATAAGTGCAATCAAAAGTCTGTTCAGAACAGTTCCAAATAAAAACTAAATATTAATCATACGATGCACCTCTATTTATTTACTCAACTCACCTCTCGAACGAAAAAAAAAAAAAAAAACATTTATCCAGCACCTGCATTATCAACGGAATCCCAGCGTCCGCTGTCACAATATTGTCGTAAGGCTGTTTTTTTAAAAAACGTTGAATAAATAACTCCTGCTCGATCACAAAAAAAAGAAGAAGAAGAAGAAGTTCCGTTTGATAGTCTTGAATAGTTATCGAAAAACCTGTACCACTTGAAAATCAGTATTCCCCATAAAATTTGTAATAAAATAAACAGCCGCGCGCGGCTCATAAATATTAAGTCGTTAGACGAGCTTACGTCTCACTCTATCCGGAGAAATTCTTTTTAGGTGTCAAACCAGGAGGATACAGATAAATTAAGATCTTCAACCCGTTGCCCAATCACCTGGCTACTTTTGATTTGATCATCGAAAGTTCGAAGAATTAGTGGAATCGAGGTACCTACTACTGTAGATATCAAAGTTTGAGGAAAAAAAAAAATGTTGGTTCTACATGTGATTCGACACCAGGGATTTGTATCGCGATTTTAGAAAGACAAGATATCATCGAAGAGAAATTGTCATTCTACAATGGATTTTGCTAATGTTGAAACTAATTGATTTTGAAAGGGTCATTAAAAAATGGTTCTGTTTTATAATATTTACAGAATACGAAAAAAAGTTATTTCAGTTATTTTTATCATAAAAAATATGAATTTATAAAATACGAAAATATTTAAGTAAAAAAATAGTTTTTAGTTTAGAGTAAAAACAGACTATCAATAATGACTAAAAACTAAGTAATAAAATAAGAATTAATTTATTTAAAAATAATATTAGTAATTAATTGATTAATTTCTGCGATACAAACAATGTTTTAAGAAACGCTATTATAGAAACTTTAAACAATTAATTCAATTTAATTTAATTTAATATTTAAACTAAAAAAGTTTAGGTTAACTATTTGATTTATTCAATAAAATACAATTAAATAGTTTGTTTCTATTGGTTGGTAGTAAATAATATATTTATTAATTATTATTGTAGGTTTTACATATTATTAATTGTTATAGTATTGTAATAGGTAATAAATAATAAATTATTCTTATGAAATATTTATATTTGTTTAAAAACTTTACAAAGCCCTTTTATGAACCTAATTAACAAGGTCTGCTTACTCAACAATTTAAGAATTTTTTTTCTATAAACAGCCCCTCACTTTCCAAAAAAAAATAATAATAATTTTTATAATTTCTTCTCTCATTAAGGTAAAGGTGAAAATTAGACAGTTTGTAATTTCGCGTTTGAATTAATAAAGGAGGACTTTCGTCGGTGTTTTCAGCACGTAATCAAGCGTTATAAACGACACGCTCGCCGTGGCATCTCCCCCTAAAAAGAAAAAGAAACTTAAAAAAAGAGATGGGTATCTGGAGGGAGGAGACGCAGAGAAACTAGAAGCAGTTTCCGGCTAATTTTCGCCCTTGGACCAGCAGACGCACACTTTCTAAACTGCAGTTGAAGAAGCAGAAGCGATGGGGATCTCGAATAAGAATAATGTTGTCTGGCTCCCGGCGAGCTTACTCTGTCACGTGAAGGAATTTGAATCTCCTACACCCCGAAGACCAGTTCGGATCTGCTATCTCATTGTAAAGCTACTTATAATCCCCATATTACCGCGATGTTTTTTTTTGTTTTTGAATTCCCGCGCTTTTTTATACTTTTCGAAAAGGCATCTTACCAACGTTTAAAATATACAAATTTTACAATTGGCTGCATTGAGAGTTCAAGAATTGATTAGATAGATTTTTTTACTTCAGCTATCAAAAAAAAAAGATTTTAAATTTACGAAATTCAATCTTACGAGATAAAAATATATATTTTTGAGAATTCATATAGGTTTCCGGAATGTAAGAACTTCCGTTCGTATAAATTAATAGTTTATTAAATCTTGATCTGTGCTAAATCACCTCAAAAGCACCGCGACTTTTTGCTTTAAAAATGATTTTACCACGTAAAGCATAAAACAAGAATTTTTAATTAAGACTTTAAGCAGCTATAACTTCGATCTTCCGAGTATTTTCAATTTAAGAATTTGTCTTTTATTTTTCAAATTTTTAATTCGGTATTAAGTGCAAAAATCGGATTGTTGTTAATTTCAAATCTAAAAAACAGACAACTCCTATACGCTCGCATGTCTGACGAAAATTCAAAGTACAGTTCTTTTGAAATACATTATTTACAATAAATCATTAAAAAAAAAAAAAAAAAATTAATTTCGTCCATGTGTATTGTAACCCAAATCGACTAAAAATTGTCTTTAGAAACCTTAATTTTACATGGATAAAATTATCCAAAAAAAATTGTTAATAATTTTTTTTTCAAAAGTACTTAGAAAAACGAAAAAAAAAAGCGAGGTTCCAGATATTTCCAAGTGCAATACGGTCCAAAGAGGAATTTTTTGAAAACGAGGCTAAAAACGACTTTTTATTGAAAACAGCCTGCTTTTTAACACGGGGGTTATATGGGAAATAGGTGAAAAAAGGCCCATTCTGGAAAAAAAAAAACACTGAAGGGCTTTTTTTTGTGATGAATAAAAGCTGTGTGCAAAGTTTCATGAAAATCCAGGTACCAAAGGACAAACCATTTCTTTGTTGATCATCGCGTAGCTCCTCCAGAGAAAATGTCACTTTGGTACAACCATTTTGCGATCGATACAGGATCTTGGAAAAATTGAGCGTTTCACAGTCTTTTTTTAGTAACTACAGAAAGAGAGAGAGAAAAAATTACATAATTTTATTTTTCATTTAAGAAACGATGTAGATGGTTACTATCGACGGAACTTTGGCTACCTTAAAATTTGATAAGTTTATGGCAATTTATTAGAATGAGTATATGAAATCGATGGCCCGTACGAAGAAAAACACTTGCCGAAAATCAGTCGATTTAAAATTACTCGTAAAAAGCTTAAATGAATTAAAAAATAAATTTCAATGAAAAAATTCGATTTATTAGTTACCAACTTATAAAGATTCATGATTTTTTAAAATTTTTTAACTTTTTACAGTCTTTTATTGGTAATTTTAAATTGACTGATTTTCGGCAAGTGTTTTTCTTCGTACGGGCCATCGAAATGACCTAAAACGAGCCACTTAATGGCTGATTTATATTTTACTTCTACCAGGGTAACTTACCCTGGGTAATATTTAATCCAATTATTTTTTGGCCAATTAGTGTTTTTGAAAAAGTTAATAAAGTGGCCGTCAAAAGGCTTTAACATATATACCAAATAAAATTTTTGTTAAATAATATTGATTTAATTTTCAAGGGGTAAACAGTTGGGTGCAACAGGGTAATCCCAAACAACTTTGGTTTTTATCAAAATTAATTTCAATTTCAATTAGGTACGGTATGAAAATCAGAACTAAAATTTTTATATATTTTTTTTCTTATATATGTACAATCTTTTACTGTTCCCTGCTTGTATTCGGTACAAATTAAAAAAAAAAATAATTCCATTATTTTATTAAATATCAACGTAAATTATAACTTTTATAGAATTATAATGAAATTTAAAATTTAATTGATCTAGTCCCTACTATTATAAAGCAAAGCCTATTTCTTTGTGCGCGCTAATCGCGAAAACTACTGAACCGATTGTTCTGAAATTTTGCATAGCGAAAGTTGATGGTCCAAAGATGGTTTTAGTACAATAATATTTAACAAAAACAATTTATTTGTTAATAAAAAATTAATTAAATATTGAAGCAGTCGGGGATTCCTCGGGGTCTTTGGTGGAGGTCCGCGCTCGGGTTCTACTTTACCGACCATCCTAACCTACCAGTCGGGAGACGGGTGGGTAAACAAATCTCGGGCGAAGCCGAGACGAGGGATGCTAGTTTAAATTAATCCTGTTATCAATTACGATACAGAAATAAAAAACCAAATTAGATTTGGTGTCAAAAAAATCAGCTACCGAAAAACATAACTATAATAATATAATTTCAGTTTGTTCACTTTGATACCAAAATAATAATTAATTTTGGTTCCGTTATATTTGCCAACGTACCCGCTTGATTTACATGATCTCGGAGAAATTTTATTACGCCTTGATGGTAAAGTAGAAAATGACAAGAAATCTTGTAACCGTAACCTAAAATTCTTATGCATGCTTATTCCGGATCTCAACCAACCTCAACTGGTGTGTCATTAGCATTGTTGTTTTCGCATCGTTTTCCCGTTGACAAATTACGAAATCATTTAAGGTAATAACAGATACTTTACTTAACGTTTTAACCTATAAATAGTGTTTTTACTCTAACTAATTTTGTGTATTTACAGTTACTCGGCTGTGTCACTCATCGTACGTAACCTCAAATCGAGAATAATTATCCAACAGAAAATAAAGCTGCTTTTAGATCTGAGCTAACTTCAAACTTTTATTATCAAGCAAATTAAAATCATGTCTTTTAATAGTGATATGCATCTTGCATTAAAAGGGAACGACTTAACAAGAGTTGAGCAATTGTTGTCTCTGGGTGGCGATGTTAACGAATACAATAATGGATTCGGTACCCCTTTGCACGTAGTGGCTTATTTCGCAGACTATTACAAAAATCATATCGATATGGTCAATTTATTGTTAAGATACGGAGCGGATGTCAATGCGAAAAATAAGCACGGCTGTACTCCTTTGCACTATGTGGCCTACTGTAATCTAGATGAATATTTTTACGAGTTTGCTGAAGTGCTATTAAAAAACGGAGCAGATGTCAACGCACCTGATAACAAAGGCGAAGCGCCTATTTGGAGCTTGGTTGCGAAGAGTACCGTGAAGATGGTAGAACTATTTTTAAATTACGGAGCCAACCTCAAAGTGAATCAACATATTCTTTTATACAATGCCCTTGCCAATACTGACAGACCAGAAGTTTTTCAACTACTCGTTGATCAGGGCTTGGATGTTAATCATCGTGACGCTGACGGAAAAACGATTTTACACTTGGCACATTCATTGCGAGACTTCCGGAAATTAGAAACCCTGAAGTTGATACTGAGGAACGGTGCCGACATGAGTGCAATAGACAATGGCAACAACACGCCTCTAGCTTATCTAATGTCGCATTACATTAGTAACGAAATAGAACATCCATTGGAAGTATTGAAGGAAGTTAAGTTCGTCATGGAACACGCGAACTGTAGTCTTATGGGTGACGATAACTTTATGAACGATCTTGATTGGATCGGCTTAGTTAATTTAAGGAAAGTTATTTTAAATCATCTTGCTAAATTAGAGGTACTCAACGTTCCAGTAAATCCAGATTTTTTGCGGTCTATTTCAGAAAAAAGAGTTTACAACGATTATTACAATGAATGTAAAGAGGAGTTGGCTAGAGCTCGAAGTTTCAAGTTTGATAATACCTGGATAAGCTGTTACCACTTATTGACCGGCAATACTAAAGCACTGAAGAACTTTGCTGGGAATACAGATTTGATCGTTGGATTTAACGAGATTGAGTGTAAAATCGAATTTCCAATTTATGGAACTGAAATATGTGATAATTTTAAAAAAGCTGTTAAAAGACGCGAACTGTTTGATGCATCGTGCAATTTGTTGAGCGAATGTTTGCCGATTTTTAACCCTACGCACTTAATTATCAGAGATATGCTGGATTGTATTTTAAGTAAAAAATGTCTGTCGAAATTCTGTAAATAAAACTGAAATTAATTAGCGTCGTCGTAGTAATATCAATAATATTGAATTTTCTAAGGAATTTTGTATTTATCTCTTTACAGTATAACTTGAAAGTATTGTGATTGATTAAAAAAATAAATTTTGTTTAAAAAAAAAAATACTCAACATTGATTGCAAATAAACTGCCATGGTAAATTTTTTCTCTAATAGCTAATAAGTCTGCGGTGTTTCCATGCAAAAAAATTTTGAAAAAGGTATCGACAAAGTATCAGATTTTCAATCCAAACCATTTTATTGTAAGAGATATTCTTGATCATTTCGGTAAAAAAAATTTGCCGCGAAAAAAGTTACAACGGAGGTACTTATTCAACATTTAGTCTGCGGGGCAAAAAGTGATGTATTATAATAAAAAAAAAAAAAAAAATGTTCTCTACTCCAGTCGCGAGTGAAATAACTCTAATAACTCTTTCAGTTTATAAAAATTGTAAGGAGTCATTTTATTCGCGGTAGGTGTGGAGACAAATTTTTTTTTATGCTACTAACCGCTCCGAGGCTCTTTTCGCGGCATCAAAATTTTTACAATGGTCACTGCCGTTGTAATAGTTCTTTTCGTGCTTGTAGGCGATATCTCGAGTAGGGCTCTCCTAGGGCCCGAAGGACTTGCGAAGCAAGTTTGTTATTTATAATTGTAGATAAAAGATACGAAGAAAAGCTATTTTTTAACCCTAACATTGTTTTGAAATTTTTTTTATGTTCTCTGATATTTGAACTTTTTAGTTTGCCGCTTAAAAACTGAGGTAAAAATACCTAAAAACCCCCTTTTAAAAGATGAAAGAAATCATAAAAATTCAATTGTATGGTTAAAATTAATTATCTAGAGAAAGAGTCGAATAGTTGTTCTAAAAGTTAGTAATGTCGAATAAATTTTGAAAATTTTTTTTTGGAAACTGTTGAATGTTATTCTACGCGTAACACCCGTGACACAAAGATAGATTTTTATAAATTAAAGAAAATGAAAAATCCAAAAACCTTTATATGAGCATAAAAGTTCAAAGACTTAACTTTAACATAGATTTTTTCCGAACTACACCGTTTCATAATTCGCTGAGTTCTTGCCTCCTTGGCGGAATCATCATAATCACTCATATTTTCAGTAACACCCGTGACGAACTTTGCATTAAATTTTTAGAAAAATGAAAAGTGTAAAAAATTTTTGAATGACATCAAAATTTTCTTCAAAAAAAAGTACTTCCCTTTAGTATAATCATATATCTTTAAAAAATAATTTTACGTGCATAAATATTCGAAAAACTGCGTACGATGTAACAGCCGCGATAATAGTTTAAATAAATTAGAACTTACTTTTCGCTGCTGTATAGGCTCTACCTACGGAGGCAAGAAAGAGGTTCATTAGGACGACAAAAATGAGACAATGAAGAGTCTTCCTGAAACCAAGCTACTTTCTCTTAAAATGATATATTTATATAGAGCCGAGTTAACACTTTGTTAATCGCTCACTATTGTTTATAAATAAATAAAATTTTACAAGTTTGTCATTAAAACTCACAAGACGGTTTTTTAAACTTCTAAATTTTTCAATTTATTGTTGAAAACAGAAATGGTTTTTTAATCTTCTTCATTACACATAGCTCTAACTCCTGTTTTAATTCTTGTAAACATAAAAATGAAAACTTCAATAATTTCTGCTGAAATTACACGCTTTCAACGCGTAAAATACGCATAATCGCAAAAATATAATTGCAATAACAATATAACAAAATTTTATTTTTTATTCACTTTTTATTTCAACCTACGTGTTTTTCTGAGTTTGAAAAATCAATAAAATAATGTCAAAAAACCATTAAGAAACAATGAATGTTAAAAAAACTAATAATAATGAGTCGAAAATTTAATTTTAATTTAGATTGAACAATCGATGTTTATAAACCACCTTTACTCAGTAGTGTTACGAAAATTTCTCGAATATAGTTTTAATAAAGTGTATTTCTTGAATCTTCGTAGTATCTAAGCCCAAACGCTTACACAATAATCCCCCGAAATAATAAAAGTCATCTCTACCTCTGAAAAAAAGTGTGAAATTTGGAAACATCAGAAGCATCCAAGCGCGCCTGCGTGATATTATTCAAATTAAGTGGGTCAGGATTCGCGAGGGATTTTTTCTTTGAAAATACCGTTGCCGAATAAATTCCTCCCTGATCAGTTTAGTTCTCATCCAATTAAAAAAAATCAGTTGTAATAATATTGTTAAACAAGCGCGTACGTATCGATCGCATCGCGGGTGTCTCGTTCCCCCCGCATGCGCTAAGTAATAACTAGTAAATAACTTTACCGGTCTTGCTGTCAAATAACATCCTGTAAATAAATTGAATTTACCTAAAATAATCAAATAAATAATTTTATGGGATTAGGATTTTTTTGTAATTTATGCATGTAGCTTCTGAGTGGGAAAAAAATCCTAGGGACATAAATTTAAAATTGTAGTTTGACGGGTTTAACCAAATACCCATTATAAAACTTCTAATTTTCGTACCATTGGGAGGAACCTTTATTTTCATAAACATGCCTTTTGGGAAAAAAAAAGTACATGTTTGGTAATATTGTTGTAAATTCAATAATTATAACAATGCATTGTAATGTAAATGATAAAATATATTATTTTCAAAACCGCAATAAAGACTAGATTTCAAGAGAGACTTTAACGGACACTCAAAACTCTCCATGCAAGTTCTGATTTTTGCATTGTCGCTAAATGCATTTTTTTTTTAAATTAATTAGGTAAACTGATTTTTAAATTGACTTTCTAAAGAATTGTTTAAGTAAGCACGCATTTGGCTAGTCTTAGAATAAGGTCTGGTCTAAAGTAATCATTTCATAAAAGTGCTTCTCGGTCGAGCGTACTGTTCACTCCAGCTCGATAAAAGCATAAACCCAAACAACAACAACAACTCTCGGCGCCTCGTCACCTGCATCTCTCCCAAGGACCCTAGCCGGGGAATTAGAAGAGGCGCGTGCAGAATAAAGAAGTCGCTCCTCTCTCTCTCGCGAGATAAAGACGTAGCCTCAGCTCCTCCTCGAGTCCGCTCCCATTGGGCAGCTCGCAGGTGCAGTCCCTTTCCCTTGGTCCTCCCTCCCACCACATTCCTTCCACGTCTATATACGATTCCTTTAAACCGCGCGTCTCTCTTTCCGGTCTTAAATATTCATAATTCGCGCTAACGTCTTAATTCGTATAAAATCTTCATCTTCTCTCGCTCTCAGGTATTTGAATAAAACCTCGATTTACAGGTGTTAATCGGGATTCCCTTCTTTTTCGGCGAGGAGACGGACCGTACCAAGGAGGAGGAGAGGAAGAGAAAGCCCCCGCGATGTTGCCAAGTCTCCGGACCGATCAAAGGACCTTTTCGCAGAAAATCAAAAAAAAAAAAGGCCGCGAATTTATGCGCGACCAATCCAGGATTGAGAAATTAGGTATCTTTGTGTCCTCCCGACCAGCTGAGAGCTGATATGATAATTAATAACGGCTTGGGAGCAAGAGGATTTTTATACGTTTGGAGAGATTTTTTTTCGGGGGCCATCTTGAGCAGCTGCAGCATCTCGGGGGGGAGAAGAAAGGGAGGAGGAGGAGGAGGAGGGCCCCCCAGGACCTAATTACTTTTTCTCGAGAACGAGGACTCTCCCTTGACCCTTTGCTTCGCTCTCTTGCTCACTGGTGCACCGTCGACCGATGAATTTTTAGTTTGGTTTTGCTGCTTTTGGGGGTGAGGGGTGAGTTTTTACCTTGATAAGCACTTCTATGCTCCCAGCGAAGAAAAACCTTGGTTCAAAATGTGCCGCGAATAGTGGTAATGAGGGCAACTAAAATGTTTTGCAACCGTCTACATCATTTCTTAAATGTGAAAAATAAAATTATGTAATTTTTTTTTTTTTTTTTCTCTGCAGTTACCAAAGAAAAGTATCAATTGTAACCGTGGTTTATTTAAAACTTGGAAAAAAACGTTCCAATGTTAATTAGAGAAGAAAATATAAATTAAAACTCGATCCTATCAGAAATAAGAATTGAAAAAATTGTTACAGTTTTAAAAAGTAGTAAACATCCTTATATTTCAGTGGATTTTAAATTTAAAGTGCAGTTTTTTTTATCAGATGAGTAACCAAAAAAATGTATTTGGCATCATCCAAAACGAACTCTCTTAACGAAAATTTTTTTTTTTCTTTTTCATTGAAAACGTTTAGTTTTTAGGATCATAGTGATTTGGATTCGAACCCACACTTCTCGACTGACGACTCCAAACTCAAGCTTTTACTGATTGAGCCATTTACGCTTACACTACATTTGCTGGGAAATTGTTAAATTAAAAACGGAGATTTAATTTCAAATCTTACAAAAAAAAAAAATTTTTTTTACACATTATGAATAATTTTTGGGAATTTAGATTAATAAAACATACAATAACGTAGTAATTGGAAACTTGAGAAAAAGTTTAAAAGTAAAAAAAAACAGGCTGCTATAATTTTTTATTTTTTCAATCATTTTTTGTTTTAAGCGCAAAAATATTCTTGAGCTACGTGCTAGTAAAAAAAAATAAGCGTGGTGTTATAAATTTTTTTTGGTCCTTTTAACAAGTCGTAGACAAAAAAAAAACTAATTTGATTTTCTGAGTGAATATCACGAGAGGTCGATGAACGGGGACTCGAACCGCGGCTTAAATATTCCTGGTAAACCTGCATCGTAAATAAACATTGCAAGCACGCTATATTTATCCAAATTTCAATCCCTTGGCTTCCCCCAGGTTTAAAAAGAAAAAAAAAAGGGAAGAAATTGATCAGACGCCGCTCGAAAGAAAGAACTCGAGATCATCTTCAAAGAAAGCTCGAGGACAAGCGGAAATCGCTACTTACGAGCCTCCGAAAGTTTCGTATTGCACCGGAGAAAGAAGGAAGGGAGATAAATAAGAAGCCGCCCGAGACGCAATGCACTAAACTCCTCGTTTGCATCGTAGGGATTTTTGCGCCCTGGGGACTAATGAGCTTCCCGGGGTACGACTGTGAGAATATTAAGGCCTGGCTTTTCTCTTTTGCAGGAAGCTGCTGGGTTTTACCCGGAAAAACCGAGCGCTCATTTCGATTGCCTTTATGCGAAGAAAAATAGCTTGGACTTCAATTTCCCGCGAAGAGACAGGTACTTTTTTTTTCAATAAAACTTATTTATTTACTATTTTAGCCTGCAGAAAAGAAATTACCTCTACCACCATACCGTTGATACATTACAGTAAAAAAAAAAAATTTCTCAACACCTGCCGCGAATAAAATGACCCTTACAATTTTTATAAACTAAGAGTTATTAGAGTTATTTACTCGCGACTGGAGTAGAGAAAATTTTTTTATTATAATATATCATTTTTTGCCCCGCAGATTATGCTGAATAAGTACCTCCGTTGTAACTTTTTTCGCGGCAAATTTTGATCTAAGGTTTTATAAAGGCAACCGATTTATTGTATCCTGCTATCTTAGAGCTGAAGCTAGCTGTTTTTTTGTTAATAATTTGAATTTTCCAAAACCCGTTTTTCTCAAATTTTCTAATTGAATATTTTTTCTTGAAAAATAAAAATAAAAATTGAGACAGTCAAATCTCTCTTATTTGGATAGAGCATCCTCGATTTATAATAAATTGACTTGATTGCCCCCTTAAAAATGTTTTTTTATTTTTTTATTTTCAAGGTTTTAAATAATATATTCAAAATAGTTTTTTCATGTAAGCAAATTTTGTTTAAAAAAAATTTTGCAATTTTTGGTTTGAGCTGAACAAGTTTATACTTATTCACAAAGTTTCAAAAATTTTTTTTACAGAAATGATCAAGAATATCTCTTACAAAAAAATGGTATGGAATTTGGATAGAAAATCTGATACTTTATACTGAATAATATAAACGACTCGTCGATACCTTTTTCAAAATTTTTTTGCATGGAAACTAAGAGAAAAAATTTACCATGGCAGTTTATTTGCAATCAATGTTGAGAGTATTTTTTTTTTTTTTTAAACAAAATTTATTTTTTTAATCAATCACAATACTTTCAAGTTATACTACGACGACGCCTATTAATTTTAATATTATTTACAGAATTTCGAGAGATATTTTTTACTTAAAATACAATCCAGCACATCTCTAATAATTAAATGCGTAGGGTTAAAAATCGGAAAACATTGGCTCAACAAAACGCACGATACATCAAACAGTTCGCGTCTTTTAACAGCTTTTTTAAAATTTTCACAAATTTCAGTTCCATAAATTGGAAATTCGATTTCACACTCACTCTCGTTGAATCCAACGATCAAATATGTATTTCCAGCAAAGTTCTTCAGTGCTTTTCTGCTGCCGGTCAATAAATGGTAACAGGTTATCCAGGTATTATCGAACTTGAAACTTCGAGCTCTAGCCAACTCCTCTTTACATTCATTGTAATAATCGTTGTAAACTCTTTGCTCTGAAATAGACCGCAAATAATCTGGATTAACTGGAACGTTGAGTACCTCTAATTTAGCAAGATGACTTAAAATAATTTTCCTAAAATTAACTAAGTCGATGAAACCAGGATGGTTCATAAAGTTATAGTCACCCATAAGACTGCAGTTCGCGTGTTCCATGACGAACTTAACTTTCTTCAAATCTTCGAATGAATGTTTGATGAATGAACCTTCCGAAAAGTAAGACTGCATTAAATAAGCTAGAGGCGTGTTGTTGTCATCGTCTATTGCACTCATGTCGGCACCGTTCCTCAGTATTAACTTCAGGGTTTCTAATTTCCGGAAGTCTCGCAATGAATGTGCCAAGTGTAAAATCGTTTTTCCGTCAGCGTAACGATGATTAACATCCAAGCCCTGATCAACGAGTAGCTGAAAAACTTCTGGTATGCGAGTATTGTAAAGAGCACTGTATAAAAGAACACCTTGGTTCTCTTCGACGTGGACGTTGGCTTCGTAATTTAAAAATAGTTCTACCATCTTCACGGTACTCTTCGTAACCAGGCTCCATAAAGGCACTATGCCCCGGTTATTACGTGTGTTGACATCTGCTCCGTTTTTTAATAGCACTTCAGCGAACTCGTAAAGATATTCATCTTTGTTTAAACGCGCCACTTCGTGCAAAGGAGTACTGCCGCACTGATTTTTCGCATCGACATCCGCTCCGTATTTTAACAATAAATTGACCATATCGATATGATTTTTGTAACGATCTGACCAATAAGCCACTGTGTGCAAAGGGGTAGCCAGACTATAACCATCTTTTTCGTTAACGTCGACACCCAGAGACAACAATTGCTCAACTCTCGTTGAGTCGTTCCGTTGTATTGCAAGATGCAATTCACTCATTCTCTTCCTCTTGCTCCAAATGGTTGATTCTGAACTAGACATGATTTTAATTTGCTTGATATTCTCGATTTGAGGTTACGTACGATGAGTGACACAGCCGAGTAACTGTAAAGACGCAAAATCAAGTAACAACACTATTTTTAGGTTAAAAGGTTAAGTAAAGTATCTGTAATACCATTACCTTAAATTATTTCGTAATTTGTCAACGGGAAAACGATGCAGAAACAACAATGCTAATGACACACCAGTTGAGATCCGGAATAAGCATGCATAAGAATTTTAGGTTACGGTTACAAGATTTCTTGTCGTTTTCTACTTTACCATCAAGGCGTAATAAAATTTCTCCGAGATATGTAGGTAAATCAAGCAGGTTGGCAAATGTACCGGAACCAAAATTAATTATTATTTTGGTATCAAATTGAACAAACTGAAATTATTATAGTTATGTTTTTCGGTAGCTGATTTTTTTGATACCAAATCTAATTTGGTTTTTTATTTCTGTATCGTAATTGATAACAAGATTAATTTATTTTTAAACTAGACATCGTAATTGGAATTAATTAAATTTTAAATTTCATTATAATCCTATATAAAGTTATAATTTACGTTGATATTTAATAAAATAAATGAATTATTTATTTTTTTAAATTTTTACCGAATACAAGCAGAGAACAGTAAAAGATCGTACTAAGAAAAAAAATAAATAAAAATTGTTCTGATTTTCATACCGTAATTGAAATTGAAATTAATTTTGATAAAAACCAAAGTTGTTTGAGATTACCTTGTTGCACCCAACTGTTTACCCCTTGAAATTAAATTAATATTATTTAACAAAAATTTTATTTGGTATGTTAAAGCCTTTTGACGGCCACTTTATTAACATTTTCAAAAATAATAATTGGCCAAAAAATTTTCCATTTGGTTGCCAAGGCCATTTCTACCACGGTTCGTATCAAAAACAATCAAATTAAAAAACTCGAATTCATAATGCAAACTCGGCATAAGCTTTGAAAACAAAAGTAAGAGCGTGAAAAATTGCTCGTCTCTAAAATAATAAAACAAATTAAACGTCCCTCAACGTCATAGAAAAACGACGTTTCAACTCGGCGCGGAGTCGGTTAATTAGTAAGTACAAGCGGCCGCGCGCGCATGTATAAAAATAAAGGCGCAGATATATCAAGAAGGTGTATTACACGTATAGCTGGGGGGAGAGCCGCTCTTTTTTTACTCTCTCTCTCTCTCTCTCTCTCTCTCTCTCTCCTCGGCTACTTGCACGATTTGCTCGGAGATAAAATTGCTCGGATGCACGAAATTATCATCGTCCTCACCGTTAAATCAGCTGTTTTTCGGTATGCCGCTTTTTTATCGTAGCTGCAAAACAACGCATTTAATTCTTCCCCCCGCGCTAAATGAATAAATTCACGCTCGGTTTAACCGCGGCAATTTAGCTGTCGGTGCGCGGCTTCCCGCACCAATGACAGGTGAAAACGTTTACTTTAATTACCTGAATTATTCACTCGCGGGGATTGAGACGCTTCGAGCTATCGAACGCGGCCCTTACGCAATTTGTTCGACAATTTCACCGTTCATTAACCGTTTTCTCGCCCGCTACTTTTTAAGCGTGTAAGCGAGCTAGTTTACAACAATTAGGATATTTTGTTGGCAATTAATCTCGTTAGTGGGAATCTATTGACACAGTGATTAACAGTCGTACGTAAAAACGCACTTTACGCATTGGTAATGACTCCCGTAAACGTAGTAAGTTAAATATGTTGACGGATTAATTATCAACGTGGTAACCAGTTTTTTACACAAATAAGTAGGGTCTAAAGATAGAAAATTTTAAACTTTTGTTGTAATCACTTAAAATTATAGTAGATGGTAACTACACTGTCTAAGACGAATATCATTTTTTACTGAAAAATTAGTCTTGTAAAGTCTTTAGCAAGTTGTAATAAAACCAACAATAAATGTTTGTAAATAAGAGATCTCTAAATTTATGAAAGATTTTAATCTACTGCAACTATGCTCGACCATCAGTGCATGAAAGAATACTTTACGCACTGTTGACCAGTCCTGTAAACAACTATCTCGTCTGACTGACAATAAAATAAAAAATACGTCTGTTGAGCTTGTTAATAAATAAAAGACTAAAAATTGAAACTCTTAGTACCAAAATTTGTATTTTATGCACTGCTAATCGTTCTAATTTAACAATAACCATCTCTTTACACTCAGAAAAAAGTATTATTTTTACAGCTTTTTAATAATGAATAACCCACTTATGATAAATTAAAAGCCTCAACAGCGATACTTAAGTCACAAGTGCATAAAACCACACTTTATGCGCTGATTCTGATGAATATTATAATCCTCAAGAGAAAATACTAAAAGTGCTAGTTGCTTTCAAAAAATTTATATCCTTGACAATTGAATATTTACAACACCTGTAAAAAACGGCACTTTGCTCATTGTAAAGACCAGCCCGTTTGACAAAAATTCATCCCCAAAAAAAAAATCTAAAATCCTCAATGGCTATATGCTCGAATCATCGGTGCATAAAACCGCACTTTACGCACCGGTAGCCGCAGCGATTACCATCCTCAAAAACCACGAAAAAAAACTAAATCTTTTTCTCATTGACGCACGTATATCAAAGAGTCCGCTTGATAATAGTAAATAAAGCTACAGCACGGAATTGAAAACCGATTCAAGTTCACGGCGCGAATTAAGATCGCGGGGTAATACCCCGGTACAGCGCAAGCAGGGTCACAATCTCAAGACATAAGAAGAAGCTGGTATTCGCCCTCGGCGGGGAGAGAGAGAGAGAGGAGAGGCTGCAGGGAGAGGAGAGGGAGTGCTAGTTGAGTTGTTCTCTCTGACACGCGCGAGCTGCTCCAAACCGCCCCACCAGTCGGTTACCCCCACCACCGGGGCGCTCCGCACGCCCACCGCAGGCCAAGCCCTCCGAAGTACCACCGAGGAGTCAGTACCGCCATACCCGCCGCCGATCGCTGTTCCGTAAGTTTTTCCGTAAGCCCGCGAGTTTTTTAGTTTTTCTGTTTCTGTGACACTATGCTGCTGATACCGCGGAAGTGCGACGTGCCCCCAGTGCCCCTCAAGTGACTCGAGTTCGTTTCAAAATTCAAAAAATCGCCATGCCCGAGAAGGAGGTCGCCTACCACCAGGAGGCCTTCACCCTGCTGGCCCCGCCGCCCCCGGGCGGACACCACTACCCCCACTCGGCCTTCCACGCGGCCTTCCACCAGGGCGCCGGACACCACCAGCCCCAGAGCCCGGGCTTCCACCATCTGCACAACCACCACCCGGGAGCTGCCCACCACGCCGCTGCGGCAGCTGCCGCCGCCTGGGAGCACCAGGCCGCGGCCGCCGCTGCCGCCGCTGCCGCCCTGGCCTTCCATCCCCCGCCACCGCCGCCTACGCACCATCCGTGAGTACCTTTTTTTTTTTTTTTTTTTGAATTTTTGAATTTTCCCGCGTAAGTGAAAAGCTTCCGGTTGGGAAAGAAAGTCTGTGAGGGTGCTGTTTTTTTTAGCTAAATCAAGAGGCAATTTGAATTTGATACATTGTGATCCATCCAAAGAAAAGATTTTTTTTACTGTTAAAATCTAAAGAGCTTTCATAATTTTACAGTACGTATTTGACAATATAAAATTTAATCAATTTTTTAGTAACAAAATTCAAATTACCGGCTGATTTCGGCTGATAAAACTGCCCGTGTAACCGCACCCTGATTCTGTGGATTTTTCGCTGTGTATTTTTTAAAATCAGAGGGATAAATTAGAAGGAAAAATCAAGCCCTTGCTTAAGCTTGAAGTATTTTTAGCCAATTCATGACGAAGAATTGAAAAAAAAAAAAATGCTAGTTAACTTTGTGTGTTTCCGCAAAATTAAGCCCACGCGCATCGGATTAGCCTAAACCTAAATTATGAGAAAAATGAATGTTGTGATTCACTGTTTAAGAATTAAAAGTTAAGTTTTAAAAACAATTTTGAGTTTTAATTAAAACATTAAAGTTTAAAACCACAGAATTGGGTACTGTTACACTAATTATAATTAGAGAACAAAATATTTGAACAATAAGTGTACATGTTTTGTACGTACTTAGTAAAAGTATAAAAGCAGATTCCTCAAATTGAGTTATCAATTGATTCCCCAAAGGTTCGGGTATACAAATACGCGCGCGCATAAACAAAAATCTCCATTGATAAATCCAATACCAATCGAAGACGATACGAGTATGAAAAAAAAAAGATCGTATTAAGAGCTCGTACGTATGTACGTACTGCAATCCACGTGCGTTTAGCGCGGGTCGTTTAATTGCCCGAACTTCCTGTGGCGCGTTCGGGTTACGCGTTATCGGAATTCGCCCCGGTGCAATTTAATCGGGGGCCCCAAGTTATTTCTTAATGAGAGACAATTAGCAGCTCTTGTTTAGTCTTCCTCCTCGGATTAAAATAATTCAATGCTCGCGCCTCTGTATATCGATTCTTGGGTATGAAGAAGGCAGGAAGAAGACGAGACATGTGCAGCGACGTTGTTGGAGCGCCCTGAAAAAACACGACAATGTGCGGGACATGTGTCCACCGGGATAATATTCGGCTATGCAGCTTCTTTTTAAAAAAAGAGAGAAAAAAATAGGGCCGACGACGGTTTCCTTTGCTTTTCCGACGAGTGCACGCTTCCTGCCCTCCCACGAACTGACCCAGCGGAGAAATTTTTGAAAGTTGTCTGGGGGATCATTGGTTTTGGGTTACAGGTTGGGCAACTGTCTTTTCATGCATAGTGCCAACAGTCTAAAAAATAATTATTCAAACGCAATTTTTTATAGTAGTGCCAACTTAAAAAAAAAAAAAAAATTGTAACAGTTTTGAATCATAGTGATTTTTGTAAATTATAGTATACTCATCAAAACTGTAATAAACAGTGTCGCCAACAGCACGAAATATCACAGTTTTACAAGTAGCTTAAAATTATGAGTGTGTTAAATTACAGTGCAGCCAACTCTCAATTAGCGACACTTTTTAAAGTATAATTTGTGTAATTAAAGAGCATGGTAGTTTCCAGAAATCCGTCAAGACCAATTAATTTTTAATTACAGTGCAGCCAACTTTCAATAAATCACGTCTTATTTTATTCAAATTCAATCTAACTAAATTAAAAAGTAAAAATTTTTTTTAACTGCGTGACATCTTAAAAATCATGTGTTTCACACCAAACGGTGCAGACAGCTTGAAAAAAATCTCGTCTCGTATCAGCCAATAAACTTGTCACTACATTCCTTTTTAACCCCGGGATGCTAATTTTTAATTGGGTGTAGCCAGACCAAAACCTTCCCTTCTTTTTTTTTCTTAGGGAACTCTGTTTCTGGTATTTTAAGGCACGCTGCTGTCAAAGCGACCTCGGTCATAAACTCGTGCCTAATAATCAGGAATATCAAACGGAAGGCGGTTTATAGCGAAATTTTAACATCCGCCGTAAAATCATAGCCACGCGCGAATTCGACCACTCTTTATATATAACCTTAACGACGACAGCGTGTTTCGCGACTTTTTACGATGTCATTGGCGGAAAATTTTTCAAATTTATCGCTCTCCCCGCGAGACAGACAGATTTTTTTTGAAAATTTTGCGTATGGAAAAAGACCGGAAGTTTATTTTGCAACTGCGAGTAAGAAAAAAGATTTTTTTCGAGAGATAGACCGTCATAATCTTTAAACCAAACAAACATTACGCAGTTTTCAAATCACATTCGTTAAAATGTTAAGTAAACTCGGGCGGGATTTTTTAAAATTGCAGGGTAAATAAGAATGACGGACGGACACGCCCGACGGAACAGACAAGCTTTACACTTTTAATAGATACATCTAGTTTTGGGATATTGAGTTACCGAAAAAATAGTTACCAACTCGAGCCTAAAAGCAATGAAACTAATTTTATCCTCCTGTTTATATATGATGAAAAATTTTCATCACCAGTAGTTTTTCATTTTTTTTAGATTATTTACTTTGTGAGTATAAAGTTGGTTATTTTCGTCACTAGAATGATAAATACTGTTTATCTCCCTACTCATGAAAATGACTATTTTTAGATGTGTATTATGCAGCAAATCAGCAATTATATCAAACCGTACTCATAAACGATTTCTGAATCAATAATAATAAATCAAGTGTAAAATAGTAATTGTTGTTACGAGACAGATAAAAACTATTTATGTCTTGTTATCAAAATTCATCGTTTTCCCTCCTAGTAACAAAATTATAACTTTCAATTGATTTCAATAAATTTAAAAACAGCGCTATACTCCCTAGCAGGAGAAAAAGAGTCAATTTTGCGCTCAATTAAAATCGTTTATCCCAAGCAAGCACTTATTAAACGCGAGTCCCCTCGCAATCTTCGAAATAGAGTCGAGAGCAAACAAAGCGATCCCTTCTTCTCCAGCTCCGTTGCATTGGCGTCAATAATCTAAAACTGCAGCACCAAATTGAAGCGAACTCAGCTCGAAATAGCCGATATAAATCCTCCAGTGTGCGATATTCCCCCACTTCCCGCACTCTCCGCGCGTGCCGCGGTTTGCACCTGCCTTCGGATGTTTAGCTCGCGCAAATACGGCTACCTTCCGTTTGCTCTGTGTTAAACGCGTCGAGTCTGTTTGCGGATCGATTACGAGGACGACTTCCCTAATGTTTGCCCGAGCAAACTGTATTTTTAACTCCATGCGCGCGAATAACAACAATGCGGCATTAATATTCAGGCTGGAGGATGGAGCCCGCTGGACAATGGAGGGGGGGGGGGAGAAGGTTCTTGAGCTCCACCCCCCAAGGAATCCTCCTCCTTCGGAGGCGCAGAGGAGGAAGGAGATGAAGAAGAGGAAGGTTTTTTAAAACCCTTCCACTACTCCTCCTTCTCCGAGAAGGCGAAGGAAGGATAATTTTGTAATTGCGGGGGGATGGAGTTGGAGCGGAGCGGAGGGCAGATGTTGCGTGGAGTAATTGCGAGACGCACCGGCCTTTTATCGAATCCACCGATGTCTTGATTATTCCAGAGGTGGCGCGCGATCATCGATTTTTTCGTTTTCCCGAATGGACTTGGACCGAGCTGTGAGGAAGCATTTTATTATATTACCGTTGAATGGTTTTTTTCCACTGATGTACGCATATTCAAGATGGTGAAAACATTTTTCATTTCACCTTGATCTAAAATTTACTAAAAAAAGATTTTTCACAATCATAAAACTTGAAGACATACCGGTAAAAGTGCACTCGTGCTTTAAAATGAAAAAAAAAAAAATTGTTTATTAATTTTAGATTAACAGATAACCAAAAACTCATTTTTACTAATTTTTTTTATGATAGAATAACTTTTGAAAGTTTTGAAGTCAATTTCTCAGAGTAGCATACCGGGGCTCGAACCCGTAACCTCCGATCACCGAGTCGCTCGCTCAATTCGCCGAGCTACCTCTTCTACACTTAATAAACTATAACTTTAAAACATAAAATAAGTGCGTTGAGCAAGACAAAAAAATCCGGTGGTTCAGCCTACCGAAAACAATTTTTTTTGATTTCTCAAATCATTCACTCTACTAAGCCGAGCAGTCGGGTATTAAACGCTCAATATAAGCTCCGTCGATGTGTCGCAATTTGAAACGTCGACACGCATTAGGGTGTCCCCCGGTCGCAAACTCGCACTCGGATTTAAATTCGCGGAACGTCGACAGACAGACAGGCTATTGAACTCCTCCCCCAGTCGCTCTGTATTAATCGAGACTCGACGCTTATCTGCGCACGCGTCGCTTGATAATTTCACCTCGAGCATTCATCGATCCGTGATCTATGATTTTTTCCCTCTTCGTACATACATCCGCTGCGATTGGGTGGGAAGATACAGTCCTGTGACTATTTACCCGGGGGTATCGTTAAATTACCAAAGTCGTAAAGTAAACCAGATCCCTTGATTCGAGAGCACTCAAAACCTCCTGCGTTTTATCGGAATATTGATAAATTTATGTACGTTTAAAAGTTTTCATACCCGTTACCGCGAATTCCATCCATCGACTTCCGGTCCCGAAAATCCAGAGCAAGACTCGCAAATTATCCACGAACCAACCAGCCTTATCTTCCTATACAAGTATCTAATTACTCTCTGCTGGTACCCAATAGTAAAATGGACGTCCGGAGCAGTGCAATCCCCCCCGATACTTTTGTACGAAAAACAGGTTAGTCCGGAATGCCTACGCTCGGGTCCGGGGCGAAAAAAAAGACACCCACGCGCTTTTATTCAGGGGGAAGGGGAGAGAAATAAAAATAGCCGCAAGTTTTACGAGTACTGTTTACAGCTTCGTAGCTAATTAAAGTGCTGCGGTCATTAGGACGATACGCAGGTGCGTGCGCAATAAAAGGCCCGCTTGTTTCCTGATTGAGATGTAAGAAGGTCCGGTGGGTTGTTTGGTTCAATATTCGAAGTGAGGTTATGAACAAAGTTTGTGAAAAATTCGAGAGATGCCGGGGGATTGATAAAGTGAGAGATGAGAAGCGAGAGATAAGGATGTGAAAGATGAAGCTGCGGGGAGAATCGATTGTACGGATCTCGGAGCGCTGCACAATGCTCGCTTGAGATCGGGCTTTATTGATTCCGA
Source organism: Encarsia formosa (assembly GCA_038277355.1). Classification (NCBI taxonomy): domain Eukaryota; kingdom Metazoa; phylum Arthropoda; class Insecta; order Hymenoptera; family Aphelinidae; genus Encarsia; species Encarsia formosa. Next base: position 78,987,667 of record CM076187.1, read on the forward strand.
GGCGGGTATTAATCACTTCATTAGAGTGAGAAAAACCACCCGGGGTTTTTGAATAAATCTCTCTCTTTTGCGGACTGGAGTTGTTTGTTTAAGCGCGGATAAATGTACTTATTCATGCCGATCTTATAATCCGGTTTCTTTGACGATTTTTTTATAGTACTGGTATGATACTTTGCACACTGCGGCTACTTCTAGGGAATTCAGAGAGTTCTTACAACTACTACAGTAGTACTTTTTTCATAACAGTAGGGTACTATTTTGATCGAGTACTTTTATAAGTACTTTTTACTATACTAATGTCATCTTCTGATTACAACTTACTTTTGTATATATTGAGTACTTTATTAATTTAAGAGTACTAAGAGCCTTCTTAGAATTATTCTATAGTAAGTTTAGAGTACTTTTGGAGTACTATTTTATTGGAGATTTTGGTGTTTTTGAGTACTCACAATTTTGAAGTTTTGTTTTGAATGTCTCGAGTACTAAAGTAATTTAAGGACTGTTTCAAAGTTTTTAAAAAAAGAAGTACTTTAAGTATATTCAGTACTGATCTATATAGATCGTCAGAGTATTTTCCCAAAAATATTTTCCCTCCGCATCTATAGATCAAGCCCACGCTTCTTAAAGAAACAGACGTCAGCGGTAAAAATTCCTCGGGGCGTCGGCTCGAAGCAATTAACGACAAGGCGGACAACCCAGACACCCTCGAAATCTGGCTCCGCGTTTATTATTCGGAAAACCGCTGCAACAGGTACCGGGCCACCTGTTTCCCCCCCTCCCGAGACCTGTTTCTTTTTTTTTTTTTTTTCTACCTGCGGCACGCTCAATTTACTCGCTCCCGGGTTTCTGCCTATTCACCTGCGGCGAGTCGAATTGTTTATCCCACCTGATTGCTTAATCTCCGGGATCTACACGGCGGGATTGATGACTGTAAATAGCTCGTAATACTCGGGTTTTTAAAACGGTGCCGCTTTATTGGTTTTTGGAGTATGGTGGCTTTGGAAATTATTGAGATGAGTTATTGGGGAAAATAGAGTCTATGGGTTGCCTCGTTTGTTAAGAAAATTGGATCCTATCGAGGATCCTATGGATATTCTCATTTGGTTTGTTTATAAATTATTGCAGTAAACAACTTTTTGTGAATGTTGTTTATGAAACATTGAGGTACACACTTTGATTTTTTGAAAAAAAAAAAAAAAAAAAAAAAAATTGCATTTCAGTATTCAGACTTTTTATTGACCTAGTCATTATGACATATTGATAGTCCGTATCAATTATCTTGAATTTTGTGGAAAAAAATAAGATTTGTAAGCAACAAAAATATTCCATTGATATCAAAATTTTTTGTGGACCAAAAAACAACACAAAAAAATAAATCATCCCCGATGAAACATTTTTTTCTCCGCTTAAAAAATAAGTCCCGATCCAATCTCGGTAGTTTACAACAAAGGTGACAACTCCCCGGAGATTTCGTGCGCGCGCATTATAATTTAAATCCCCCGATCAGATGCGCATAAACAGTCGTCCGGTGCGTGCGAAAGGGACAGTCCCCGCGTCATAAACATGGACATTAGGTCTTTAGCTCTTTTTACACTTTTCTGTTGGTAATCGTGGCGCGGACAATTTGAGTTTTAATAACTTCATTTGGGGGATCGCGTGGGAAGAGCGAGATTGAAGTGCGAAAGTCAACATCACGAAATGCAAACACGACAAAGGGCGACCGAGAAGAAGAAGAAGCAGAAAGAGAGGAAAGAAAAAAAAAAGTCGAAATGTTTATGCGCGCCGGCGCGAGGTGTCGAATGCCAAAGGACTTTTGTTTAACCGCGGGTTATTTTCAAACAAAATCTCTTTTACAGAAGCGAGCCGCCCAAAAGAATTAACCGATATATCCTTTTTTTTTTCTCTGTCTCCGTCTGTTTCTTACGTACTTTTTTGTTTATTATTTTTAATTCTTTTTTTTGGATTATTCAAATTTGATGGTTGAGGACAAGAGTCGTTGAGTGTTGATAAATGTTAATTATGCGCGGTTCGGTGAATCAGAAGAATCGTCAAGAATGATTTTTTGCGAGGATGCTTTTTGATTGATACAAGGACGAATCAGTTATGAATAAATAAGCGTCTTCTTTGAAAACTCGACAATAAATTAATCTTTTTTACAGTAAAAAATTAAATTATACTACGAATTGCGGTATTCGTAGAAAATATATATATTTTTAGTGGGACCAACAAAAGCTCAGATTTGATTATTATTTATTAGTTTTGAAGTATAGGAGCAAAAGATCATAGTGAAAAAAAATTTTCTCGTCATTCCGCAAAGAAACATGATTTTTTAATTTTCAGTCATATAAGCATTAATTATTATAATTTGCTGTTTGGACCTATAGTAGGCTTTCAATAAATACAGTCAAACCTCGATAACTCGAAGTAAAAAAAAATCCTAAAAAAAAAATAAATTACTATATTCTATGGTAAAAAAACCCATAACGATATTTCACCCTCGTATATCAAGGTCGACCCGCAGGTAATCTCCGGACAATTCGTCACGAGGCGACCTTGAGCCGCAACCGTTCAAATTCAAATAAAGCGGTTCACCATGGAGCTCGAATTTTCCTCCCGATTAGATTCAAATTAAAGAAACGTAAACACGGAATGCGGGCCTCCGTCGTTAAGCCGCGGCATTGTACGTATATACGCGACGATGACGACTTTGCTCTTTGGAGTGGCCAATGACCCTGGAGGAGAGCAATCGTTCTTTATTGGTGCACCCGCGCGCGCGCATACCCGTCCGTCTATTTCTTGCTCCGCAGGCGAGACGCTTTTTCATCCCGCCGAGACGCCGGACGATAAATGGTGTCCCTTTTTTAATCAAATTTTTAACTTACAAATTTCTTCTTCTTCTTCTTCTTCGACCCAATGACGTGGATTAATTCATTTGCGAGTTTTAATTTTACCGTAAGTCAAACAAATGGCGTATCGTTACCTCACCCGAGACGTCGAATTTATCTCCCCGCTAACTCCGTCGGGTCAGCGATCTTTGATCGATACAAGCCACTCGTCAGATCTTAATCGTCGATTTCTTCGGACGTACCGGGTACTAGTTTTTTGTACCCACATGCGCCATTATAATTACAACCTTTTGAGAAATACCCTCGACTCATTGTGCTTCGGAGCAATTGGCTCTGGACAGTCACCATTGCTTCAATATTTCATCAACATCGTGTCACAACGTATCATTGTTGCCAACACTTTAACATTTCACCGTAACCTAAATTAGTAAATCGAACGTCGCGATGGACAAGAGGAATTAGTAGATAAACCGGAGCGAGGGTAAAAACTAACCTCAAAGATTTAATCGCCGAAGCGTGAGCGCGTAATCCGCGCGTTAGCATTTAGCACTCGAATGGTAGGGTAAAAACCACCGATTGAGTCGGAAAAGGTGGAGGGAGAGTAAGAGAAAAAAAGTCCGTATCCGCTGATGGGAGAACGAGACACGTACCTAATCGAAACAAGCATCGCACACCCGCAGAAAACTAAGCTGTCTTCTCGGCCCCCCCCCCTTAACTACCTGCAAGCGCGCCACGTGATAGCTGATGCGCGCGCGCCTAGACGCCTTTTCCGCGAATTGAAGCCCTTAATTGCTTTTTCAAACCCGTGTGTATTCTTGAGTTTGTTTGCAAACGCTTTGTTAAACCTTGATGGGATAATTTTTGAGGTTAGGGATCCTGATATTTTTCTCGAAAAAAAAAGAGAGAGAAAACAAGAGTAAGAATAAGAGGAAGGAATAAAAATAACCGGAGAAGGATGCGGGAAGAGGGAGGAGGAGAGGTAAAAAAGGAGGAATTAAGTGTATACAATTGAAGAGAATCCTGCTGGCGGCGGTAATACACTCGGCGATTTCAAGAAAGAAAGACGTTAACAGAGAGAAGCAAGTATATAAGCGCGGCGGGGAGAGCAGAAGAAGAAGAAGAAGAAGAAGAAGCGCAATGAGAAAACGAGAAGCGAGAACTGCTGGCGAGATTGTTCGAGCCGCGAGCCTCATTATCGGCACGCAGAACCGGCAGCAGCAGCTGGCCCTAATAAGCCCGTCACGGCTTCTGTGTTCTGCTATATTTTTCGGCGTCCACGCGGTCATTACGACGCGCGCGCGCTCTCGTCATCAAACAAATAACTTCTCCTCCTCTCTTTTTTTTTCCACCCGAGCTGCTTTTAAAAAGACAACGGAATTTCGACAATATAAAGTTACAGCGCTCCAGCAAAATGCTGCATCCGCAATGAGAAAAAACAAAGCTCTCAAAGAAACGACCGAACATTCAATCAATTGCAGTCCGGGCCCCCCCGCGTGCAGCTCCAGTAACTTCCTCCAGCTCCCTGTAATCAGCGGACACTCCGCTGGGGCTAATGCATAACCGTTTCAACGCTGCGCTCTCTCCCTCTCTCGATAAATAACTCAATTTATATGCCCCTCCCGCAGCCCTTGTTTTTAAACATCCAAGAGGAAGCTGAATTATAGAAGCGCCCTCTGCAGAGGGCGGCTTTATCTCTCTGCGCTTGAGAGAGGGAGCAAACCGGTAGTAAAGTTATTCGAGGAGGTGCATTCGAGTCGCGATCCTCGCGGATAAGAGGTGTAACTTACTAGCTCCCTCTCGTTCCTCCTTCCTCCTTTTTTTTTCTGTTTCTACTTCGTTCGTTCCTTCTGATTTCTTATGTGTACACATACACGCCAGCCCGAGAGAGAGAGAGAATTTTATGCATATCGAATGCGAGGAGCCTGAATACACACGCAGGGGCCCATCTTCTTCGCAGAACTCGTTTTCTCAATCCTCCTCCCCCTCCTCTCGCTTCCTCTCCTCCCTCCATGAATTCGGCCTCGGATTCGCGATGTACCAGCACTTTATATAACTCCCTCTCTCTCTCTTCCTCTCTTCGAATTAGATAAAAGCACATAAATTCGCCGCTGCTGATAAAAGAGGGAGGGAGGGAGTATCCCAAATTGAGGGCTTGCGACGATGACGACGACGACGAGGAGATGAGGTCGTCGCTCTTGTGAAAGTATAAAACAGCCACCTGCTGCCGAAATAACGACTTAATTCTCTCTTACACACACACACACACATCGATTCCTGGAATACCTCCTCTCCTGGATCAGCGACGAAAAAGAGGGCGCTGCCAACGTACCAGGGGACGTACGATATGGACCTTCTTGTTTTTTTTTTTTCTTTTTTGCTCCAGTCTTACCAGCAGCTCGTTCCCTCGGAGCGTTGTTGCAGCGTCGTGTCTTCTTCTTCTTCGTTCGCTTCTCAGCGGTGCTCTCGCGAAGCGGGCTTAAAATTCTGGTGTCCTTGGACAAGAGAGAAGACTCGTTTCTGAAACGGCGCGGGAGAAGGTCGAGGGCAGCTTCCCACTCTGCAAATGAAATAATTATCACCCTGGTGATTAATAAAGTCATTAGCCGATGAAAAGGCGAGCTCAGCATCCCTTATTTCATCATCCCGGGGTAAACACAAGAGGGAGAGAGAGATGCGCACATGCGATTTAAAAGAACCTGTTATGCCGCGCGGGGGGAGGCTCCAAGGTGGTCTACAATTGCAGTAATAACTCAATTATCCTCCCCTCGCCGAGGCAGCGCTCCACGTACACACAATCTCTTTTACTCTCAAATCTCTCACTTATATTCTCTCTCTTTATTTTCCTCCTCCTCCTCCCCGCGAGCTCAATCTCCTCCTCCTCTATACTTTGATCGGAGCGTTCGCCGTGGTAGTAATCTCCGGGAGGGACCGACTCGTGCATCACGATCCCCCGGGCCCGGGCATTATAATATCCCGACTTTTGGACCCCGGGAAACAAAGACGTTTTTCTCGCACGCAGAGAGGAAAAAAAAAAAAAATTTCGCTCTTGAGTACGTTTGGTCGCGCCGCGCGCTAACGCGGTACCAGAAAGAAAGCTCACGGTCGATGATCGATTCGCAAATAACTCAATTCGGTCGTGCCCGGGCGGCCGTAGGAATTCGGAGCCGGAGAGAATTGAGAGAAGCGAGGAGAAAAAACTTAAGTGGGACGAGGGAGCCGGGGAAGGGAGCGATAATCGCCGCCTGCTCCGATGGAAGTGAGACATTGAGGGAGAAGCAGCAGCGCCAACAGGCTGCACCTGTGTACATCCAATCCTGCAACACACCAATATGTACAGCCGCGCCAGTCCTGTCTTAAATACCGAGGAGTGGGAGTCCTGCGTGTAGGTAGTCCAGCCAGGGGCTCTTCTCTCCTCGGGCTACGCCGGCTTAGTCGAGGCCGGTCCTCCGTACCCGCCGCTCTGTGCCTCGGAACCCGCGTTTTATCACCTTCCTAACCTCTAAAAAATCTACGAGTTTCGAGATAAACGGCTGTTACCACTGTGCGTGACGGGGAGTACGGTAGCCCCGATTGCGATCGTCGAGTGCGCGAACAAGCGCGAGTTGTGTGCGGAGACCGGTAAACAGTACCACGTGTACGGCCACTGCTCATGCGCGGCGCGGTAAGTGTATTTCGAGTCACATTTTAAACAAACTTCGCAGTCGAGTAGTACCAAACCCAAAAAAACATAAACAAACTGTGGAGTCTGTGGGAAAAATCTTACGGAGACAGAGAGAGAAAGCGAAAAAGCGCCGGTGTACGGGGGAGTCTAGACTGGTGCCATGGGCGTGTTTTTCTGGGTAGCCCCGCGGGGGGAACATTCCGAAATCTCCGAAAGAAGAAGAAGCTTACAATGTTTCGTGTGGAGCTGAAAAGTAAAACTATTATACGGAGGAGGTTTTTCCGGTAGGAATGCAGCGACACGTGCGAAACGAGGAAGAAGAGGGAGAACCAGTTTCTAGCTATATTCGTACTCTCGCGTGGTTCGTTGTCCGATAATGACGCGGCTCCCCTTCGATTAAAATATCCCCCCCCCCCTTTGGAGGTTTGTTTTCGTAATTGAAACAATGCGTCCCGCTGTTCCTCGCGCATTGTGCGCGCGTCTTGAGCTTAACCCACTCGAACGTTTGTTTGTTGTGATTTCAATTTTATTTTTTGTCTTTCGATTTGTCCACCCGAGTGTAAATTCGGGCTCGGTCGTCCGTGTCGCGATTGATTGTTTCAAAGTTGTCAGCCATTGTTTAAACCGTGAAGCGGGCTTATCAAGGGGGCGCGCCAAATTTGAACGCTCAATCGGCAACGCGCTTTCTCCTGTTTTAAAAACTCGGCGGCTGCCGCTGCTACATCTCTTTGTTAGGAGCCGAGCGTCGTCGACCAGTTTTCTACTCTCCTTCGTTCCTGCCCGGCCGAGCTGTTGTTGTGTGTATCTTTATTCTTCTTCTTCTCTTTTGCCTTTCTCTCCTTGCTTCTCCGACTTCTCCTTCTTCTTTTTTGGGAGGACGCGAGGAGCGCACTGAAAAAAGGATTTTTCCCACAGGTTGGATAATAAACACGTCTTAATTAGGGGGGAACGGGGGGGAATTGAACCGTCACCTCGAATTTTTCTTCTATCCCGGCAATTACCCCCGTGTTATGACGAGTGCGCGCGGGTTTTTGCCGAGTGATTGACGACGCACGCGCGCAATTAAATTTCAGGACGAAATTTCATCCCGCTAATTGCTTGCAGGGAGCTCCGAGCGGTGCAAAAAAAACGTCAGCCAGGAAGACTCGCCTCGGATGAACTCGCTAAAACTTGATAATTGTCATTCGCTGAATTCCTTCGCCGGTATTATTTACCAGCCAGCTGAGTTTTTCTTACCCGGGGGACAAAAACAAGATACGTCGATATAATGCTGCTGCTGCTGCTTGGGTCTCGATGAGAGTTACATATTTGTTGGGACGTCTCCTTCTTCTCCTCCTTCGTTCTCCCGCTGAACGTGATTCGCCTTCGCAATCGAATAAAGACCTCTACCGTGGGCTCTTCTGTAGGCTGCCCTTTTGTTCGAACGAATATACCTTCGCGTCCTTCGTTTCCTCTCACGATTCTTCTTCCTTTTTTTCTTCGCGCCCGGCTACCTTTTTTTCGGGGGGATTCCAGGGAAACCTGTCATTTTTTAGGTTAGGGTGCTCCAGACACACTGTAACAAATAATTGGGCGTTTCTAGTCAAATGTCTTCATTTATGGAGGAGGATTGATCCCCCACTCGCGAGCCTTTGTTACAAAATAAGGGAGATGATTTATCGATCTCCGATGTTTCTTGTTAAAAGTCTTCGATGGGCTGGGTTTTTTTTGGAAATCTTGTACCGTTTTTGTAGTAAATCAATGAATTAAAAGTTTTGAGGTTTAAGGTCGAGTCCCTCATTCCGAGATACGGGCATTTAATTTACGAGGGGTGGACGTTTCTCAACGAGAAAAGCAGATTTAATACATGTAAATAAAGAACTTCAACCTCTCACGGTTATAAAAGATCAACGTATTGAGCACATACTTTTGAGGTTAGGACGCCTGCAAAAAAAAAAAAAATAGTGCAAAAAAATTGCACACACAAGCACGTTCGTATCGAAAAGCAGCTCGGTATATATAAATTGCTTACAAGGCTCGAGCTTTTCTCCTGGTGTACACCAGGCAAGCGGGGTCCGGCTCACATCCACGCTGCATAATTTATGACATACCTGATAGAGACACGCTCGCGGCCCACGCGACATTCTACCCGCTGCGCCGTTCAATTAACGGCGGTCGTCTGCTCTTCTCCGCTTAATTTTTACGATTCCGCCGCCGCTTTGTGATTTGAGCGAAACCGAAGACGTAAAAACTAAGTTGAGCCGGGTATCGATAATAACTCAATCCACGGCGTGGGCGTGATGGAGGAGAGAAAGGATTTAATTGCTCAATCTTTCGGGCCCCGGGATTAAGTTATTTCGCGTCCGGGATTAAAGTTTGAACCAATAATCCAAGGGGAGAGGGGGGGAACGAAGGCACGGGAATAAAAAAAAGCCGAGAGAGCGTAGCCGTTAGACCTCCTCCTCCTCTTCTTCTTTTTCGTCGTTCATAAATCCTGCTCCTCCTCCCCTCCGGTTCTCTTCTTTCGTCTCTATCTCGGGTTTAAAACTCGCCCTTTTTTTTTCGTAAATTCTCGGCTTGCTCTTTTTTTTGCGAGGCGGGGGCTGGGAATATAAGGTAAGAGCGATTTTTCCCCGAACGTAAGTCGACTGGATTAACGCTTGATTTAATATCCACGCGAGGCCCGTGAATGTGTGACTAGACTTTCCAGTAGTCGTAAATATTTGGTCGTTATTCCTAACCTCAAAAGGACGGTTTGTTTACCGTGGTTTATCATTCTAATTGAGACGGGAGGATTTTCATTCCTCTTGGGTTTGAAAACACGTTTAGCCGGGGGAAAGATTTATTTATCGCTTCATTCGTGAGGCTAGCACCAGAAGCACGTCTTTCGGGTAATTTGACGGGTCCATTATAACCGAACGCGTACGTGACGATGAATAGAACCGTTTTTTAATGGCTGCGCGGCCAGTGTTGTGGAAACCTGACTTTTCCGAAACCAGATCTTTTGTGGAAAGTTGAACCAAAAATTTTTTGCTGTTAAATCTTATTCTTATTCTTGTTTTTTTTAAATACGGACCTCTATAAAACCAATAACTTTGTAATCAAACTAATACCAACAAATCGAATACATTTGAGGTTATAATTTAAGAGCTAAATTATAACCTCAAAAAATTTGTTTATTATGAATTGAAAGTTTTTAAACATATAAATTATGATTATTGTTATATTGGATCATTAATTATAATTTAGATGTATGCATTGACCGAATCTACAAATTTTTTTTCTACCCAATTGGTTCGAAAATTCCAATTCCAACTGTAGTTTCGTCCCTCTGGTTATTATGAAGCCATCACTCTCTACCAAGCCGCCGAAATTAGTCCTCGAAAATTTTTCGGTCTTATAAAAAAAGTCAGCCGGTTCTGGTTCCTCTGCAGCTCGCGCCCATAGATCAAACAAACGGGTAACGAAAGCTGCTGCAGCAGCGACGACAAAAGTCCCCGGGATTTCTCAAAAGGGCATAGCCCAAGTCGAACTAAAAATATCCTCCTCTACTTCGAGGCACCAGACTACTACTGGAAAAGATAAAGTTTTGCGACTCTTCCTTTCCTGCTACCGAAAAACGATCAAAGCGCCAACGCGTCCCTTTGTCCCGTTTATAAATAAACCCCGAGTCTATACACAAAGAGCACCTTTTTTTTTTTTTCTAATTGTAATTTACCCGCGCGCTAATGAAAATAATTTGCGGTTACGGCTCTACTGTAAGTGATAATTGATAATCGCGTGCGCTATAAACGACTCGGAGGCGCCTTAATTGTTTCTCGGTACTACGTCCGTCGATATGACGCGCCTTGTTTTTGCAAAACTCCGCTGATGTACGAGCTTCCGGCGGGATTTTGGCCGCTTAACAGCGTGTTTATTTAGGGTGGGCGCAAGATTGAAAATTAATAATCCCTGGAGGATTAGCTTTAAATTGAATTATTTTGACGACTAAACGGCCACCGGGCGTAATTACCGTAGAGCTGCGTATATTAAACCCGCAACTCCGCTTAATTTGTCCCTCTCGAGTATATGCCCCCGCAGTTTTGCGCGGTCGACGACGGGCTTTAAATAAAACCCCCTCGTCTCGGGGCGCCACGCGCTACTTTGGTTACTTACCCGAAAATATATGTTTCCATCAAGACGTACTTTACAATCGATTACAATATTCCTTCGAGGAGGATTTATGGCCTCGCGAATCATCACGATTCTTGGAACTCAATACTACCCGTACCGAATTTTTAACTGTATTTACGAGGGATTGATTTATATGGTAATCTTTGTCTCGTGAGACGGTGTTCTGCAGAATTGACAACTATAACTCCGCTAGATTGGTACTCCTGGAATGAACAGTTACGTCATAATGGCCAAATTCAATTTATTGGAAGAACTCCTTGAGTCTATGAATTTGTCTCGTTTGCTGTTAAGTTTCCGAGAACCGACAATCACGCTGAAATAATGAAACCCAATTTATCCACACTTCCATAAATTATACAACTATGAGAAGAGGTTAGGGTAGAGTTCTTAGAATTAAACTGAAAAATTTATCATCGAGGTTAGATTAATTGCTTCAAACTTAGGATCGATAAGTAAGGTTAAGTCAGAGTTCCCAGAACAAGTTTAATTTTCTAAAGCTTATAAGATTCTAAGAAGCCCATAATGGCCGTGTAAACCTTAATGGTTTTAGTACGCCTTAATTAATAATAATAATAATAAGAAGCCCATACAGCGCCCTCTAGATAAGTGAGGTTAAGTCAGATTTCTTACACTTTTGATACACTTAATTAATTTTGATAATTGAATTTGTTTACAGATTGAGCGGCAGCACGAGTCTGGGTAGTCCAGTGGGCGATTCGGGGGCGGTCGAGGGCCCCGAGTCGGGTCCGAGCGGTGCCGAGGAGCAGGCGATAGCCGCCCGGGCGGCAGCCGCGGCGGCCGCGGCCAGCAGCAGCGCCGAGTTCCTGAGACGGAGCCACGAGCACGCCGCGGCGGCCGCGGCGCTGCACCCGGCCTACCGCATACCGAACTACATGGACCACCTCTACCACCAGCTCCAGACGCACAGCCCCAGCGCCTCCTTGCACGGTACGGATGCGGGCCGGCGGATTCCGCACCCGCATTTCCTTCCTAGGAGTTGTATCGAGTTTAGCAAATCTTATCGTTGCGCCTTTGTTGTTTCAGGTCTGGGTGGTTTGGGGCCCGAGTACCTGCTGCACACAGCCGGTCCTGGGAGCATCACAGCCTCCTCCGAGTTTCCAACTTTCTCCCTTGAGGGTGAGTCTACTTTTATTTTTAATTCTTCATCTGATTTTGTGTACATGGCTGAGCTACCTTAAATCAATAAAGTAAGACCGATTGAATGATCTGTAGTAAACAATCATATAATTACCGTGTAAACATACAGACCCTTTAAATTATAAGTAAAATCAGTATAATAATATATTTACTGTAAATTATAAGTATTAGAAAATATAAAATTGCAAAGGTGAAGGCAGTTATAATTACAAACTTGAAACTTTTATTTTGTTTAGGTCTTGATTTCACTTTGAATCCCCTAGCAGAAGAAAAAAAAGTCAGCTTCCAGGGTAAATTTTTTCACCTGGGTCGATTCAATCGTCCAGAAAGAAAAGAAAAAAAAGGAGGGGGGGGGGGAAGGAAGTAAGTCAGACTGTTAGAGGTGATGAGAACTCGGCTCGCTCGGACGGTAATTAAAGCCTACAAGTGATTTTTCCCCTCTCCTCTCCAGCAAGAGTAGCAGTAGCAGCAGGACGAATTGAGATGGCGGGATTAAGGCGAGGGAGCCAACACCGTCGCGTCTCGGCTATCGCGATCGGGAGAAGGAAAAGCATGATTCTCGGGCCCTCGTTAGCGATCTCTGCGCATAATTTAATCGGACCGACACGACCTCGTTAACACCTACTGTGTCTCTCTCTCTATTGTTTATTAAAAGCTTCATTGCATAGAGACACCTTTTTTTTCTGAATAATTTTTGGTGTTATCAACAAACAACAAATTCTTGTAACATGTTATGGTAGAGAGACGCAACAGCTCGATGAACAGAGCGCGCGACTCCTAATTCAGAGGCCTTGGGTTCGATTCCCGGTTAGGGCATATTCAAACTGGTTAAAAAAAAAAAAAGTATACACTGCTTGATAATTTCTTCTTTTTTTTTTTTTTTTTTAGATTTTTTTCTTTACAACACTACCAAAATTTATGTTATTGCCTCTCTTAAAACTTTAACGGTTAAACTATTTCACTTAAAACTTTACATTATTTTTATTTTTATTTTTTTTAAACATTCGTCTAAAAGTGAAGTATTCTAAGTAAGAGGTGCAATAGCTCATGACCAGAGCGTGCGACTCCTAATCCACAGGTCTTGGGTTCGATTCCCGGCTAGACCAAATCAATTACTTTTCATGTATAATAAAAGGATAATATATCCCAAAAATTCAAACTGGTTAAAAAAAAAATTTCAACATTCTTCTTCGTTATTTTTTTTTTTTTACAAATTAAAAAAAAAAAAAATTTTTTTCTACGACACTAGAGAAATTTTTGTTATTATAATTTGATACCAAAATAAAAATTAATTTTGGTTCCGGTATATTTGCCAACCTGCTTGATTTATATAAGTATCTCGGATGGTAAAGTAGAAAACGACAAGAAATTTTGTAACCGTAACCTAAAATTCTTATGCATGCCCTATTCCGAATCTCAACTTGTGTGTCATTAGCATTGTTGTTTTTGCATCATTTTCCCATTGACAAATTACGAAATAATTTAAGGTAATGGCATTACAGATATTTTATTTAACGTTTTAACCTAAAAATAGTGTTGTTACTTGATTTTGTGTGTTTATAGTTACTCGGCTGTGTCACTCATCGTACCTAACCTCAAATCGACAATAATTATCCAACCGAAAATAAAGCTGCTTTGAGATCTTAATTCTTAGCTAACTTACAATTTGTATAAAAAAGCTCAAACCTTTATTATCAAGCAAATAAAAATCATGTCTAGTATCAGTGAATTGCATCTTGCAATAGAACGGAACGACTTAACGAGAGTTGAGCAATTGTTGTCTCTGGGTGGCGATGTTAACGAAAAAGATGATGGAATGGATACCCCTTTGCACACAGTGGCTTATTTCGCCGATCATAACAAAAATCATATCGATATGGTCAATCTATTGTTAAGATACGGAGCGGATGTCAATGCGAAAAATAACTCCGGCAGAACTCCTCTGCACTATGTGGGGTTTTATAACGAAGATGAATATCTTTACGAGTTTGCTGAAGTGCTATTAAAAAACGGAGCAGATGTCAACGCACGTGATAAGTATGGCGATGGGCCTCTTTGGAGATTAGTTGCGAACAGTACCGTGAAGATGGTAGAACTATTTTTCAATTACGACGTCGATGTCGAAGTGAATCAACATATTCTTTTATACAATGCCCTTGCCAATACTGACAGACCAGAAGTTTTTCAACTACTCGTTGATCAGGGCTTGGATGTTAATCATCGTGATACTGACGCACCCATTGTACATTTATTGGAAGACTTAGAGTTACGGGATTTAAAAACCCTGAAGTTAATACTGAGAAACGGTGCCGACATGAGTGCAATAGACGATCGCAACAACACGCCTCTAACTTATTTAATGTTGCATTACATGATTACCGAAATAGAACATTCATTCGAAGATTTGAAGAAAGTTAAGTTCGTCATGGAACACGCGAACTATAGTCTTATGGGTGACTATAACTTTATGAATCATCCTGGTTTGATTGACTCAGTTAATTTTTGGAAAGTTATTTTAAGTCATCTTGCTAAATTAGAGGTACTCAACGTTCCAATTAATCCAGATTATTTGCGGTCTATTTCAGAACAAAGAGTTTACAACGATTATTACAATGAATGTAAAGACGAGTTGGCTAGAGCTCGAAGTTTCAAGTTCGATAATACCTGGATAACCTGTTACCATTTATTGACCGGCAGCAGAAAAGCACTGAAGAACTTTGCTGGAAATACAGATTTGATCCTTGGATTTAACGAGAGAGAGTGTGAAATCGAATTTCCAATTTATGGAACTGAAATTTGTGATAATTTTAAAAAAGCTGCTAAAAGACGCGAATTGTTTGATGCGTCTTGCGATTTGTTAAGCGAATGTTTGCCGATTTTTAACCCTACGCACTTAATTATCAGAGATGTGCTGGATTGTATATTAAGTAAAAAATATCTGTCGAAATTCTGTAAATTAAATTAAAATTAATTAGCGTCGTCGTAGTAATATTAATAATATTGAATTTTCTAAGGAATTTTTTATTTATCTCTTTACAATATAACTTGAAAGTATTGTGATTGATTAAAAAAATAAATTTTGTTTAAAAAAAAAAAAAAAAAGTACTCAACATTGATTGCAAATAAACTGCCATGGTAAATTTTTTCTCTAATAGCTAATAAGTCTGCGGTGTTTCCATGCAAAAAAATTTTAAAAAAAGTATCGACGAGTCGCTAGCAGCTTCCAGAAGAGAAAAGCCAGTCCTGCTCATTTGTCTTCAGGCGGGGCCAGGCCGCAAAAATCTCTACGATGCAAATGAGGAGTTTAGTGCATTGCGTTTCGGGCGGCTTCTTATTTATCTCCCTTCCTTCTTTCTCCGGTGCAATACGAAACTTTCGGAGGCTTGTATATACCTCACTTAAAACTTTAACTGTTAACTATTTCACTTAAAACTTTACATTATTTTTATTTTTATTTTTTTAAACATTCGTATAAAAGTAAAGTAACAGGGACAAGAGGTGCAATAGCTTAATAAATAGAGCACGCGACTCCTATCCTGTGGCCCCGGGTTCGATTCCCGGTTATGCCAGTACTACAGTGTTAATTGCTAAACCAATAAAAAAAAAAAAAATCTGTCCCTGTACTTGGTAATAATATTTTTTTTTTATATTAATTTATTTACTTATGCATTTATTTATATGCACGGGCAATCGCCCATAGAAAAACTTTTTTTACCAGTAAAATGACAAGCACTCTTAATCTATTACACTCAAACATTGATTGTTCCAGTGCAGAGTCATTGTTACCACCACTCTCGCATTCAAACCCTTTGGTTCGGTTCTACGGTTTCAATCGAAACTTAGCATGAGCCCTTATTCATATTTTTGACCCCCCGCACTTGAATTTTAATTTATTGACCCCACGCGAATTAATCTAAAGAGGGACGACTCCCCGGGAGCCCAAAGCCGCAAAAGTACTCTGAATGGTATAAAATAAGCGTGTGTTGAAGCAGCGTGCGAAACCCGTCACACGATACGCTACCTGCATGCCGCCACTTTAACGCCCGATTAACCCCGCTAAAATTTTAAAATCACAAAACAAAGCAGAAAAGAAGGAGGAATAAGCAATAAGAATAACAAAGGACTCGATCGGCTGGAAGAGACCGCGAGTAACTCAACCCTTCTTTTTTTCTATAAAAGGGGGAGGGGGGAAGGGTTTAATTGTCCCCATTGTTTTACAAATATTCGGGAATGATTTCACGCGTGAGTGACCGCTGCGGGGTAACCCGAGACGGTGCGTGCGGTTTTTCGAAGACCGCAGACCTGTTGTTTAAACCGCACTCTTTAATTACCCGAGCACCACCAAAGTTTAACAACTACGTCTCAATTTGACGAAAGCGAGAGATTGACGCGATTATTACCGAGGTACGCTTTTGCGGGAATAAATAATACTTGAGATTTATCTCGTAAGTTTTATTACGAATGTTGGTTACGCTTATTTGAATAATAATACAGTAATTTATTTTTTATTTATTATTGTACTGAATAATACAAGAAAATTATTGAACTTATCATTCCATTATTTATTGTATTTACCTTGTACTATGAAAATATTTCTTTAACAGATTTACCAAATTTCAAAGTTGGTTAAGGTTCTTTCAATATATCCCTTGGATAAGAATAAAAAGATCGATTTTAAAATAAACATCTAGTTTTCAAGTTTTTTACAAAACAGTGCATGTAAAAGATTATATATATCTATAGATAAATCAGAAAAAGTTTTTGGGACTGTCTGGCGCTAGTGTCGCGTCACCAGTAAAAAGTAAAAAAAAAAAAAATCCCCTGCAGATAAAAGTGCACAAAATCCAAAAAAGTACTTTTGAACGTTCCATAAAAACTGAGACTGATCGATGTATTTTTTTCAGGGTCCAGGATAGGCAGTCCTCGGGCGTCGGCGATAAGGAACAGCCGCAAGCGCGCCCTGAGCATATCGCCCTACTCGGACCGTTGCTTCGACATAGACAGCATGATACGCTTCAGCCCGAACAGCCTGGCCTCGCTCGTCAACGGCTCGAGGAGCAGCAGCGCCAGCGGCAGCTACGGGCATCTATCAGCAGGTATAAGCTATAATAAATTTTATTCATTTCATTCGTTTCTCTCGCACGGGTGGCTAATCGGCCGATTTGCAGTCGAGACTTTTGGCGGTGATCGATAGCCGAAAATAAAAAAGGAAGCGGTCGCGGCGAGTTTAAAAAATAATATGCGAGAAAAAGAGAGAGAGACAAAAATAAAAGAAGCCGAAATATTGTGTAGAGACGAAGATGGATAAGGACGTATTGGTATGCAGGCGCGCACGTCTGCCGGAAGTGTGAGAAATAAGCGAGACGCGACTGAGTAGCCGAGCGTCATTTTCAGACTATTAATTGGCCAATTACCATCCCACCCGTGCGACAGTGGCGTCATAGTCTTACAGCGAAAACAAATGATTTTTCCCCCAAGGTCACTACGCTAATCAAACTTAACATTTGACCCATAAAATACGAATATATGATACAATAGACTAGTCTTTTGCATTTAAAGATATTTTACCATTGGATAAAAAAAGATTTGCCACTAGGCAATCAGGAAACCTGATAAAATTAATTCTTCCAAGTAGAAGATCTCTTGAAACTTCTATCGGGATCCTCAATTGTAAACCTCATACTTGCGTGTTTCAGCAATGAGCCCCGCACTGGGTATGCACCCGGGCATGGCGCCCCACCTCCAGCAGATCCAGGCCCACCTCTTACGCAGCGCGGTGGCCCTGCAGGCCGGTCACCCGGCCCCGGCTCCTCCGCACCCTGCCCCTCAACCTGGCCCTCAGCACCACCCGCACATGCACGTGCCCGGTCACACCCAGCTCTACCCGGGCATGTCGCCCCCTCACTCGGGGGTACCCGGAACCCTGCCCCCTACCACCAAGATCGAGCAGCCCGCCCAGCCCGAGTCGTCCTGCAGGAAGGGCGTTACCGCGGCGGAAGCCGACACCTCCACCAGGAGAACGGCCTGCTCCACCAAGGTCAAGCGGGAGCCCGCGACGACCACCACCCACCACCATCACCACCACCACCCCCAGAACCTCAGCCCCAGCGAGGACCTCAGGGACGAGCCCGGGGACTTCATCGAGACGAACTGTCATTGGAAGGACTGCTGTCAGGAGTTTCCCACCCAGGTGACTAGTGGTTCTTTTTTAAATTCATTTATACTCCGGATTCATGGAGCAAGTACTTATTAAAATTTTTACGTTTACAGGATGATCTCGTCAAGCACATAAACAACGACCACATACACGCGAACAAGAAGAGCTTCGTTTGCGGCTGGGACCAATGCTCGCGGGAGGAAAAACCGTTCAAGGCACAGTACATGCTGGTAGTACACATGCGAAGACACACCGGCGAAAAGCCTCACAAATGCACGGTAATAATCATCCCATCAATTCCACTCAATCATCTGACTAACTCAATCTCAAACTTGAAATATTTTCCTTTCTGCCTACTAACACGACCGGACTAGAGCCTAACTCTCATACGGGGTAAGACCTGTGTAGAATGCCTGTGTTGTCAATCTGTCTGTTCGTAAGATCCCTTTATGCAATTTTAGTAATGATTATTTTACATTACAGTTCGAGGGCTGCTTCAAAGCGTACTCCAGACTGGAAAACCTCAAGACCCACTTGAGATCTCACACGGGCGAGAAGCCCTACACCTGCGAGTATCCCGGCTGCAGCAAGGCCTTCAGCAACGCCAGTGACAGGGCCAAACACCAAAACCGAACCCATTCCAACGAGGTAAGTCTCTTCAACCACCCTCTCCCAAAAAAAAAAACAATAAGAATTCAGGAGTAACACTGGGATTGTTTTTTGTTTACAGAAACCGTACGTGTGCAAAGCCCCAGGGTGCACGAAAAGGTACACGGACCCGTCGTCGCTCCGCAAGCACGTGAAGACGGTCCACGGTGCCGAGTTCTACGCGAACAAGAAGCACAAGGGTGGCAGCGGCGGCGACGGAAACGGCGGTGGCAGCGACGAGGCCGGGGCAGGAGGCCACAGCAGCCCGAGCCGAAGCGAGGACCTGCACCCCAAGACCCCGAGTCTGTCGTCCCCGAGCGTCAAGTCCGAGAGCGAGGGGGCCAACAGTCCACCAAGTATTATGCAACCAGGAGGCAGCCCCATCCACGCGGCCAACTGCAACGAGGACTCTGCTGCCCTCCACCCCGTGGTTCAGCAGGCCGAGGAGCAGCCTTGCTGGAACGAGGAACCAGACGACCTGGACATCGCCGACCTACCTGTTGCCCTACGGGCCATGGTCGGGGGCATGGACCAGCCCGCTCAGCCCCAGCAGATCCTCGCCTCGAGCCAGAGGAGCCGTATGAAGAACCGGCTGAGCGCCAAGTCGAGCGTTTTGCCCAGGATCACCCGGACCGGGTACGCGACCGGTGGAAGCAGCCACCTAGGGGACCTCAACAGGCGCATTACCGATCTCAAGATGGAGGGTGGGGGAACAACGACCCTGCCCTCGAGTCCCCGGCAGACCACCTTGGCCGATCTCCAGCTCAGACTGCAGCCCCTGACCGAGCCCAGGCGGGATAGCAACTGCACAGTGAGCACCTACTACGGGAGCATGAAGTCCTCCGACTTCGGCAGCAGCCGGCGAAGCAGCCAGGCCAGCGCCATTGGTGGTGCCGTTCCGAGGCCTCCCATTGGACCGTCCTGCGGAAGTTTCTACGATCCCATTAGCCCTGGTACCTCGAGGAGGAGCAGCCAGATGAGCACCGCTTCGGCCAGGATTCCCCCGATGCAGCACCCCAACTATTCGACCAGCAACCTGGTTGTACAAACCCAGAACATGTCCCTGCAGGTAAGACAGACTCCAGAGACTCTTGTCTTAGCTTATTTCTAGGAGCGGTTCTTGAATTTTCATTTTTTTCTTCCAGGGTACTCCAATGTTGATGAACGACTGGTGTCCTCTGCCGACTCACTACTCCGAGAGCGCACCAGGTGACCGCCGCATGTCCGAGCCAGCGCGGGGCTTCCAGAACCAGCGAGTGTCTCCACCCATGCCACCCAGGCCCAGATCAGCCCAGCCGCCTCAGCTCCACCCCAACTGCGAGGTCGACCTCGACGAGGTGGGCGAGGGCGAGCTCGAGAGCAAGCTCGTCCTGCCCGACGAGATGATGCAGTACCTACAGCAGAGCCAGGGTGGAAACTACCGGAACAGTCCGCTGCCCTGTCGCTCCCCCATCTGCAACAACCCCGCTCACTGCGCCCAGAGATCTCAGCAGCAGTGTGCAAACTACAACGTGCCACAACAGCAGCATCAGCAGCAGTGCTACCAGGAGTCGAATCCTCAGACGCCCGGCTGCCCGAGCTACGCCTCGGTCGGGTCCCCGTACTCCCAGTGCTCTAACTCGCGGCAGACCTCGGGCTACTGTCCACCCCCAAATTACGCCCAGGTTCACAGTCCCGGTCAGGTTATGTCACCGGGATCTCACTACGCGCCCAGCCACGTCAGCGACCAGCCGATGAGCTCACCGGCGGCCGGGGCTCTGGCGCCACCCCAGGTCACGCAGAACCAGAACACGGCCCAGATGAGCAGAAATTGCGGTGGTGTCGCCAACGGTGCCGTAGAACACGGCCCCTACTACCAACCGCCCGGCTACGGGTGCCAGTCCCAAATGGGTCCCAACAACTGCGTGCCACAGCAGATGCCGGCTCGTCCGGCGATCAACCAACCCTGCGGGACCATGCACGGTCCGGCCTGCAGACCATCTAGCGTGGCTTGCCAGCCCATGTCACCGCACTGTCAAGCCCCGGTACCAGCCATCGAGGCGAGAGCTAGCCCGCACCCACGGCCCATGTCGACTGGGCCACCGATACAGCAACAGCAACCGCAACCGCAGCACACTCAGTGCAGCATGCGAATGAGCACCAGCAGTGACCAGTGTTCCATGGTTCCAAAGCCCAACGTCATGCCCCCGGCCATGAGCCCGGCCATAGCCGACCAGTGCCCCAGGTCCGTGGCGTCGTTCTGCTCCCAGCCCAGCCCGTCCGACCTCCAGGTCCAGAGTCCGTGTTCCCAGATGTCGGGCGGAGCCTGCGTCCATCCTCCTCCCGTGAGCCATCGCCCTATGAACGTGATGCCCAAGGAGGCACACGGTACCTGTCACGGCCAGTATTGCTGCCAGAACAACCCCCAGCAGCAGAACCTCGCGCTACCACCGCCGCCCCAGCACCAGGTCCAGAGATACAACGGGTGCGGTGCCGAGTGGTCGGGCTGCTGCGGCAACAGACATCACAACACCCCGGAGATCCAGTGCCGGGACATTAGCCAGTCCCAGCAGGGCTCTCCCATGAAGCCCCCCCAGGGCATGCACCAGGACTCGTACAGGCGGACCCTGGAGTACGTCCAGCAGTGCCGGAACTGGTCCGGAACCAACATGTCCTCGTGCCACGTGCCGGAGACGAGCGTGACCAGCTCCACGCACCCCATGTCCCTGCCCCAGCCTCTGCCCTCGAGCGTAAACATGATAGTGAACGACATGACCTCGTCGCTGAGCTCGCTGACCGAGGAGAACAGATTCCTGCAGATGATTCAGTGATATCAAGCCTCGATTTTTCTAATCTACGGTTGTTTTGATTGACTGCGTTGATATTATATTAAATTGTACATAGGAAGACACTAGGACTTAGGTTCTTTTTTTTTTTTTTTTTAATGCCAAGAGTGACTATAACTATTTACTAGGGTAGTTGTGTAAGAGAAAATTCTTTCATGGGGAATCGACCAGTGAACAATATTTTTGTATAGAGTTGCTTTACAAGTGATATTTTACTTAAAAGTATTTAGAGGATACTGTACTTGGTACTTTGACGAAGTATTTGCATTTGTAAACTTAATTTTAAAACGAGGGATGCGCCCTCACATTTGGATAAACGCAACCAGTGAACTAAAAAAAAAATTAATCTCTTTACGGGTGAAAAAAATTCTTTTTTTTTGTAACTATGATTATTATTATTATAACGTTTTGGATGACTTTCAACAATGCGACAACGTAAACTGTGATATGACTGAAAAATCGATGGCGAAATTTTTGACGGTTCAAGCGGCACGTTAACTATTTAGCGAAGAAACTTGTTTTTTTGTTTCTTTGCTCCCAAGCAAGGCCAATAGTAGTTATTAAGAAATTGTAGATAGGTACTTGTCCAGTAGTTCGAGTATAAAACGTGTAGAAAGACTTTTTTTTTTTTAAATATATTTAGGTTTATTCCTTTGTAAAAGCCAACGGTTGTTTGTGACAAAACACAAACTCCGTTTAGAGAGAATGCCTAGAGACTTAGACTTAAATTTACCCCTGTTTATTGTTATGAAAGTGTATGTTTTGTACGTATTTTTATTACATTGTAATTAGATTTTACGAGTGGGTGTGCTTGTGAGTACTACAAATACGACTGACTACTGTAACTCTAGAGAACCAAGCGCGGGTAAAAGCGCTTGGTAACAAATAATTTTTTTTTATATATATATATAGGAATCAATAAATGTGTGCCTTATATCTTATATGATTTGAAAAATTTACCACCGAGAGATTGTTAAAGACGTATTTAAAGAATAAATAAAAATTAAATATTTAAAATAAATAAATAAATGTGTACTCATTTCACATCCCTAAATTGTTGCGTAATCATACGAAAAAGAACCAGTAGAGAAAATTACCACACAACAAAAGATTAACAACACAATTTTACAGGTTTGGATTTGTTTATTCGAATAATCACAACAGCGTTACAGAACGACACATCTAGGTTCACTCAATTACAAAAGTGCATGCATGCAATAGCCGTTAATAACCATGAAAAAATTTGTAGAAAAAATCATTACATTTTTGTAACCATCATTATTATTATCATCATCAGTATTAATCACAAAAACATCTTTGGCTTTTTATTTAAAAAAAAGAGAGTATAGGAACAATTATTATGAGGGTTTAGGGTCTTCGTCCTCCTCCTCCTGGGTCCGGATTCGGAAAGTCGGCAGGACGTCGGGCATCGGGGGTGCGGCGGGCATGGACCCGTAGGTCTCGTGGAGTTCCTCGAGTCTGGAGTTGAGGGCGCTTCCTCGTCGGTTGGTAGCGTTGACCCGCTTGACCAGCAGCTGGGCCTGCTCCTCCAGGTTTCTAAGTCGCTCGGCTCGGGCGTCCAGGACCTCGGATGGGCTTCTAACGCAGGTTGACGGTCCCACCACCAGAGGGTCGCTGAACTGGACGTACTTGGGGGAAGCACAGGACTGACTGGGATGCGGACCGATCGAGAATACCGAAACGACCGTTGAGTCTTCCTTGACACTGGAGGAGGCTTCTTGGAATTCTGGGGAGGTTGAGTCTGTTGAGTCTATTATGTTCTCGATGCACGCGCTCAAGGCTTTCTCGAGCGGATCGAGTTCTGGTTCCTCGGCAATCTGAAATGGGGAAGAGTGAAACTGTTTAATTATTTTTCTCTGCAGAAGGTGAAAAAGTAAGTAACATACTTCTGGGATTGCAGTATTCTCGGAAGCTTCGCAGTCTTTCTCATTGTCGGTCTCGGTTTCCGGCGAGGGAGTCCTCAGTTCCGACGACTCGGTCTTGCACTCGGAAACTTCGGTGTCGGTGGGCTGTTCCGATTCCGTGTCGGGCGAGATAGCTCTCGATTCCTCCTTAAAGAAAAAACCACAAAATCAATATTTCCTCCAATTTTTTGAATTAAAAAAAAAAAAAAACTCACTTTTTTGGAACGTCTTCGTGAATTCATGGGCCTGACACGTTTTCCCACGTCTCCAGAATCATGATCGTCGTCTTCGTCCGATTCTTCTTCCCTTTCGTCGCTGAATCCACTTTCTCCACTAAAAAAAATGATTTATTTTATTATTTATAAAAATCTTTCTACTTTTTGCGCGGATTTTCAAGCTGAAATTTCATTTAGGGGGCCCCCTTATAGTATATTTCGCACCTAGGGCGAAAAAAGGCTATTTTCGACCTTTCAGCTGTAAATGTTATTTCTACCCTTAGGTTCCAAAACTGTAAAATTTTTTTTTGTATTTTTCATCTTGAAATTTACCTGTTGTTGAAGGAGTCCTGGTGCGTGACTTTTCTCGCGGCAAACTCGCGCCTGAGGCTTCGCCACTCGATCTCGGTGTTGTTGTTCTTCTGCCTGGCCGACTCCCACTTCTCCCGGCAGTACTCGAGCTCCTGCTTGAGCTCCTGCAGCATCTTCCTCTTCTGCTGGAGCTCGTAACGGAGTATCTTCTCGTGGGTGTGGAGCTGCTGGTGTTGCACCTGCATCCGGCCAACTATGTTCCACGTCTTGCTCAGCTCGTCCGATACCGTCGAAAGTCTTTTTTCCTGAATAATTTTTTTTTACATATTTTACGATACTTCTTGAAAAATCGCCAAAATCTGATCTTCAAGAACTCAATTAACCCATTTGGGCTAGTCTTATATCCAATAAGAAAAAAACTTTTTTAAGGTTTTTTTTTCAAAAATGCTCAAGACTGTTGAATTTTTATCCTCAAAGACATGAAAAAGAGTATTTTTGTGCCTAGGCTGAAACATCGTTTTTCGAGTGCCTAACATACATTAAAATCAAAGGACACATACTTTGACTTTCCAAGAATCAGATCTTGACGATTATGCATAAGATCCTTATAACAGACAATTTTAAAGCACTACTTTTTATTAAAATCTAAATAGTTAAATGTAAATTATCTTATCACCTTCGATGAAAATTCTAAAACTAGAAAATTATTTTAAAATTTTCCTAGTAAAAAAATTAAATTTTTAGCTCTTATATCTTAGTAAGACCAATTTGAATCGACGGGAAGAATCATAAGAACCCGCGTTTGTAAATCAGTTAGAGCTTACTTTAAAACGTTCCCGATAAATTCAAAAAGAAGGTAAGTAAATCGGTAGATTTGCACGGCTAATTATTGAAAAAAAAAGAAGCGAGGAGCTGGACGCGGGTAATCGGCTTAAGTTAAATCCGAGAAGTAAGGGGTTGGCATGCTTACCTGCTCGGATAATTTAGTCTCGAGGTGGGTATTGAGTTGCTTCATGCGGTTCATTTCTTTGACGAGGTGCTTCTTCTCGAGTATGAGCTCCTTGAGACGGATGTAAGTCTTGCTAACGGATATCACGAGCCTGGGTCCGCTCGGAGTGTCGACGGACTTGTAGCAGCTGTCCGCCGGTGCTGGCTCCGGCGCGCACGAGGACGACGCGGTTGTCGCCCCGGAAGCCGAGGCCGAGTGACAGCTCACCAACTCCATCAGTACTCGCCACACCTGGTAAATTTTTATTTTTCAACCAGGCTCGAATGATGTTTTTTTCTTCACTAGGGCGTAAAAAAACTTTTTACGCATCGAATTGTGATCGACGATTTTTTACACCCGTGGTACGAAGATTATTTTTTATCATTGTTGCGAGGAGCAGTAATTTGATAATGAGAAATTGATTTACACTGAGCAAAAAGTAAAAGTTTTAAGGACTACTTTTTAAAAACTTTTTTCTAAGAGTTTGTAAAGCGACCAACTAAAATCGGTGCGTAAATAATAGCTTTACAGATAAGTATTATGATAAAAAAAAAATTTATTTTTATAGCATGTGTAAAAAAAATTTCAACTGCAGTTTTGGTGTAAAAAATAATTTTTAATGTTTTGATGACTACATCGCAGTGCTAAAATCATTTTATACGTGATTGTTACTTCGACTAACTTTCAAAGTCTCGTAATTTAAAATGGTACCTATCTAAAAATTTTCGTTTGAACTAATAAATTAATCAAACAGGAAAAAATAGGTCCATTGCACAAATTTTGACTTAATAAAATGCGTTTTTTTCCGAAGATACTTCGATTAATAAATGAATCTTTAATCAAAAATAAAAAGTGCAAAAAAGCTAAAAACTTATTTGAATTGCCGTAAAATATTTTTCTAACAAACCTTGGGCAAGTTGTGAGCAATGCTGTCGCTCTCCTCTCTCTTCTCGGGTCCATCCCGGGTCTTGCCGTCCACCTGCTCGATTATGTCCAGGAGCAGCTTGGGGAGCGCCGCGGCTTCGGTCCCGTTGTCCTTGGCCACGTCGCTTATCAGGTCGTGATTCTCCTTGGTACGATAAAACGTAAACTCGTTATATAAAAGTCGTACATGTACTCAAGAATATGAGAAAGATAAGAACCTGGAGTAATTGAGTCAACCGGTCTAGATCCATTTCGGCGGACGAGGCGCTCAGGAGCATTTGCGTGAACAGGCCGTTTATGAGGGACATCTGGTTCTTTAAATCCCGACAGTCGGCCTTCGCCAAACCGAGCTGGGACTCGAGGCTCAGTATGTCTGCGTCTTGGGATCCCATCTGGATAATGCATTTTTTTTTTTTCATTTTTATTGGAAAAAGTATAATTTTGTGAAAAAAACGTTCTTTATTAGTCATTTTTTATTGACTGATTTTTTTGAAAGTCTTTGGTGAAAAGTCACATTATTATAGTTTACCATTTTAAAATTTTGTGATTCATTAATCATTAATTATTTTAAATTGTTACAGACTAATTCATTTACGTATCTCGAGATTTGTTTTTTTACATTTGTTTGTTTAAGAACGGAATTAATAAATAAACCGATTCTATGACAACACTAATTTATTAAAAGTTTAGTGAATGAAAAAAAAAAAAGAAGAAAAAAAAAATTAATTTTTACAAAGTGTTAATTTCAAGTGGTAACGACTTTATATGATAATAAAAAATTCAATTGCAGATGGAATTGTGGTTCTGTGGACAATACACTTGACTAAGTACAAATAACGAACGTGGGTTCGATTCCCCATGTCGAAAAATTTTCTCTACCGACTATTATTGGTAACTACATTTGTTGTTACAACTGGGTACAAAAATCATTACCGACAACGGTATCGAAGGTACCTCAAAGTAAAAAATACTAAAAAATAAAAAGCTTTCGCAGCCCTGACTATAATATCATTTTTTTTTTTCAATTTTTTTCTTAGTAAAAAATGGTCTCTTAATTAGTTTACAGCTTTTTTGCGACAATTTATCTAAACTTCACGAATACTTTGCTCAATCAATACTTTTTACGATACACATTTCAAGTGATTTCACAGTATTTTTTTGGGAAAATCCATAAAAAATTTGCAATTCTAAAATATTGGAACCTTGCATTTTCTTTGTTTATCTTTGAACTTTCAAGAAAAAAAAATTTTCAGATCTAATTTTTACACGATTGATATTTCCAAGTACGAAAGAAGCACCAACCTTGGTCCCGGTCTTTCTGAGGTCTTCCTCGAGGCTCGCATTGTCCTTCCTGGTGGCCTCCAGCTTGAGCCCGAGTTCGCGTATCCTCTCGAAGCAGTGGTCCTTGAGTTCGGCCATTATCCTGGACCTCTCGTCCCCTAGGGCCCTCGACCTCCCGATGTCCTCGATCTGTCTCTCGGCCTCCTCTTTGACGTCCTCGCCATCCTCCAGGGGACGACCATCCCCAAGCCGCGCCAACAGCTGGGCCAGTCTGTCCTTCAGCTGGTTTATCTGCTGCTTACGGGTGCGCAGGGTCGACCTGGTGTCATCGGCGAGCCTTTTTAAGGACGATATGCGGAGCCTGTGCTCCTCGGGCTCGTTCTCCAGCTGGAATCTCAGGTCGTCGGTTCGCTCCAGCTGAAGCCAGAGCTCGTTTGTGAGCTCGTCCGATACCTGGGGATTTTAATTTGATAATGTCAAATTGGAGAAGAAAGTATTTTATATACCTGATCAACCACGTGGAAATTTTATTTGATTAAGAGTGACTGCTTTACTTTCATTGAAAAAAAAAATGGTAACGTTTTATGGTAATATCGATCCTGAATTTTTTTTTTTTTTATTTAGTGAATTATAATAAACTCTTTTGCCCAAGTTAAGTTGATTGAAGACAATTGAGTTTTCTCTTCTATGAGAGTTATCGGGTGAGATTCGAACCATTGAAGTATGGATTACTAGTCCAATGCTCTGTCAAGCAAGCCACTCTTTACATTTAAATTCAATAAAACTTAGACTTGTTAATTGCAATTAAAAATTTTAACTAAGCTTGAATTTTTTTTATCGCTAAAAATAAATCTTCTTTTATTAAAAAGCCAAAATCTGTCACTAAGAATCATAAAATTACATCCTCAAAAATTCCTGAAACTATTAAGTACTTTAAAAACTGTATAATTGCAACTCTAATTTTATTGTTTAAAAACTATCTTTTTTTTTTACATCAGTTCATCCCAATTTATCTCGCACTTTTAGAGTGCCCAACCCTGGCAAAGGTCCTTTAAAAACCGCCCACCCTGCAGATCTCAATGATCAAAATCCCACCTTGAGAAGCTGCGTCAGTCTGTAGGCCTCGAACCGCTCGCCCTCGCCAATGTTGGCAGTGCTGAGAAGCTGCGCCTTGGTCCTCTCGTGGGCCTCCTTCTCGGCCTCGAGTTCGCACCTGAGTCTGTCCATCTCGGCGGAGATCCCGGCTATGGCGCGCTGACGCATCTCCCTTTTCAGCATGAGCTCCCTCTTGAACTCTTCCTGGTCCTCCTCGAGTACTGCAACCAAATTTTAATTAGTTTATAGACTAAATTATTTATCAATTTGGTAAATAGATTATTGAAGTACCTGATCGACGCTGCTCGTCCTCGGGGTCGCAGGTCGGTTTCCTCTCGTCTCTTTGGAATGTCTCCAACTCGGCGAGGAGACGCGCGCTCTCGAGCTCCGACGCCCTGAGCTTCGCCGTAACCTCCTCCAGTCGAGCGTCCTTCATCCTGCCGTCTCTCTCGATATCCTGCGGTTTTTTAAAATATCAAATTATGAAATTTTCAGGAAGCTTTTATAGTTCGTAGTGGAGTCAGAGCTACTTGTCTAAAATGGAGATGTATCATTTCAGAAACTTCAAAAGTTTTAAACTTTGTATACTATGTAATTTCGAAAACTTTCAGTTCTATTTGCATAATTTTTTTTTTCAATTCATACTTTATCATACTTACAAACATTTTTTTCAGAATACAAAAAAGCTAACCATCAAGTAAAAAATAAAAAAAATTACGCCGGTGAAACTCGTTAGCTTGCTCAAAAAAGAACAAAGTATTAAAAAAGCAATAAACGCGCTGCGCCACTTGAAAAATAAAAAATCCCAAGAGTCAACGTACCTTGATGTTTTGATTGAGCCGCTCGACGAGAAGCCTTTGTTCCTCCAAGTCCGCCCTGGTCTGGTCGTCATCCCTCTGACTCCCAGGGAAATCCACGTCGTCCCTGGACTCGTCGAAGGCCGCCAGTCTCGTGAGCTTCCTCGAGGGCTTGGACGCTGCGACTCGCCTTCGGGTACGAGTTTTACCTTCGAAAATTAAATTCGAATTAGCCTTTTGTTTGAATTGAATAATCGGTACCAAAGCTCAAATAGCTTGTAATACCTCGACTAAAATAACCATATTATTGCTGTAAGACATTTTAAACTCCAATTTAAAAACTAGACAATAAAAAATTATATTCTTTTTTTGATAATCTAACAAATTTTTGTAAGCTTAGTAATACCATTTATTGTATATACATGTTAATCTCTTTGAATTATAAAAGCTAGCCTATGTGCAAGTGACTTCTTTATCTCAATACATGTCTCTATTTTTAAAATTCAATAAGTTTTTATTTATTTAATTTATTTTTTCTAAGGTTGTGTATTTAAAAGTCAGAAAATTTCTTTTTACTAATCGATAAGTAAAAAATTTACTCGTTTATGACTAAAAATCAATAGTAAATTATTTACTCATTCGAATTTCAGAGATATAGGTTTTGCAAAGAAAGGCGTAGTAAATTCAAATTAAAATTCAATCAATTCGGGCTTTATCGCCAGCCAAGTTTCTAAATTGACCCTTGACCCAGATAAAAAAGCTCCGAAAAACAAACCTCGAGAACCGCTGAATTCGGAGTTAGGAAGACTTGAGGGTTGGTTGAGGAGCCGGCTCAGGTGACCCAGGGTCAGACTGTGGGCCTCGGCCAGCTGCTGGTTGGCCGAAGCCAGATGCGACACGGCGCGCGTCAACTCCTGCATGCTCGTCGTCATCGTCGCTCGTGCATCTTCCTCTTGACCGCCGATTGTATTCTTGGTACCGGTGAGCTGCAGAAAATTCATGGTTACATTATTGATCTAGTATAAATCCTCATTTATTTATGGCTAAAGTTTCCCTTCTAATTCAAGTCCCCATAATAAAAAAAAAACTTTTTGGGGTTGGATGTCCGACCAATCACCGTTCACGTAAATTGGAAAACCCCAGATTGTTAATTTAAAAATTTCCCAACACAATGTAATTTTTGAAGCATGATTCTTCAGTAAGTTTGGCTCTATATTAATGAATCACAAAGTAAATTTAAAGTTGAATCAGATACTACATGATAAAAAAATTTTCACAATGCACTTTTTTAAGCGAAAATCTTCTTCTGGACACACTTCACTAAATTTCAAAATAATATTTAATAACTGCTATTTACAAACTATAAGTATTACAAACATTTAAAAATTTTTAGAACCACAATTGAGTAAAAAAAACTGTATACACTATAACTTTTGTCGGTATAATGGCGTAACCAAAAATCCAAAACATGATGAAATTGTTTCAAAACTATCGCAACTTTTTCTCTTCCTCTTAAAAAAAAAATCTCAAAAACTCAAAAAGGATTTAAAAAAATTACCGGACTTAACTATTAAAAGATTGTCAAAACAATTTTGTGTTTTACTCGTTCGATTGACTCAAAGCTCTCAAAACTCGAACCTTTTTCCGCTAGACCTCCACAGAGACTGAAATCTCAGCGTACCGAGTAACCAACTCTAAAAGGCGCTCGCGTCTGGCAAACCAAAATTTAAATTAGCCTTTGTGCGCTCGAATCGGGATTATCTTTCTCTCCGGTGCACGTGACAACCGTCTCGAGACGATCCGACAAAATGTATCTCATTTTTCACTCGCTCGTTTGGACCTTTTTTCACTCTTTTTTGGAAATCGGCCAGCGATATAGCAAACTCGTTGTACGAAAAACTCTTCTTTCACAAAGGACCCTCCCCCCCGCGAAGATTATTTTTAAAACATAATAAAAAAAAGTTGTTACCTGTTTACCACTGCTTAGTCATCGATGACGACGGTGATCAAACGGGGTCGCGTGCGGTGCATCAAAAATAGTCCCGCGACCCACTATTTCAAAAAACCAAGGTTGACACTTCAAACACTTCTATAATTCGAAGATAGTAATTCGAAGTAGTACAGTAAGTACTCGGACTGTTTACCACTGAATTTAGTTATTTTTTAGGGAAGGAAGCTTAGACGAGGGAGCTTGCAAGCCCGGCGCGGGTATACTGATCGGGAGCCTTGGCCGAGGGCCAAGCTTGCGGCGGGTGTCGCCACCGTCGGGCTTTTAATAGACCAGCCGCGACTGACTTTTATTCTTTATCCGGCGATAACACCGACTTTTTTTTTTCTTTTTTTTTACTCGACAAAGCTGGATTATTTGGGTGCTGGACGGGAAAGTCGTTTTGAGCTTGCGGAGTAAGCTGACGATCGTTGATTGGAATTATTGTGATTGGTTCAAAAAATAAAATTTAATTTCTTGGTTGCCTGGCAGAATCTGGCCATAAGTTTCTGGTTAACACTTACAGCTGTATACCTATGTACATAAATATATACCGCGAGCAACATAAATCTAACATAAAGCATTCGCTTTCTGACGATATTCTGGCGAGAAATCCTGCTAACTTTCTGGCCAAATTTTTTAAATCTGGCCGAAAAATTTCTCACATTATGACGATTTTTTTTTTTGAACCTAATATTATTTTCAGTTTATCTTTGCTGAGATGGTAAAATAGTTTTTTAAAAAGTTTACAAAATTCTATTTTTTCGGAACCCATTATTTTAAATAATTTTCAAGATCTATGTATTCCATTATATCTAAAAGAATGATAAAAATCACTGACTTTATTTTAGAGTGCATAGCCCGTCAATGCTGGTAGAAAGTAAAAAACTCAATTTATTTCACTTTTTCTTTTAAAAAAATACTGATTTTATACTCAAAATCTCATGAATACAGTTGTGCAAATTTTACCTTTACTCGATTTTTCATCAAGGAAAAAAGCTTGGGAATGGCTGCAAAAAAATTTATATTTTTTGTAAAAGTGAAAACAGATAAAAAATTCAAAAGTTATTTTTGCTAGAATAAGAATACGTCTTTGGGAAGTTCGCTAACAACAAAAATTTTGTAAATCGTTATCAGTCCAACACTCGTTCGATGTGGTCGGTTAGCTTCAAAAGTTTTTAATAGTCCAACTTAAAGCCAAGAATTTGGCGAAAAGTTATAGATTAATGCAAGCTCGCACGCACGGCTCGCTTTTATTATAAATAATTGATGTCAAATTAAAATGAAATTTTTGGACTGCGTGCGAAGGTCGATTGTAGTCGTCGCTGGTGTGGAAGCGCACACCACCGTTCGAAGAGATTATTTTTAGTTCGGATTTATTCGAACGATTCGTTGACTTCGTTCGGGAGCTTTTACGCCCGACTCGCTTGCGCCTTTGTTCCTCCCCGACAAACGTTTTTTTAAATGTTTTATGGAAAAACTTGGGAGCGAGTTTGCTTGATATTTTTCAAACAAGGGGCAAAGTGAAATTGGTATAGTTTTTAGACTTATCTCGAGCGGTTTGAGGAATAGCTTTGAAAGTGTGTATATTTAGACCAGCCAAGAGTAAACGTGATTTAAAAAAAAAATTTTTTTCATACTCTCTTTCTCTTTGTACTGAGCACTGTTGGTAAACGTTCATTTCCGTCTATTTTTTGTTTTTATTTTAATAATCATCAGTTGATTGTCTTTTACGATAGTAGATTGAATCTAAAACATTATTAAAAGTCATTTAGACATAGATAACAAAGTTATGAATATTGAATACTTTACAATCGGTTTTCAAACAAAGATATTCTATTATAATTTATTAAACTAGTTTCTTTTGAATCAACTTAGTAATTTATGATAAGGTCTCGTTTTTCTCCCAATCAATACTTTTGGATCCTTACAGTAGAAATTTATTAGTTTTTAGGAAATTAAATTCACTAATTTTTTAAAATTTATTTTAACTTTTTTTTTAAATGTAGTTTCAAATAAAATTAAAAAAAATGAAAGTATGTTTCATGCTAGTAATAACAATCAATGTTTATAAAAAATTGAATAGTTACAGAAAAATACTTTTACTCGTCGAAAAGTTTAAATTCTTATAAAGTATGTTTTTACAAAAAAAAAAAAAAAAAATTTAATTTTATATTTTTAATAATATTATTTATCAAAGTATTTTTTAATAACATATTGAAAACGAATATAATAAAATTTTAAACTTTGGCGCCAGCGAGTTAGTCTCAAAGCTCGCTCGAATAACCTCGAAAATCAGTCAGCCACGTGCTAGCAGTGCTAGGCCACGTGCCTCACCACTGCGTTAAAATCTATCATATTTAATCTAGTTTTTAGTTTTTTTTAGTATTTTTTATTCGCCTGGTACCTAATAAATCAAAGTTTAATGATAATCAGTTCAACTCGTTACTTTTTTAGTGGAAATAACTCGTAAAGTGTCCAGTATGTACAGCTAACCTCAACAAAAAAGATGGAGGATATGTGCTACCCTGTAACATCGAAGAACATTTCTCCAGAAAGTGACGTTGATCCATTGTCGGTGCACGGTGAGGTGTTTTATTGCGACGACGACTACGAGGACATAGAAATCGAAGATTGCCCAGTATTAAAAAGCGAAGTGAAAATAATAGCTCCGCAAAATGAAGTACCCAGTAAAACTGACTTCAGTGAAGTCGACGAAGACATCAAGATGCTGCGGGAGGTAGAGATGATCGAGGTCCTCTCCGATGACGACGATGACGAAGATGAGGATGAGGAAGAGGTAGACGTGGACGAGGTCGACGTGGACGTTGAATCAGTACCCGTACTATTCAAGTACCCTAGAGTTGCCAACATACTCAAAAGACCCGAGATTAAGAGGAAGCCACCCCAACAGCGCGAAATTTATCAGAGTTCGAGATTGGCCAGTGAACCCGTTGTGTCCAACCCCTTCAAGGTAATTCGCGGAATCATGATCTTTTATAAAATCATCTTTTGTGTCATTTGTAAAATTAAATTGCAAATGTTCTTTTACTAAACATTTTTTTGTGCAGAAAGACGTTCCTGACTTAACCGAGGAAGAAAAAAAAACCTTAAAAGCTAATGGATTTCCCATACCAAAAAGACTGCCTCTGACTAAGGAAGAGCAAAAAGCTTTACAAATAGTCAGAAGAAAAATTAGAAATAAGGTTTGTTTTATTTCTATTTTATTAGTCTAGTTAAAAATAATAAATTTTTTATCATTTTTTCATTTTTTTTTCAGATATCGTCGCAAGAATCGCGCGAAAAACAAAAAAATTACGTAAAAGATCTCGAAGAAAGGTTGGCTGCCCTCATGAACGAAAACATGTCGTTTAGAAAAAAAGTTCACTTTCTTGAAATCAAGAACCGTCAACTCACAGAAGAACTAGTTCGACTCAAGACACAATAGTGTACCAAAATATTGTATTATTAGAAGGCTGTTAAAATTTTTATTTGTAATTTATTTTACACTTTAGAAATAAATATTTGTTATATTTTTTTGTATTTATTGTCTACCGAATTCTTTTTATCCAAAAAACTAGCGTTTATAAGTAGAATTAACTTGACTAAGCTTTAACGAAATTTCAATATTGAAAAGTAGGGAAATATACACAATCGTCTTTCCGTTTAGTTTAACAATCATGACGAAATTTTCTTTACTGTTTTCTATTATCACTGTTCGAATATGAGACCCGTGGCTCCATCTAGCGGTGGTTCTTGGAACTCCTACGTTACCGACCGCCGGTAACCCAAGATCCCCAATTTACAAACATAAAAAAGCACAGCTTTTGTATCCCTTTTCATCGTCAATCATCCAACCTCAGTGACTAAAATTCCAAAAAGTAAAAAAAAATCCGCCTCATTTCGGGTAATCGATCGATGCAGTCTCCACCTGCGCACTGATCGGACGGCGGTACCTGCATCAACATCACCTGGACCAATTTATCGATCTCGCGCATCATCATCCCAAATAAAAAAAAGAACCCCAAAAAACCCCATTTTGGATCTCTAAGAACCCAAATCAAAATTCAAAATCACGTAAGAATATAATAGTACAAGCTGCATTCGAGTGCATTATAGGCTACAACAGCCCAGCTGTTATCCAGCGCCGATGGCGTACCAATCGCGTGCGCGCGCTGTCCCCCGGATGGAAGAATCGACACACAGCTCAGTGCTCGCTCGTAACTGGTCGGGTACGGTGCCCGCACAGCAAGTAGTCGTAAGTCGTCCGCGTGTTGTGCGCGTGTGTTATATTGCATCGTCCGCGAATCATCCGAACCTCATCTTCGAGATCCTGGGACGAATGAGGGTCGTCGAGTCTTCACCGGGGGTTGCCAGCAGGTGACAGCGAGCCTTCGTCCGGAGGCTGCTAGGTGCGTACTCGGGGGAAGATGCTCTGATCGATCAGCGCACGCCCCAGCTGATTTGGGTTGAATAATGTATATATCCCCCCCTTCCCCTCTGTTCTTTTCTCTCTTTTTTGGCAACGATGAATCTCGGCCTATCGATTTTCAAGTCCTTCGGTATTCTCTTTTTTTTTTTTTGAATGGAATGTACTGGCTTCTTTTAGTTACGTTTTTTTTTAAACCAATAATAAGTCTTAAGACTGGAAAATCTGACCGCGGGCGCGAGAGTAAAAATCAATCAACTCACCTTGACGCCCGTACCGCGAGTGTCTTCGGAACTCATTTATTTATTTTATTTTTTCTTCTTATTCTTTGGAAAATAAGCGAGGTAAACAAGGTGATCGAGCCAACGCGTTTTGTAACACGTCCGCGCTGTCAGTGGGTACAGTCAGTCTACCTTTCTCTTTTGGCCTTTGCGCTCGCACTTAAGTTTGTGCGTTGAGCTGAAGCGGGAATTTATAATTAATACTAGGAGACATGATGAGTTTAATCTTAGTACACAATCAGTAGGATCAGTTTATTAGTCCAAAAAGAGCGAAAAATAGACGAATTCAAATAAAAAAATATATATATATATTTTCCTTTGACCAATCAATCTCGTAGAAATCGTCAATTTATAGTACACAAAAGCTCCCATAATTTTTATTCTTCGTGCACACAGTGCCCGCGTAACAATGCTCAATCTAGCTGGCAAGCAATCTTATCAAACCGGGCGTTGATTTAATAGTAGGTAGCAGTACAGAAAAGGAGTTCGATGCGCTAATGACACTGTAAATTAGTTTTGGAGAGAGAGAGAGAGAGCGAGAGGAGGTTAATGAAGACGTATAAACGGCTGCGTTTGTTTACGTTAACCCTTTTCAATAAAGTCCAGTTTCATGAATAATTCAGCCAGGCTGCTGCAGGAAACGCGACGCGACTGTGACGTCAATTCTGGGAGACACCTGACCGAGCCAACGACAACGGCTAATATCAGATAAATTTGATGCGCTTTTGTGATGGTTCTATACCAGTTATGGGACTAACAAAATACCGTAAAAAAAAAAAAGATTTTTTAAAGTAACCTTTTTTTTTTTTTTTTAGTTGGGAGTTATATTGAAGTGATGTAGGCGGGATTCGAACCGACGAGTCTAGAGTTGACGGTACAACGTTTTGTTCACTGAGCCACTTTGTTTGTTCAAAGTATATTGTGAGAGTTTAGTTAGCATGGAACCTTTAAAGTTATTAAACAAAAAATTAATGTAAAAAAAAAAAAAAAAAAATCCCCTCGCTCTCATAATAATAGATTAATATATTTTTTTTTTCTTAATAGTAGAAAATGCAGCTAGTAAGTTATCAGTATAACCAGTGTGAAAACAGCTGTAACTGAATTGTTATGGGTGGGATTTTAACCGACGACTTTCAAGTCGATTGTCCAACGTTTACTCGTTGAGCCACTTTGATACATGAATAAAATAAGGATTAATATGATTTTAACGATTTGGTCGAAGAAAATTTTGAGATTTTACTTTTGAGATTCTAATAGTTAATATTTATAATATTTTTTTTTTTTTTTTTTTTTTTTTCATTAAAAACAAACGTGCATAATTACGAAAAACATTGGAATTATTTATTAGCAACTGGTTTGACAGTTTAATTATTTGAGCGAGTGGGATTCCACTTTATTGTCTAAGCCACTTTGATACATGAATATGATAAAGATTGCGTTTTTAAAGAAATGGTCGAATAATATTGTGAGAGAGTGCATTGATAAAACTGCAGACTCAATTGTAATTTTTTTTGTACCTTATGTAAAGCTGAATAAATTTTTGTAAATTAAAAAAGCTTTTTTATAAGAAAAAAAAAAGTTTCGAACTAGACATTCTGTCGGAAATATCTGTCTAAAAAAATTAAAAAAAAAAAAACATTATAGTCAAATTAACATCAGTATATTTTTTTTTTTTTTTTTTTTTTTTGGAACTGCGTGGAAAATTGCGAGTATCATTGGAATTTTTTATTAACAAATAATTTGACAATTTTCTGATTTGTCTTGAGTGGGATTTGAACCGAAAACCTTTGGGTTACCAGCGCAATGTTCTGTTTACTGAGCCACTCGCTACTTAGATTTAGAAATATGTAGTTGTGAAAGGAGCGTTAAAATGATCGAAAAAACACTAAAATTATATGAAACAAAATGTTACTATTTAAAAAATCTTTTCGATAATATTTTTTGCTTTAAAAAAACAAAGCATTTTAAAACGAATTTACTTGAATGCCGCCAAGCTTTTATGATGATTGTTTTTTCTTCTGAATCTAGAAAAGTTTTTGAAATTTAAACATGAAAGTCGAGTTAACTTGATGAAAAACTTTGTTTTTTTTTGGGTTGGTATGGGAAAATCGTTAAGTCATGAAAGAATGCAATGTAAGAGAATTTTGATCTTTTAAAATCATAATGTGATTTATAAAATTATCAAATAAAAATTACAGTGTACGGATAAGTCAGGATAATGAAATTTTTTGTGATAGAAACGTTTTTTATTTATTTTTGAATTATAATTGAATAAATAAAAAAATAGCTTAAATATTTTTCAAGAAAATCAATTTTATTTTTTTATTTTTTATGTTCACACTTGACATTACTTTAATATCGATCGTTAGAAATAATAAATTTAACTATTGCTTAAGAATTGTTTTGAAAATTTTTAACTTTGAAAAAATTAATTATTTAACAATAAAATTTCATTAAAAAAAAAAAAAAAAAAAAAATTTTTAGGTGTTCCCAATATTTATGACAGTGGTAATTTTTTTTTTTTTTTTACTGCTACGGTTCAAATAATTTTCATGAATTTTTTTTCTTGTGAAATATGTTGAAAAATTTTGAATTTGAATTTAAACTATCCTGGTTCCGAACCATCGTTATTTTCAAATTTAACTGTCAAGTTAACTCGCTACTTTCTGAGCCACTCGCTACTTACAAGTTTTGACGGAATAACATTTAATCTTTGCATGTAATATTTTTATTATTAAACTCTCATACCAGAACAATTTTTTTTTACTATTCAATGAAACACGAAAAACATTTTGAAAACCGCATTCCTCCTCCCTGCATTCAATTATTGCATTACAAAAATAAACAGATAATTTTTATTTCGTTTTACTCACACCACATTTTTAAAATTTCTCGCACCAAGTAACATCCCGACCTCGCCGAGTAATTTACCCGCAATTACAATATAAAAAAAAAAAAAAAAAACAAACGGCCTCGAGTCGTCTACAAAACCATAAAAAAACACTGCCCATCGAGTTTGAATTATTTCCACTGTACCAAAACAGTTTCATTGTAAAAATTTTTTCAAAAAACTCGGTACTCCACTTGAATTAAAAAAAATAGTAAACAAAAGAAGTCTGAATCACGCAGGCCGAAGTTCATTGTTTCAAATAAAAGTGTAATAACGTTGGTCTAATTACCGCTCGAATAATCCTCGGTACGACTTGTCTTACATAAATTTTCTCTTTAATTAAATATATTCGAAAAAATAATTTCCTCGGGTA
This sequence comes from Encarsia formosa, assembly GCA_038277355.1. Lineage (NCBI taxonomy): Eukaryota > Metazoa > Arthropoda > Insecta > Hymenoptera > Aphelinidae > Encarsia > Encarsia formosa. The sequence goes on from CM076187.1 coordinate 79,026,611, forward strand.
ATTAAGTACGTAATATACGTGGTTTTCCTTGTAACGAATTATCGATATTTACGCAAATAGTGACGATGACTAACGCACTGGCTTATTGGCGCAAGTGTTTTCTTGTTTGACTTTAAAATACCATCGAAATTTTTTTCCTTTTTATCTCGATGAAAAATCAACGACTATTGTTTCGGGTTCAAAGTTTTCTATTGATACAGTGATATCGTTCCATCAATCTAAAAAGTTACAAGATTTTTTTTTTAAATTTAATAGTTAACTTAAATACTCTCTTTTATAGATGGAATATCAAAGTTTTAATTCAAAAATTGTTATTGAATTTAACCTACAAATATTTAAACTTCAGTTTGGTGGTTAAAATCTTCAAGTCTTATTCTTAACATTGAAATTAAAATTTTAAATTTTACGTTCTGAACCAATCGCAATCATTTTAAGGTTCACAGAAGGATTAAATGCGCATGTGCAAAGCTTTTCGAACTTTATTTTAAAAGAACAAGGCCCTCCTCGATGGAGTTTAATTGCGTAACGGTCCGAGCGTTTTTGAACAGAAGAAAAGTTTAATCCTTTGCAGGATCCAATTGGGGATTTACGGAGAGGAAAGCGAATTAATCAATACGTTATTTTATATGATCCGTAATACCTTGTACTTTCTTCCTCGTATATTATTTTTCCTTCTTTTAATCAGAGACTTCTTTTTTTTTTTTTTTCTGTCGAGGAGACTATTGTGATTCACGGTGAATCATATCGGTGCAGCTCGTATTAAATGAATCCGGTATATTTCTTTTATTCAAAATAATCAGTTCGCAAGTAAAAGGTTTTTCCGGAAAAAATTTTCATCATTTCATTGAATAATCAGTTAAAAATTCCTGTAAATTGAAATTTATGTCATGATTTTTTTTTAGACTGTAAATCGATGGTCCCAGCGAAGAAAAACCTTATCACAAATTCTGCCACGAATAAAGTTACAATGGAGGTACTTTTGCCACTTCATTTATTATTTTTGTTCGAATGAACTTCGCTACTAAGGCCCTCGATATATTATAAAAAAAAAAAAAATGTTCTCAATACACCAGCCACGAATAAAAAGACTTGCAATTTTTAAAAGCTGGAAACTTAGTCATTTTATTCGTGGCTGGTATGTCGAACTTTTTTTTTTTTTTTTTTTTAATGTATCAAAGGCATGGTAGCAGAGGTCATTTTAGCATTTTTTTTCCGTAGGATAAAATAATGAACAAATTAGTTTAGAGACGTGATTTTAGTAACCGAAAGTCGACTAACTGTAACTTTATTCGTGGCAGATTTTGGACTAAGGTTTTTCTTCGCTGGGACCATCGAAATATTATAGATATATATTTTTTTTTAATATCTTTGCATTTCTGAACCAACAAATGCTTTGCATCTTAATCATCGTATGTAAAATTTCTTCAAAAAACTAATAAATACTAAGAAATAATGTTTTTGATACAGCTTGCTAATAATACCAATTTTATCAGTAATTAAAAAACAGTATTTTTTAGGTGCAATAGCTAACGAATTTTCCTTTTTTTCCTATTGTTTTTCGCGCTCTGTTAATTCTGTCGAGGTTTACATCCGCGTCCTTTCACCGGTTAAAACTTTTGAAACTGTTTGTTGCATTCGAGTTTCAAAAAATAAAGCACGGAAGTCAAAAGCGAGGTTTCATTGTCAAAAATTATAAAAGTTTAAATTTAAATTAATTTTTCTGGCTGATAAATTTACAAAGCATACGCTATTTATTTCATGAAAACCTTTGCAATTCCTGGAAATACAGAGGAAAAGTTATGGTTGGAAAAAACAACATTAATTATCTGTAGTAAAATTACTAAAAAATTTTGCTCTATTATAATTCATCACAATAGCATTGTCAATAAATTAAAATCCATACGATGATATCAACATTTTTTTAAATTTATCTCGCATTTCTTAATTTATGGTTAATTTTTCACTTAATCTTCAATTACTATAATCGTTGGTATTTTTAGTTTTTTAAAAATACATAAATAATTTGATACTAGACAGCAGTTGACGGCTCCTGGTTTTTACCGCAACACTGTTATTCATTTATTTTTTAAAGATTGGTTATCATCGCACTCGGTAATTAAAAAAAAATAATCAAAAAATTAAAATTAAAAACCTCCACAGACAGTCACTCGAAATAATAACGCTCGCTTGCTACTCCGACACTGTCCGATAAAATATGTAACCTTTTTTTTTTTTTTTTTTTTTTTTCTTTATTTGATCGAGTCAAATAAAAATACTCAATTGTATAGGCTCAAAATGACCGATAATAAAAAATAAAAAAATAAAAGTGTTTCTTATCACACGGTGAAAAATATTCATGAATAAGGTGTAATTAGTCGATAAGCCCGTTTAACAGTAAACTCAACTACGTAAATCACACGTTAAAAAAAAAAAAAAAAAAATCCGCGGATTAAGCAACGCTTGCGTAACTGTTAGAAACTCGAGCCGAGAGAAAATTAGTTTAATGAATCGAGCAACTTTTAAATCGGTTAAATAAATAAAAACTAGTTGTTTAATAATTATTTATTTACTTTCGATACATTGGTTGATATAACGATAGCGAGTGGAGTGTTAATCAGCTTAAAACTAAACATTGTTTGTATATTTGATGTAAATTTGTATGACCCAAAATAATTCTAGAGTTTTGTTGAAAAAGTAAATGATGATACTAAGAGATTGTAATTATTATTTTTTAATAATATTATCGTATTTGATAAAAATTTCCTCTGATAAAAAAATTTAATTTTTTTAATTATTTTTGTCTTTATATTCTCCACAACTTTTATTAATTCAATTCATTCGGCTACTTAAGTTTGAATGTTAATTAATTAAATATAAACTGCAGTAAATAAATAATTTTTAAAAATAATCAGTTGAATTCAATCCCTGGGTAACAAATTACCATTTTGCGTTGATTTCAGTTTCACTCGATTAATTGAGAGTTTTAGTATCTACGACATCCGATAAAAGTGAATTGGATAAATGAGAAATTTTTCAAATCTTAAAAAAAAAAAAAAATTTCTAAAATCAATTCATAGATTCGCTGGTAATTCAAAAGGTTTATCGCAGTCATTTCTTGTTTACATCCACTTCTAGGTCAGAAAAGTTTTATTTGTGTCAATCTTTTATACGTGCAGGTTTGACCTTTCGATTCATATTTTTTTTCTGAAAGTTTTGCAATTTTAATGAACTCTGAAAGATTCTGAACAATTTTTTGAAAAATAAAAAATACGCGTTCATTATTTTTTTATCTAATTTTCATTTCTGCATAATAAATTGAATAATTTTATTTATTGACTTGCCTGCTCTTCAGGTATGAAAAATTCAAGTATGTTTTGAGAAAAAAAAGTTCCAACAGCAGCAGTTATATTGTCGATAAAAAAAAAATCTCGATTGACATCTCGTGCCTCTCGAAAAAGTCAAAGTCGCACGAAAGTCCTGCCAAAAAATCAGAAGGGAAGACAAAAGTTTGAAGGAGCCGTTGAGCGATAAGACAGACCGCATAAATCCCGTTTTGTCCGGAAATCAGAACGATAAGACCCCGGCGCTCTTATCTTATCAACGCCTTTCTTTTTCGTGCCAGCCTAGCCGTAGGTGTAAAAAATATATCGACGCTACGATCATCCAGTAATCCACGTGATTTTTGTGTTTTTTTTTTTTTTCGACCATCTGGCTTTATTGGATTTTTTTATTCTTGGTTTAAATAGTATGTTTTGTGTCATTGAGGGGAGCTTGCATTTTTGATAAAATCTTATTGTCATGATTTACTATGTTTTTTGGAGATTTATGCTCCCCCGTAATTTTCCACTAATAAACTGTTACAATGAGGTGACTTATTATGACTAAAATGTCTCTAAATAACTTTGATCATTATTTTAACTTTTGTAGATTGGAAGTAAATTATCTTTGCTACCATTGATTATTATAATGAAAAAAAAATTTTCGACACATCAGCCGCGAATAAAAAGATCCTTGCGATTTTCTCACTAAATCTGTAAGAGTGAGGTTAGCTCAAATCCACTCGAATTTTAGTAAAAAGTCAGCCAGTCTAAGCTAAGAGTGGCTCAATTTTGACTTGATTCGAGTGGATTTTTGCACTTTTCACTCGAACAACTTTAGAAGGCTTATTAGTTGAAAACTTGTCATTTTATTCGCGGCTGGTGCGGAGAAAATTATTTTTTTCATTATAATACATCAACGGTATGATAGTAAAGCTCATTCTTTTCCAAACTAAAAAAAGTTAAAATCATGAATAAAATGGTTTAGAGACACTTTAGTCATCGAAAATTGTTCTATTATAACTTTATTCGTGGCAGATTTTTGGCTAAGGTTTTTCTTCGTTGGGATCATCGATATTGCTTTGGCTAATGTAAATAAAAAATTTGACGATTTTTCCGAGGATTTTTCAGTAGTTTTTCGTATGATCTGCGTGTAACTTGAAATGTAAAAAAAACTTGAGTAATTGCGATTTAGAACTAAACGAAAAAAATATTACAGAATTCTCAACATGATTTATTTGGACAAACTCCATTTTTTCAATAGATGATAAATATAAACGCAATATTGTGATCATATTTTGGCCTTTGAAGGCTTTTGTTACGACACAAAAGAAAATTTGAATGGGATGAGTGTATATATAGATAGATAAAAAAAAACAATGCATACATTTTTTCTTTTTGAAAAAAGGGAAATATTGATTTTTAAAGTTTTAAAATATTTTTCATGTAAAATGACCCCGATGATTTCGATCCAAAAGTCATAAACAGCTGACAACTTTTAGTTGTATTTAGCATTTAAAAAAATCTTAGAACCAAAAAATTTATTCTTGGAGCAGATGACCCAAACATTGAACAGGTCTCTAAAATCAGGTCGAAACGCTACAATGAGTAAATCGCAATGATCAACCATATCCATGAAAATAGATTTTAAAGCGAAGTACTTAAGCGTGAAATTAGCCTACTGTAATTACAAACTTTTCCATGTTAATTGGATTTTTCTCGTTTAAAACGTTTGAATTATTTAAACATATTTTCTCTCTCCTCGATATTGACAAGCCGTAATTGCAGCCACTCGTAAAACTGTCAGTTTTACCCGGCACCGCGAGACTTTTAAAGTTGCTCGATAATGGTAATCCACACAATAAAGATAAACCATCCAGAACTTATCTCCGCGATAAGTGTTTAAATAGATTTTTCAGATACGCGGCTTATGATGTGTAACGACCTGTTTTTGTTTTATTGCTCTAAAAAGACATTTTGCCTTTTTTTTCAATATTGTGTCGATGTAGGTAAACATGAATCACTCTGTTAACTCACCAACGGACCCAAAAATAGAATTCAAGAAGTAGTTTTTTTTTTTTTTTTCCTTGTTTGCTTTTTTTCCTATTGATTGCTTCTCGCGATAATTAAATTTTCATACGTGTTTTTCTAATTTCAATTTTAAAACATGCAGGCGTATGTTAAACTTTCTCTCTATATTTTTATTTTAATTATTATATGTACGTACCTAATTAAAGTAATGAAACTAGTAGCTACAATTTTTAAACATCAAGTTTCATATTTAAAATGATGTAGTGTGAGGCTACGCGCATAAGCCTTTAGCGGCTAATCAATTTTTTGTGGTGTAAACGACTCGAACTTTTCCACGAGTGCGGGCACAAGTTCTAAGGTTGAGCGAGCCGACTGTTTATCAAATTCAACTTTTGCTCACAAAGCATTGTTATTTTTTAATTTCAAGGTTCTATTGTCTACATTCAAAAATTTGATAAGTTCTTTTTACGTTTAACGAGTGATAAATGAGCATTTTTAATTTGAAAAATCTTAATTTATTCTTGAAAATACAGGTAATTTGATTGGCTCAGTTGGCTAAGAGTCAGAACTGTAATTCGAAAGTCGTTGGTTCGAATCTGCCTTACTTGACTTTGTAGTAAATTAGACATGTCGCTAATGAACTGTATGAATTTTCAGTAACTAAAAAAAAAAAAAAAAAAACATCTGTGTCAGTATTATTTATTATTACAGACCTATATTAATTTTTTTTTTTTCTTTTTTTGTAGACAGAAAATTATTAGTTTTTTCAAGAAAATCTTTAAATAACAGTAAAAAAATTTATTCATCTTTCTTAGTACTAATTTTTTTCAATAAGCATTTTTTAATATTTTTGATATCATTATTATTATTACTAATATTATTTCTACACGTTGATACCTATGTTGTAGGAATCTCAAAAAGATTGTAAGCAAAAAAGCTGTAAAAAAATTGAACAAAAATTTAATAAATTTATTAAAGAAGTGATTAAGTTTCGTTTTATTAACTTGTTTACTCAAAATTTTTTACAATGTTTTGTAAGCTGTAAACTTGGAGTCATTTTATTCGCGGCTGGTATATCGAATTTATTTTTTTACTGTTACACAACATCGTTAAGGTAGCAAAGTTTGAAGCGACTCAATTTAATTGTCCAAAAGTACCCATCAATTGTAACTTTATTCGTGGGAAATATCAAAAAACTCTTTCCACGAATCGCAAGCTCCCAGGTGTACACTCGTAAAGGGCGTTAATGTAATCCCGAAAAAACATCGCTACAAGCCGCGGCGACCTCGGCAAATTCAAAGCAGCTCTGTGGCCTGGATTTATCGAAAAAGAATAAAGTACGGCCCTCGTTTCCCGAGATGAAAAAATGAATATTAATCCCCCTGGAGTAGGTCGTGTCAACATATCTGGAGTAACGAACCCTCGATTGGCGTAGCTTCCTTCATCAACTTTCCGATTTCCTCAACGGGGGGGAGGAGGAGAGACAAGTTAAGAGGGGACGTTTGACATTGGCATGCAGCTCGATGGCTTCGATGGCGCTGCTCATCCCCGATGCACGATTTTATCGATCTGATAGTCTAGGTACCGATGTCTTTTAATAATACTTATTTTCACCTTTTTTTTTTTTTTTTTCTCTGTTACTTGGCTGGTTTTATGGTATTTTACTGACTACTTTTAGGTGGAATTTTATTGATGGGTTTTTAGTTAAATTAAACTACTAGAATTTTATTGAAAAATTCGATAAAACATTTATTAGTTCTTAAGAGTGGAATTTTTTACTCTACCATACATAACTATTTCAATTTATATAATTAATTTATGTTAAATAATTACATCAGTGTTCAATGATAGTATTATTCTATAAAATAAATAAAAACAATTAAATTCTATAGTTTGAGAATTAAAAAAATTTTCTCCTTCACAAAATTAGCTCAAAAGTCAGCTCTTATGTCAGTTAAAAATTTACAAAATAAAATATAATTAATCTAAAGGATTTTCAGGACTAAAAATACCTATGAATAATCAAAATATCTGCTAATTATCAATACTAACTGTAAATGCAGGAAAATGTTGTCAGAGATTATGCTAGAAAATATACAGAGAAAAAAGTCGGAAAAAATAGGTTAAACAAGACTAACAGGGCTATCAGGACTACAAGAGGACCAAGTGCGCAAGCCCTTGATTTATTATTTTTAATTTTATTTACATACAGCTGACATTATGACAGATACTTATATAAATTTTGCGGTTTGAATTTTTTTTATAAATTTGACAGCTGTTAAACCATAAAATTCGTTTGTTTAAAAACTTATTGAACATTAATAAATATTTGGCTCTTCAGAAATGAGTGAATTATTCGTGATAAATAGATTATTTTATTCCTACACAAGTAAAATAAAAAAAAAATTTCGTTTAAAAAATTTTTTTTTATTTTTTATTAGGCGTAGTCTGAACTAATGATTTTTTAAAAAATAAAAAGGTGTCTTGGACGCCTATTAGAAGCGAAGCATGATTATTTTTTAATTGAAAATTTTAATTTGAAATTTGAAATTTTGACAATATAAAAATTACGTATATAATTAAATTTATACGCATAAAATAAAACTGAAAATTTAGAAAAAATTTTAAAAAAATTTTCCAACTTAAAATTTTGTACTGGTAAAATAACATCTACCATAATCTGGCTTATTAGATATGTATATATCTAATGTCTAATATATACATATCTATAGTAGAAAGGATGCTATATTCTCGGAATATTAGATACTATATACACACATATTTGTATAGTATATATACATATCTATATATCTTGGTGTCGCTTTTTTGGGTCGGATTTTTGTGTCGTTTTTTACAGATTCACTACTCATATAAAAAGCTTCGCTTCAAAAAAAAAATTCGCATTGTTTTTTTCTGAGCTAAATTTATATCTCACCCCTTCAGTGGCTATAAATAAATCGTCGAAGAATAAAATTTGTAACCAGTTGAACGGTATTCGAGTCCCTTGTAATACCTCAATTTTAAGCTTGGATCTTAAACTTTTCGAAGCATTCGCATATTTTTTTAGTTTCAAAGGATATTTAAAATAGTTTTTTAAAAATTAAATAAAATTTTTCTCTAGCAAGAGAACAAAAACACTCGACTGTTTGCGCACGCTGCCACCTTATCGAGGATACATTCATTTGTTTAATTTTTTTCTCGTTCAACTTGTAGTCTACTCGATAATTACCAACATCAGTTTGAATTAATCACCGTTAGCATTACAATTCACCGCAAATCCCGGAGTGTTATAGATTTATCTTGTCGTAAATCATCGTTACGACCGCCTCCGATAATTTATCGCTTTGTAATGTTATCATTGAAAATTCTTTTAAAATAATTTACGAGATAATTTTTCGATACTACCTTTTTTTTTTTTTTTTTTTAATCTACGCGAGGTATAATCGAAATTTTTTTTTTTTTTTTGCCCTGGTATTTGTCGTGCTTCGAGGTTTGCAACTAATGACACAATCAATTTGATATTGTGCAGTTTACCAAATGACTAAAATGGTAAATTATGTTTACACGCAAATCTATATTTTTACCCCGCACCGACAAAAAAAAAAATTTCTTATCGATTGGAAATCTGCGGTTAATTTAACTAAATGAAAAAATGAATCAGTAATCATAGCGTGATTTTATTTTCTGATACGAGTGGTTTTTTATTCAATTATTGATGAATGAATTGTGTTTTTTAGAGTCGTTTGATTAAATGAAAAAATAAAAAATTCAAATCAGGGTTGGCTCTTGTAAAAGAAAATATTTTAAAAAAAATTTTTCTTCTGAGATTAACTTAATTTTTTTCCTTATTATTCACGAGGATTCGAACCAGCAAAGCTTGGTTTTGTAGACAAATGCTCTGCTGATTGAGCCACTTTTCTATGTTATAATAAGCAAAAAAAATTTTTGTTCAGTTTATTATTACCAAGATATTTTTTTGTATTATAAAAAATGATTGTACTGATATATAAATATTATTTGAAAAACTATACATAGTAATCAAATATTTCTGAAAAAACTATTTTTTTATTTAAATGTTCGTTTATTTATTTAGACAGTTTTTTCAGTCGATTATTAATATTTATTATTATTATTGTTTAATTATTTATCAGGCTCTATTTTAATTTTTTTGTCCTGAAAAAAATGTGCAGATACATAAATTTCAACTATTATATTATTTAAATAGTTATACATACTAATCAAATAAATCTAAAAAAAAAAAAAAAACATTTTATTTATTTAAAAAGGTTTTTTTAGTCGATTCATGATGATCGATACATCCGACAAAAAAGAGGGGGGGGGGTGCACACATCAAAATCGTAACTTTTTTTGTCGAACAAACATGCAAGCTGAATAATTGATCTTACCTAGAAGAAGAAAAAAATGTTCCATGTAAGTGTTTTTAACCAGAAAATATGAATAATATAAAATAGTTCGAAACAAAAGCTGTTCGTGCATCGAAACCGTTAGAACAAAATATAAAAAAATAAATTAAAAGCAGAAGCCGAGTCGCTAATGAATTTCCCGTACCCTCCAAAAATACCAGAGATATCGTACCGTGTAAACAACCAATTTTCGCGTTTATCCGCGTCGTGACGTAAGCGAAAAAGTTGCAGTCGCGTGCGGCCCATTACCTCGATGCTCTCGATTATTAACCGTCGTCGTGTACCTACTCGAGTTTATGCGTGCATCCTTGCATGTACATGCAAAGATTAATCAAAATCTAAAGTCATCGATTTATAAGCATTGTGATTGGCTAAGAACATTTGGATTTTTAAATTATGAATTTTTATGATATTTTCAATGAAAATTACGATATTTTTTTATTGTAGCAAAGGCTTTAATTGTATTATTTTTCTTTACCTAAAAATCATTTAAAATTTTACTAAAAATAATAACTGAATGTTCTAATCTCTAAAAAACAGTCATTGTTTTTTCAAACTGAATTTATAAGCATTGTGATTGGATAAGAACATAAGATTCGAAATTTTGATCCTTTATCTTAACAAAGTTAACATTTAAATTTTTTATTTGTAATTTTCAAATCATAATCCTAAGTAAAATATTTGTAGAAAATAAATAAAAAATTAATTAGTAATATTAATTTAAATTGTGCAAAACAAAAACCAAACCCACTCAAACCCCAAAAAACTGTTATAACTTATAAACCGAACGAAAGTTTCAAAGTTCAAGAATTCTTTGGAACGTTTTACAATCGTAATAAAACCTTGAGATTTATTAAAATAATATCGCAAGTTTTGAAAATTAATAGTTCAATAAAATGTTTGTATTTAATCGCGCATGCAAGCTCAAAGAATCCAGTTACCGGAAAAATGTGAACCACAGCCCCAAAAATCGCATGCGACCGGACGATTATAAAATTTGAGGTGCGTTATGTAATCAAGGGTACGATTTGGCAGGGTCATGGTTGTAACAAAACTTTTTTTATATTTGTTTTTTACGTAACCAAAATAAGACTTATTCATTTTTTGTCTGAATGACGACGTTTAATAATGATATTTTATTTTTTATTTTTAGCTAGTTTAAAATCAAAATGAGACATTATCAAAAAGGCCATGAAAGAATTTTTGATAAACTGTTATCTCTTAAAAAATTGTCAGTTTTTTTGCTCGTTTTTTTGGATCCCTGAGAGCAAAATAAAAATAAATGTCGCATGCCACTCGTGGTTTTTTAATTTAAAATAATTTTAAAAGTAAATAATTCAAGTACACCTACTCATCTGCACGCTGGAAGCTTTCGAAAATTGATTATTTTTAATACAGTTTGTAAAAAACTGAATCTTCAGAGTCCAAAAAAGTTTTGTTCTCGAAACCTACTCGAAATCAATCTAAATACCCAAAAAAAAACTTTATTATTTCATTACGAAAATAAGGACGTTGAAGAATCACGCGACAAAGGTAGCTTCAAGGCCGTTATAAACCCAATTTCTCCATCTGGATGCTGAGGTCAAAGGTCAACCGCGCCTTTTACAAAGTAAAGCAAAGCAAAGCGAAAAAGAAAAAAAAAAGGTTCGTATTCTTATTACGCGAGAATAAGACAGAGAAGGAAAGAAAGAAGCCTCGCTGGGGAATGATCGTCATCCATCCACTCCTCGGGCTTCTCCTCCTTGCAGCTTACTCTGCAACTCTATTGCACGAACGCCCCGCGACAATCGAATTTATCGCGAGCCGCCACCGGTGCATTTGATCGATTCGCGGGGGGTCCCTAAACCTCGCCTCTTATCTGCCCTACTAAAAACCGACAATAATATTTTTTACATTTATTTTACTAGTTGGATCGATGAGATCAATCTGGACCATAACAGTGCAATAAAGTACCTTATTGGAACAGTGATATAGATTATCAAAAGTTTTTTGATCGATTACCAAAAACAACAATATTTTCATAAATTTTAAGAACGTATAGACGGGTTGGATCGATAAGATAAATCTGTACAATAGCGGTGCAATAAAATACCTTATTGGAGCAGTGACAAAAATAGCCTCCTTAGAACGGTATTCCTGACAAAAATAATCGCGTTATAGATTTTTAAAAGTGTATTTTTGATCGATGTTCTGGAAAAAAACAAGCTCAGTCGCGATTATTTTTGTCGATGTCGTCATTGCAGGCTAGCCGTCACGATACTTTTGGATTCTCCAATGAGGTATGTTATTGCACTGTTATTGTCCAGATTTATCTTATCGATCCATTACGTCGATATATTAATCCTCTAAGAAGTATGCTACATTTGAAAGTAATAATAATAATAAATATGATAGATGCATCATACTCTTTAGATGCACTTCATATTTTTTCAAATTAGAATCGTCTGGACCTTGTACAATGGGCACGAAATTGAGATCGTGCATTTCAAGGGAGATTTTAAGTGCAAAAATCCTAATTTTTTCAGGGACATGTTAATACTTACGTTACTATAAAAATAATATTTTGATATTAAAATTCTGTTTTTTGATATTAAAATTAACTATCAAAAATAAACCAAAAAGATTGATCTATGTACAGGTACATCAATTTTAAAGTCTGAGACACAGCTTGCTGCATCGGATGTATCATAGTTGAATAAATCATATTAAATAATAATAATTTTTTTGAGTTTTATAAGTTTCCAAGTGCGAAAAAGAATCCTAATTTCTGCCTCCAAGATTTACTAATTAGTAAATTCATAAAGATTATAGTTTTGAGTTTGAAATTTAATCAAGGCTCAGCAACTAATTAACGTCAAAAGTGATTTTTAGACCTAAACAGTCCGCAAGTTCATTGGCGCCCCAAGTTGTTGCTAGCCTACTTGGGCGCCTCAGTTCGCTCGAAACTTTCCTCAACTTTTATGAATCTTGTCAATCATCTCTAAACGACTATTCGGTCTGAATTCGTCGAAGCTATAAGCCAAACTTTCTTAATGACATTTTTATATTCATGCTTCCACTTTCGAGATAACGAATGCATTGTTTTTGTTTGAAAAAATCATATCGTTCGAAAGAAATTTTACCAGATTACATTGTAACTCCTGGTTGAAGAATAAAACCGACAATTTTTTTCCACAATTCGAAAAATTGCTCCGAGCCGGATTTGGATTTTGAAAACTGTTACAAAAAAAAAAATTTACCAACTTTTTCGATCGAGTTACAAAGTTTTTTATTTAAATTTTTTCATACGCAGAAAAAAAATGAAATGAAATAAAATATTAGACCGACGAAACATATTATTGATCCAAACAGCCTGGAATAAATTTTATTTAAATGTGTGTATCTAGCTGGAATTTTCTTTCTTTTCATGCATAATAAATTGAATAAAATAAAATAAGCTTTGACATAGAGTTTTGAATAATTAATTGTTTGTTTATTTCAAACTTTTTAAAAAATGTAGATTTTAAATAAAAATGCAATTTTTTTTAGGTTTAAAAAAAAATAATAGTTTAATATTTAAATATGCAACAGTCACATATTTCTAGAGATTTTTAGCCATATAAGCATTATTAAAAAGCTCGTGCGTGATTTAGTAATGATGCAATTCCTAAATTGCCTATAAAATATTTCCCACAATATTAAAAGTGAATTAATAAATAAACGTATAAAAAATTACGTTGACAGTGAGTTCTTCATACATTATCCCTAAAAAAATCGTTCAACTGTTGAACATTTAAACAACTTAATTTTTTTTAAGACGACAATCATAAATCATAAATCATAACTAAATGCTCACCCTGAGTCTCCAAGATAATCCAATCGATCTGTTCATTCAGATTGCAAAGCATAAAATTTTTCTTCTCCCCATATCACTTCCGGTCGAAAGCTCTAACTTCCGGTTTATCAGCTCCTTGGGCTTAATTTATTATCCAAAGGCAGCCCCCAAAGATTTTTTTTCCGATAGCTGCGACAGTAATGGTACCACGTCTCTGGTCTGCAGTTGACCGGAAATGATGCTTTTGGGAGGGCGAGTTACGTTACTTCCTGTTACCGCCTCGTGGTCCGTGACCGTTGATCATGTAATTCGTTACATTGTAACGCTGTTCCCAGACATTCTGCGCTGCAGTAGTTTAATGGGTTTAGCGAGACATCGAGAGTTTTTTTTCTGTGATTCATCTTCGGATTCCTTGACGGACTTAAAGACATTAGTAAAAAATCGATACGGTTTTAATAACTTGGGTAAAAATAAAGTCAATAACGACAAGAATGAAAACAGGATGACATAATTTTACAAATAAAATGTATCAAATTTTTATTTAAAAACCACTAGCGACCTCTGATTATAATGAAGGTAAAGCATGCAGAAAAACGAAAATCAGTTTTCATAAACTCTTACGTAAGATTTTCAAACTGAATCAATAAAAACGAATGTTGAAGCATGAAAAAAATTTTTTTTCTGAACCAGCCTTTGAAAATTGTATACAAAAGCTTGATACTAACCGAGCTGTCAAATTATTGATGGTTTTTATTTATGTAGCAGGGTTGCCAACCTTTGTATTAAAAATATTTGAAAAGATTTTTTTTAGAATTCTAAAATAAAAATTTTTCAAAAAAGTTTTTAAAACTACGGTCCAGTGACGTCAGTGGATCGAAATTACACTGCAGGTATATCTACATTTTGAACGCTTGCAAGTCCTTCAATTTTCGTTTTTTTAAAAAATACGTGATTGATTATTTTCCGATACCTACTCGAAACAAAAAAAAGCAAGAAAATATTGTAAATTTCAAATAGTTGACAACTTTATTAAGTGCACACGAACACACTCAGCAGAAGCTGTAATGGCTAATAAAGTAATTAAATTTATTTCCTCAATCCCAATTTTCTATTTTTAGTTTAAAAAAATAAAAAAAAGTGCTGAATTATTTGATTCAAAGGGAAGTTTAAGTACCGGTATAAGTTCATTAACTTACTTCGCGTCCGGGCCAATCACAATAAAATTTACCACGTCCTTTTGTAATTGAATTAAATTATAAAATAAAGAAGCACTTTCGCGAGTGATGCAATTCCTTCGTCTTTTATCTTCGCTTCCCTACTACTTTTTTTTTTTTTTTTTTTTTTTCCAAATTTAACTCGAATTTGTAAAAAGTAGGTCGACCCGAATACACCGTAATAAACGCATAAAAAAAAAAAAAAAAAAATTTATTGCTCGAAGGATCTTATTTTTCGGTCTGTAAATTTATTGAATAAAAAAAAGTGTATGTATAAATTCAAGTTTTTTGGGTTGGAAGGAGTAAACACGCCTCATTAATTATTGAAACGTTAATGCTGCGCTGAAAAGGAGACAAAAATCTACGGTCGATGGTTTATGTATACACGCTGCTTTTTTTCAGAAAATACGGCTTTGTTGTTATTTATTTTTTTTTTATCTTTAACAGTGAACTGAAATCCGATGGTAATCGTATTGAATACATTTTTAATAAAGTATTTTTAATTGTTTTAAGCTCTCCCACTTCTATTTTCCTGATTCTTTGGAAAATTGAAGAATATTTCTATAAAATACATAAAAATTTAATATTTTGTAATTAATTTTTAATTAATTACATTAATTTATTTAATTTAATTAATTAATTATCAATTTATTACCAATTATTTTATTTTATTAATTACATTAATTTATTACGAATTATTTGATTTTATTAAACATATATTTATCAACTAATTTTTTAAATATTTTGTTAAAATATGCTTTAAAAATGAATGATAATTAAAATTTAAAAAATTTTGAATTTTCTAGCTAAATGAGGCTGATGGAACCTTTGGGTGTCGATCTGGATTCGGTGGAGGTTACAGCGTTAAAAAGATGGTCCGAGTTTCCGTCCCAGCACCAGTACACCGACTACTCCGCTCGGTCGCTCCTGGACGACTCGGCCCAGCACGCCGTCAGCCCGTTTCCTTGTCGGACCAACATTAACAATAAAATCGCGATATGGTGAGTTGGCTTTTATACAATCTAGTGCACGCCAAAAGTCTATGTTCCTTCCCGGGACTTTCAATTCTCAAAAGAAAAAAGAAAAAAAACAAATTAATTCAACTATTAATATTATTTTTTTTTTTTTTCATGGGTGTCTAAGGTTTTATTTGAAAATTGTTTTAGATAGTCGGGAATCGAACCCGGAACATTTGGAATTAGAGTCGTGCTCTGTATTCACTGAGCCGTTTAATACGTACTTAATTTCGTATAAAATCATATGTGAGTCCTGTTTTTCGCAGGATTTTCAATTCTCAAAAAAAAAGGGGCCAATATTGCATGAATTTTTTTTTAAGTTAGATCTGTTCATGTCGAGAATCGAACCTGGAACGTTAGCGTTACGAGTCGCGCCCTCTATTCACTGAGCCATTGGACAATCAGTTTTAATTTTATATATTTTTTTAGAGATTTAAATGCATGGAATATTTTTGAGTTTTAATCTTCCCATGAATATACGTTAAAATCTTAAATAAACTAAAAATGTATTAGAATTTTGTTTAGTTTGTTTGATTTTTTTGTTACTGAAACAATATTTTAAAAGTGCTATCAAACTATCCGAAAAAAAAAAAATCGGTCCTGTTATCATGCAGGATTTACAATTCTCAAAAAAAAAAAAAAAAAAAAAAAAGGGATGATTGTTACTATTTTTTTTTTTTTTTTATGAACTTTAAAAGCCTCATTTGTTAATTACTCTTAGATCTGACAAGGTCGGGAATTGAACCAGGATCTTTCGGACTACGAGTCGCGCTCTGCATTTATTGAGCCATCTGACGCATAATAAAATATTATCATACATTTAAAAGCATGACACATTTTTGATTTTTAATCTTCCGATGATTTGACGTTAAAATAAACTGAGACTTGTTACAATTTCTTTTTTTATTGTTCTGAAAATACATTTTCGCAACCAATACGTAAAAAAAAAAAAAAAAAAAAAAAAAGTATATATTGGCAACTATTTTTTTTTTTTTTTTTTTTTTTTTTTTTTTTTTTTTTTTTTTTTTTTTCTTATAGACGTCAAAGATCTCATATGTTTATTTGAGATGGGTCTGTTCAGATCGGGATTTGAACCTGGAACTATTATATACGTGTCGCGCTATGTAATCACTGGGCCATCATAGTCTAAACATTACAAATTTTCATTTTATATTTAAGTAAATAAAATATTTTTAAGTTTTAATATTTACGTCAGTCTACGACGTTAAAAACTAAAGTAAACTTAAACTTTATACTTTTTTGTAACGAAATTTTACAACATTTTAATGTGGTGAATAATACTGCTCATAATTATTTTTCAATTTTCTATTATCATTTATTTTAGTCCAATTATATTACACTAGGATGAGGTCAGCAAAAATAGCAAATCACCAATACTTTGTAATTTTGTATTGCTAATTTTCAGTAAAATATTTCAAATATTCATTGTCTTTGTCTAAATAATCGGACAGTTTTCTGTTAATGAGATTGGTTCATCGGGAAGTTTATTTATAGGTAGCATTTATAGACTATTAACTCTACATAAATAGCTTATATAGGAAAAATAAAATCGGATAAATAGGTGGATACTTGATATAATAAAAATAATTCGTACGATTTAAATCGATACTCCAATAATATATTTTATTTTGTGTATTTTTATCATTCTTTTATTTATATACTATCATTATCTATTTTTTTATTTATATTACGCATTGTATTTTCAAAATTGATTCCAAGAATAAATTTTGTGTCACAACAATTACTCTTTACCGAGAAAAAAATAAATCGCTTCGTACTTTCTATATCGATTAAAATAAGTAAAGTCATGCCATACCGTTACAAACCTACGCTTTTTGTTTTTCGAAATTCAACAAAAATATTAAATTTTATTTATTATAAGATTGTTCATTTAAAAATCAGTGATAACAATGTAATTGCTTGGAATATTACAAAAAACTATTTTGAATGAGTAATTAAAAAAATTATTTCTACGCCTACTACAAAAAAAGTACTAAATATACTAAAAAATAATTTTTTATACACTTGTTATGAAAAAAGCCTGTTTTTACAAATAAGCTGATTGTTAATAATAATGGTTGAAAATTTTTCAGGACGGGAGACATAACAATGCTCCGGGTGGACGCGATAGTGAACTCGACGAACGAGACGATGGACGACACGAGTCCGCTGTGCCAAAAAATCATGTCTCGCGCTGGACCCGGCCTTAAAAAAGAAATTTACAACGAAGTCAAAGGTACATATAAACATTTAAATATTGATCAAACTTACCAATAAAAAAAATTGTTTTTAATAATTTACCAGAATGCAGAACCGGAGAGGTCAAGACGACGCAGGGTCACAATATTCCCGCCCGGTTCATCATTCACACCGTAGGGCCTGTTTACAACACAAAGTACCAAACCGCCGCGGAAAACACACTGCACTGTTGTTACAGGTAATGACTATTTCTTTTTTTTTTTTATATAGTACTTCTTCTCATCGCTCTAACCTCAAAATCGGGTCTTTTATTCGTGTTTTGGTTACTCGTACTATAATATACCATTAATTTATTATCAGAAATATATACATTTATTTGTATAGTTTCAAAATTAAATAGAATAGAACAAATTATTCCATTTTATAATATCTTTGTAGTACAAATAGAAAATTTAATTGATTGTAGGACCTAGAAATAAATAAATAAATACAAGTATCAAAATCACAATAATCGAGCATTTAAAAATCAATACCTATGTAATATAAAGTTTTCAATCGATGATGTATCGATTTTTTATTTATATACACTCTTCCTTTCAGAGTCATAGGTAGACTGTTAAAAATAATTTTTGCTTATTTTATTTATTTATTTATTTATAAAAACATTGTTGACTTGGGTATTTTTTCAATCTGACGTCTCATATAATCGACGTATTAGTTAAAAAATCCGTATTTACTATCATTTTTAGTAAAATATATTAATTTTTTTAAATCTTGATAATATTGATACAATAAAATAAAGTTCATGAATATGGGTAAACTGCTAATACTTAAATAGTTTATAAATTTATTCGATTTCTTGATGTCTACTTTTCATCTAATAAGCATTTTTAAATCTTGAAATATAACAACGTTTCTTAAAAATTTTAGTGACGTTAAAAAATATTTAAAAGTATCAATAAAACATGAGAAAATGAAAAAATTACTTAAACTTAAAGAAAATTTTTAATCTTATGTATCAACTTTATTCTACGTTTTTCGATCTACTAAGATTGAGAAATATTAATTAACATTAATTAAAAAATATTTGTCATATATATAACTATAAATAAAAATCTGATACTGTTGTACGAATTTGTAGATCCTAATATTTCAACACTTTTTTTCTCTCTACTTTTTATCTATTGGCACAGTATCAATAGATTATCACGCTACTAATCAATTTCTTATCTCCCAATCCAATTTGATTCTTATCACAACCTTTTTTATTTTTATTTCTTTTTTTCAGAAACGTTTTGCAAAAAGCACGTGAACTAGGACTGCGAACGGTTGCCTTGCCAGTTATCAATTCAGTTCGACGCAATTATCCACCCGAGGCTGGGGCACACATAGCTCTGAGTACGTTTCTTTTATTATCGATAGCAACGAAAAAAAAAGTACTTTTTTTTGCAACCAGTGCAATAAATTTACTTTTTTACGACACTCTTGAAAAATCGAACTTTTAGCTTGCTTAGCTGGGGCCATGCATAATGAGTGGCTCTGTTTCAAACTTCATTTGCCGAGAGGATACCTGAAAGCTTAATAAATAACTAATTTCAATTTAAGGAGGCAAAGTACCTACAACAGATAAAATTTTGAAAAGTATCGATCCCCGCACCAGCAAGCCAGCCAACTTTCCTTGAAACTTCAAGTTAATTCTCCGCGCCGCGTATATTTTGTAACTCTTTCCGGCAGTGTAAAAAAAAAAAAAAAAAGAAAAAAAAATAGTACGTGGAGGCTAAAAAAACTTTATTGTATTTTTTATTCATCAGTTGCCTGTATATAGCCATTAAATTGATATTTAAAATATCTTCAGATTAGAAACAGAGCATAAATAATTATTTAATTTTTTTAATCGAATTATACTTTTTTTAATAAGTTTATGTTGTAACAAAATTAATTATTTCTGAATCTGAGTAAGTACTTGTAGAAACTCAGTAGCTTTAATTTAAGAAGCAACTTGATTACTTGTTCAAGAATTAGATTTATTTGTCCAAAGAGGTCGTAAAACTTGGAATAATTTATATTAATATCGGACGTAGAATAAACAAATTAATAGCTTTCAAATATACACAAAAAATTTCATATTTGTCAGACTAATATTTACATTTTAACTTCCCAGGAACCGTGCGACGATTTTTGGAACAGTACAGCGAGTCGATAAGCTGCGTGATATTCGTACTCGAGCCCTGCGACCTGGGCATTTACGAGGTGCTGTTGTCCCAGTACTTCCCGAGAAGCGGTCCCGAGGAAGAAAACGCCTGCTGGCAGTTGCCGAGCGACATCGGTGGCATGGACGGCGAACCCCAACTTCCCGACCGACAGATTCGAATTATCGACAATCCTCAGCACGCTCTACATGGTACCTACATTATTCAATGCATTCAATTCAGGCCTTTGAGCCTTTTTCATCGATTGAAGAGTCATCAATTTTTTTTTTTTTTCTCTGTGGGCAAAAAAAAAACTCTGGGAGTAATTTATTGATCAAGGCTTTAAAAATCCTTGCCAACGAGTATTAAATTCTTCACTCGGGATACTTTTTTTTTTTATGTACCGTGGTTAATTTTTATCAGAGTGAAATTTAAAAGTTTTATGAAAAATCAAAGTTAGTAACTATGTAGCGATCTACTCAGATTAAAGAATATTTGTTGTAGCTTAAACACCGGGTATTATAATTAAAAGAAAATTTATTTTTTAATGAGAAAATATATCAATATGTTATATTACTTGATATATTTTCAACATTATATATTAAATTTTTTATTGTGGAGTGTTAATATATTTCGTATATAATAATTTGTACTAAATTCGTTATATACATGATTTGTTATTCTTTAATTCACATCATATAAAAATATATTGAAGTATAATGTATGATTATGGTATATATTACAGCATTTATAATATATTTTAAAATGTAGTATTTAAATATCATGTATACCAAGTACGTAATTTATATGATTTATTACATGTTTTATGTATTACATCAAAAGTTGTCTGAAATATATAAGGCATATAATATATCCTATAACATTACATGTAATATACTGTATAATACACATGCAATATATTTAGTATAAGCATGTTACTAGGTACTATAACGTACAATATTTATCAAATCACATTAAAAATATGTAATATCATACATTGTGCTTCAATATATTTTGTCTATGAAGTATATTATTCGTGATAAATCATGTATACAAAGTAAAATCGGAAGCTCAACTATTTTTTCAAAAATCGTTCCAATCACATCAAAAATACAGTGCAATATATAATGCAGAAAATAAATTGTACAATACCACATGTCATATACGGAAATATACTATGTTATATTTAATATGATATACATTCTACATTACTAAAGCATACATAATATTTAATAAACTACATTTCAAGTATGCAATATCATACATTTTCTACATAATGTATAAAAAGAAAATTTAATAAAAAAAACCATGTGTTTTTGTGCAGGGGACGAAACGGTGGACCTCACAGCGCACCTGGAGACATCGGTGAGCCTGGGCGAGCACGCGTTCACGCAGATGCAGGGCGACCTCGACCGCCAGCGACTCCTGGGGGAGCGACCCATGGCCGACCCCCTGGCCGACATAATGCTCAAGCAGATGCAACACAAAGAACGGTAACTATTTTTAACCCCGGGCTTAAATAAAACCATCGATCCGCGAATTTTTTTTATTACGTCGCTCGGAAATTTACGAGGGAAAGAAAGACACGAATATAATTTTGATCGATATCGTTCGATTCTTGTGGCGTAAGCGCGGTAATAATAGTGCTGGGTCGAAGCTGTGTCGATGACCATATTATATTCACGAGGACTCGTTATTAACGGATTCTATAAATATACCGAAAGTTCCTAATTTTACTGTTTTGATGGATTTGCGTTCTGTGTGAATCTATAAAAAAATGATAATTATGAAACAAATTTTTGATTTTTAAAGAGTCTTTAAATGTGTATAAAATTCATGGATGTCTAAAAAAATGCCAAAAACAGTTTTTATACTTCAATTTTTTCAAACTTTGTATAAAAAAAATATCATTTCAATATACAAGTAAAATTCTTGAAATATATGGAATTTGAGAACCACTAAATGACTTAATTGTTTTTTAGATGGGAATTCAATATTAAGTTTAATGAGGTTACTGTAACTTTGTAAATGAGGTTCAACTACTTTTTAATGCGACTCGTAAATTATTTTGGCAAAGTTTAATAAGTAAATTTGTGTAACTGAATTAAGCTTCGTGTGACTTTTAAGCGTCGTAAAATTGATGCAACAGTTTTTAATGTTTCCCGGGAATTTGAAAAAGATTTGAAAAATTGATAGCTCATCGTCGCGTGTTTAGAAATTATATCTTCTTTTAGTAACCACATTTATCCCGACTTGATAAGCGTGACGAATCGCGCTTGAATTATTAAAATGATCGATCTTCGTTTGGAGTTTGCAAATGTTTGTAAACAGTGAATTTGAAAAATGTCCTTTGGTAATAACTTACGAGCACGATGATTCAAGAGATAAACTTTTCGATGTTTACACTTACTCACCGGATTTACCCTCTCGAATTTATTTTTAAATCAAAACACGAGTTTAGTTTAAACTACTCGGATGTACAGTGTGACTCATCCAAAAATTCGCTTACTAAAATTGGATTTTACCAGAAAAATTAAAAAATGTACCTATAAGGCTTGAAAATTTATAATATTTGGTTGGAGCATCGAAAAATACAAAATTTAAATATGTATAGATATACTCTTGATATAATTTGTAATATAAGCAGTTTTAAAAAGTTCAAATTTCTTAAAAATTGTGATATTACAGAAAAAATTAAGTTATTTCAATCTTTGGTTAATGAAAGTAGGAAAATATTTAGAGAGCAAATAAAAATCGAGCTCCCCGGATTTGGCTTTACAATTCTCGATCTCTTTTGATTTGTTTGTTTTTGTTGACATTCGGAGCACTCACGAGTAGAGTCGAGTCATGAAATAAGCTCACTGTAATGTTTCTTTGAATACCTAAATCCACATTATATCACCGTTTTAGATCTATCGGATTTTCAAAAAATTTTCATTTTGATTAAAATGGGAAAAAATTAATCTCGATTTTGGCTGTTATTTTCGAGATTTTTTGAGATGATAAACTTTGAATTTTCATGTTAAAATTAAAATTAGTTCATCTTTTTAAAATAATTTTTTTTTTGTGCATCTAGAAATAATTTGAGTGATTTAAAATCATTCATTAGTAAAATAATATAACAAAAGATAGAATTATCTTTTCTTTGTTGAGAAAGTGAATTACGATCTTGAAGAAAAACTGAATAAAAATATCGCACTGTACTGGAATTTGATTTTCGCAACTATTTATAAAACTTTGATCTGCAAAATCAAAAATAAAATTTAGAAAAAGATATTATGTAGTTATCTAAAAATAAAAGATCCAGAATAGAAAGCTATGTTGACTAAAATCCATTCAAACTTTCATCAAACAGTTTGTTTTTCGAAACCGAAGCGCAAAAACTAGAAATTTTTAATTTTTACTTTACTTTATCTAAATAATCATTTTCATACAGCTAATATACAAATGATTAACAAAAGCAATAAAATTAAATGACTATAATTGTCTTTAAAAGATTATTGGATTGTAGAATAGGTTTGCATGTTTTTCCAAAAATACACAATTTTTAAATAAATTTTAGGATATAAAAAAAAAGGTTTTGAATGCACAGATTAATAACGTTATATATCCAAGACTATATCTATAGATATTAAAATTTTTTCGAAAAAAAAAAAAAATAAATGAAAAATACGTGTCAATTTTATTTTAAAACTCTAAATAAATAAATAATAAACATCCTCTTCACAAAGATAAATAAATGTCAAATTTCATCGATTTAAATTTCTGTGATTGGTTCAGACCACAAATTCAAAATTTGAATTTGAATTTTTGATGCAAATGATTCACTAGTAGAATTTTTAAAAACCAAATATTGTTTATCCGTGATTCGTACTCTACTACAACGACTAATAATAGCTCAATTAGATTATTATTGTAATTATAATTAGAGGCGCGGGCGGGTTGTAAACACATCAAGCGAGATCTTGCTCGAAAGCAAATATAGTTTATTCTGCGCGGTATCTTAATATTAAAGGAACACTTTTGATCTATAAATTTAACCGGATGGCCTGACGTCAATTTGCATTTGATCGTGCGCACGTAAAACGCGTATACTAAGTCAACATCGCTGTGAATCTCCTTATACGTGGTGAAACCTTTTTTTTTTTTTTTTACTTATTCCCTTTTTCTTGTCTATTTAAAGCTTTAAAGCTAGACGCCTGAAATTTTCTAATTCTACCTTTGGCGAGGAATAAATGTGGGTCAAAGACATTTCAAAATAAATTTTCGTTAATAAAGTGTAATGTCTTTACGGACCATAAACAACTGTTTTCCTCACCCTGAGAATTACAAATCCGATCTAGTTAACTTAACTACCTTGGTTTTTTACATTGTGGATGCAACTGTAATAAAATGACGAAATAAAAAAAAAACGGCAAAACTTATGATTGTACTTTATGGTGAAACTTTATTATTTTACAATAAAACTATTTTTCTCATAAAATATAATTTGAACAATTTTTTCTTTGGATAAATTTTGAGGAGCTTCCTTTAAATTTTTACCTACTTTTTATTAAAGCTCAATAAATAAAGTTTGAGTACACATGAAAAAAAAAAAAAAATTTATGACAGATAGTTAGAAAAATTATAATAAATACTTAAAAAATTCTGAAATCCTAATAATACAGAGAACTTATTTTTTAATTAATTTTTTTATAATAAAAGTAAAACTAAACGTCATATTTAACAATTCATTTATGTTGAAATGAAGTATGATATTTTATGCTAATTAAATAATATTATATTTTTAACGATCGAAATATTACATTATTATTATTATTATTATTAACTTTTTAATAATTTACCATAAATCTAAGGTGTCAAGAAAAATATTATATTTTCTGGTATATTTATGGTGAAATAATAAAACTTATTCGTTTTACAATTTTTTAATTTTAATAAAATTTGCTTATTATTTTAAAATGTAAACTATAAAAAAATTGTTATTAACAATATAATTTTTAGAATGTAGAAAGATATAGAAATCACTAGAAACATAATATTGTTTAATTAGCATAATACAACTTATTTCATTTTAAGGTAAATGAATAATTAAATTATTATAAAATAGATTAATTAAAAGTAAGTTTAATATTTTTCTAATAAATCTCTGTGAAACTTAGTAGTTTGTGTAATAATAATACAGACTGGCTTGATTTATATAACTCATCTCTTTGTTTAATAATTAATAAATCCAAGACACTTTTTAGATTTTTCGATTAAATTTTTATACATATATTTTATTATTTTTTTAAAGTTAAATAATTTTATTGAAAAAATAACTTCCCCCACGAAAGAGGGTACAAATTGTATGTAAGTGTGTGTTGCTAATGTTTACTTAAAATTAGATAAGTCATTCGCACTAGGCAATCAATAATAGAAATTAAATATTAAAATATATTCATCACATATAAGTTGGTGTCTATATCTTCATCCAGTTAATCACTTAAATCACTGGTCTATATTATTTGTTAATACGTCAGTGTAAAATATACTTAGATTTATAATTGCTATAAATATTAGGAAAAAAATAATTTATCTGCTAATCATTAAACTGTACCCAGTCTTCATTCATAAAAAGAGCAAGCACAATTCGTATTACAGTCTATAGGATTAATCGTTACTCATATTAAATTTGAATAAAAAATAAGTAACACGTGTTTTACAAGTGTTAAAATTTTCCCTCTTCATTCGATCTGAAAATTATAAAATATTCGTTAATTATAATAACAGTAATTCGTGTAAAGCTCAAAAAAGCCCTTTAAAGCTGGTAACGACTAACGACCGTTTAGCTGCTACGGTGGCGCTGTCCGCAAGCTCGCCCGCAAGCTCTCTCTCTAGCTCGGAAGTGGGGGTAATCCCACTCGCGCAGTATATTCCGTCGCTCTGTGACTCCGCTGGCTCAGTACCACGCCAGACTCCCCGCAGTTTGTATCTCGCTTTCGCGCTTATTACACTTTGTTTCTTTTTTTTTATCATCCGTGCGACAACAAGTGTGCGTGATCAGTGTTTAACCCACCCAGCATGGTGATGATCGACATGGCTGACGTCGTCGAGGACGAGGACCGGTGAGCTTTTTTTTGTTTCTGCGTATGAAAGCTCGCGCGGGAGCTTGCGCACGAGGGGCGTCGTCCTTAACTTCCGGTCTACCAAAATCGATATGGAATTTCACAAAGGGAGAAATGTGTTAAAAAACAGATCTTGAGGGGGGAAAGACGAGATATTGAAATTACACAGTTCTGAGAGAGAGAGAGAGAGACAGGAAGTGAGAAAATAAAAAAAGTTGGGGTTTCCGGTTGTAGAGTTCGGTGAGTTATTGACGCGCACCAAGTAGGTCATAAGGCTGAGGACTGCTGCTGCTGCTGCTGCTGCTGCTGCGTCCTTTAGCGGTTTTACGAGCTTTTTTTCCGGGTTTTGTTGTTTATTAATGGTATTCGGAGCGACTTTTTTTTGTTTTAAATATTGTTAGTTTTGAGTCATCTGTCGTCACGGTTCGACGGTGTCTATGATTGTCATTTATTTATCCATCGTACTGGATTGTAGTAAAAAATTCTATGCGCTGTATATTTTATTACAGTACAGTTTGTTATAACGTAAATTGGCCAAAATGAAAAAATTGTCTGTTTTAAATAGATTGTGATTGGTTTAAAACTTGAAATTTTTGAATTTGGAATAATATTTATACTAAATAATTTCATTCGTTCTAAATTTTCATGATAAAATTCAAATTATATGTATTCAATTGAACCTGTAAATAAAACTTCAATGTTGCATTCGTAGTTGAATCAGTAAAAAATAAATGATAATATGTATTGGTTAAACTATTAAATACTTATTTTTTGAATATTTTAAAACAATATAATTAAACAAACCATGAAAATAATTATAAAAACTAGAGCTTGCGTGTAAAAGACAACTAGTAAAACAAACAATTGCCTCTGGGATTCGTACCAGTCACTTTTTGCGACTGAAAATTATCCTCATTTTTTTACCTGGAAGCTTTAAAAAAAAATTATTATTTTTTTATCATCGTAAAAAAAAGGTAAAATCACGTAGTTAATGACGCGCGGCAGGTATAATTATAAAATTAAAAAACCAAATCGATACGAGTGCGTGCTACAATTAGCGCAGATTCTTCTTCTCCTTAATTTTTTTTAAAATTACGCAACTGATCGATCATCAAAATTCGTACGCGGATCTGATAAAAAAAAGGAAGTGGGTTGTACATAAACCGTATAAAGGCTAATGTTTATCAGATCATCGCGTGCTTGTTACGTAAAAGCTCCCTGATTTTGGTTAATGTTACTGGGGTTTGCTGAGTTTTGTACTTAAACAGTTGGTTTCTTTAATTTTGATCGGACCAAGCTCACGTGGAGCATTTGTTTACATTCGGGATTGCGCAACTTTGCCGAGTGCGCGTACGACTTTATTAGTTTCATCGGGGGTAAACAGATTTCGATTGGTCAACAAATTTTTGTGCGGTTACAAAAATTATTATCATTATTATAAGTACGGTTTTTGTAAAAAAGCATCTCTGGAATTCGCAATTCAATAATTTTTTTATGTAGGAGTTGTAGGAAAACTGATGAGAGCAAAAAAAAAACATTTTTTAATGACTTTTGATACCAAATTCAAAAATTTACAACTTAGTGGTTTCAATAATTACTGAAGAAGAAACGGTTTTGGACTATAGATTTTTTTTTTTTTGTTTATTAATTTCTACTGAAGTTATCAGTTCTATGTAAATTTAAAAATTAGCACATATTTAATTAAATGTCTTCGTTTTCTAAATTATAAATAAATCATTGAATTGCGGGTTCAATGAACCTTTTTTTTAAACTCAAATTTGAAATTGTGTTTTCATATTCGTTAAAACAAGAAGAAACTAATGAAATTTTCACTAATCATGCAAAATGAAAATTCTTAGAAATGTTAGCGAAAAACCTCAGAAAATTTAAAGTACATAATTGTAAGTGTGATAACTTTGAAAAAAAATTATTTTTCGTTTACAGTCAATTATACCAATTGAAGTTGTTACCCAAATATTGACATGCATCGTACGAGAAAAAAGCCTTTAAGATCCACAAATATTTTTATAAACTTTATTGGGGAAAGTAAAAAAGTGGGCCATGTTTCCTGATTCAATTCGTTCGTTTATTCTTACTTCAAAACTAGATACCATTTAAAAAAAAACGTTATTCAATAGTTTTACGCGACTATTTTGCGACCCTTAAACCAAAAAATAATTTAATTTATTTTTGTTTTTAATTTTGTTCCAGGTACGAGCGGTTACTCAGACGTGCCAAAATGGAGGACCTGACCGAGGTGTCGGGCATCGGTTGCCTGTACCAGAGCGGCGTCGACCGTCAGGGACGACCCGTCGTCGTGTTCCTGGGGAAGTGGTTCCCGGCCAACAACCTCAACCTCGACAAGGTAACTTGACTAAACTTTCTATTTGTTTAAAAAAAAATTGCCAAGTGGAGTTTTTTTTTTTTTGGTTTCTAGTTCCGATAATTAGCAACTGGACAAAACTGGTTGTACTAGAAGTAACTGGTACAGGTGAAACCAGACAAACTCGGGCTTGTTTGATTTTTGAATATTTATGAGCTAAAAGCTCTCAAAATAATAATAAAAGTTGGTTCAAACAAAATGTTTTTACAAAAATTTAAAGTCGTTTATGTAATAATTAGATTTAATGTTTCTCAAGCATGAAAATCACTAACACCGGGTTGCTAATTAACAATATAAAAAAAAAAAATTCTTCATGCTGAGAGAGATTTAGTGTTTTAAATTCTTGTTTAAAGGTTAAGTTATACAAAATTTTTTAAACAACTTTTTTGTTTTTTATGATCCATTGCGTATACATTTGTAGATAAACTTGTAGTGTTAATTGGTACCAATTTTTATTCGAAAAGTTAAAAACACATTAAAAATGGAGAGCTTTGAAAAAACTGTTACATTTATTCAATAAGATTGTGAAAAATTATGATTTTAATCAATCTTAAGGCAATGTAGACAGAGCATTAATTATTAATTTCCTTTACATTATTCTGTATCATTAAAACAGTAGCTAATTGCTTATTTTTTCAATTTTTTACCTTTTGAAACAATGTTATCGCAGACAGAAAAATATTGTGTCACTAGAATAAGTTAAATTTTCCTCGTCAAAAAGAAAAATTTTTCTCTGATAATAAGGAAGATGCATAAAAATGTTAAAAAAAAAAAAAAAAAAATTTAAAAATTTGGAATATTTTAATGGATACAGATATACTTCGGAAGTATAGGCAATCAATATACAGCTGTAAGCCGCGTGTCTTTCCTATTTAACGGTCAAAGATAGAACAAAGGAGAGATAGTGTTGAATGTTGAGGTAAGCTATTCAAAGCAAAGCTGAAATTAAATCGTCCAGTGACAGACGTCAGTGATTTTCACCCTTCGATAAGAAAAATCGAAAGTTAAGGGGCACCAGTGTACTCGAGTCGGTTTGACGTCGATCGATTCGAGTCGCGCGCGCGCACGTACCCAAAGTTTGCCAGTCAAAGCTGCATCTTTGAAAAAAATTTACGAGCCGAGATAAACGAGCCGGGTTTTTGTGTACAATTATTTGACGCACATGGCGATAACCAGCGATAACGAAGCACGCTAACTTTTATTTATAGAATTACACCGGCGCTACCGTAATTACTCGTTTTTTTTGAGAATTTTTCAAGTTTTATTTTACGAAGGTAAAAAAAAAATTTTTGTAGCGTCGAAGGCCTCATTTTTGGGTCACACTTGTCATGGTTTTTTCATTTCAAGTAACTTATAGTTTGAATTTTTTGAAATTTTATGAACAAAATTTTTTATGAAATTGTAATATGGGACTCGAATTATTGATCTTTTTTAAAAGACGAGAGCAATTATTCATCGCTCTTTAAGCATGTTCGTTGAGATCAATTAATTAATAACTATTCGGTTGTATTGAAGACAAGTTTTTTTAGAATAAGTTTTACTTATTTAATCGTAGATCAGAAAGACGATAAAATTACAATTTTTGTGTTTTTTTTTTTTTTTTACAAAAAATTTACACAAAATGAAATTCAAGACGGCTCGAGAAATTTTTATTTTGATATTGAATTCATAAATCGAGATTTGATTTCAAAATATTTCTAAAAAATAAATAAAAGTAATATTGTTATTCAAGCCTCAGTGATTAATAATTTGTGTTTGTTTGTTTGTTTGTTGCAGGCACTGCTTTACCTGATACAGTTACTGGACCCAATAGTCAAGGGGGACTACGTAATAGCCTACTTTCACACCCTCACGGTCAGCAGTAATTACCCGAGCTTGCACTGGCTCAAAGAAGTCTACAACGTACTTCCTTACAAGTAATGCCCCCCCCTTTTTTTTTTTTTTTTTTTTTTTCTTATAATTGACTTTGTTTTCTAAAAATAAAAAAAAAATGGGTAATCTTCATTGAAAAATATTTATTTTTTGCTAAAATTAGTTTTTGTTTATAAAAATGGACTTGTCTCAGAGTGTTTATAATTAGGAATTCCTCAGACTCATTTCTGTTTTTTAGGTTCATAAATATTGACGAATTTAATTTTTCAATTCCATAAAACTGAATTAATTAACAAAGCTGACAATGGAAGCCTAGGTTTGAGTCTCATCTCAACTTATTTGCAAAAAGGATTATCTCGTAGCAGGAATCAAATAAATAAACGCTTAATCTTACTTTTCAGATACAAGAAGAACCTCAAGCAGTTTTACATAATCCATCCAACATTTTGGACAAAGGTGAGCTACGTTTTTTTCTCTCTTTTGTATGGTAAATCAAATCTTTTATAACAAATTTTTTCTCACGATAAAAAAGGCCGATTGCAAAAAAAAACGTGTAATTTTCTGCGCCGCTCGGCCTTGCAAAAAAAAAAAAAAAAAAAAAAAAAAAGTATTTTGTTTGAGAATGAAAAAAAATGTTGTTGCAGATGATGACTTGGTGGTTCACGACGTTCATGGCCCCGGCGATCAAGCAGAAGGTCCACAGTCTACCTGGAGTAGAGTACCTCTACGAGGTCATGTCGCCCGACCAGCTCGAGATACCCGCTTACATCACGGAGTACGACATGACGGTAACTAAACCTTTTTTTTACACGAATTTTAGTTTTTTGGACCAATCTTGCAAAACCTTCGTTAACTTGTGATTTTTGCTAAGTTTGGTAAAATTTTTTGAAGTTTAGAAAAAACTGTGAAAATTTTTTTTCAAATTATGAGAAACGTTAGAAAAGCTAATCAGGATAGGCAAAGTTTGACAAGGTTTATTATTTTTTTTGTAGTGCCTAAAAATTTTGTTGATAAAGATGATGAATTACAAAAAATAATTTAATTTTGCAACTTCAACTTCGACTTCTAAAATACAAATTAAATTTTACACGAGCACTGAAAACCAGGAAAAGCTTCGGAGATGAAAATACTAAAAGAACTTTTTATGGTTAAAAAAAAAAATAATAAATAAAATAAAATATTGCTACAAGTAATTAAAAAAAAAAAAAAAAACTGCATAAATTTTAAACAGAACCATAAAAAATTAAAGTTACTGAGATGTAAAAAAGTTTCCAGTGACGTGATTTTTTTTTTTTTTTTTTTTAATTCATCAAAAGAGAATTCGGAAATTCCCTGTAAAAGAAAGGAACCATAGCTTGTTCCAAAAATAATGGTGACTAATAATGCGTCGCGAGTTTGTAAATATCAGCGAACTTCTTAATTATGCTAAGTTGTAAAATAAATGATTTGAAAATATTAATATTTGCACAATTTTTTGAGTGAATATTTTTTCTATAGCAGAAATGAAAAATTATTGATAGGATTTCATTAAAATTTTCAACCAATTATCAATGACGATTCACCTCTTAATTATTCTCGACAATATCGTCACGTATTTCTTTTCATCATACTCCGTTTTATAAGGATTATTTTTAGAACGATGTGTTTTTAGAACAGCAAAAGTAGAAGCCATTATAACATTTTTATTTTATCAGAACACATTTTTTCTGAAAATAGTTTGATTACTATATAAAATACTCGATAAATATGTGAATTTTTATTCAGTGCACTTGAAATTTTTTTTAAATTACTAAAAAATGTTCTTCAAAATTATTTTACGCCCTTGGTTAAAAAAAAAAAAACATATTTCGCACCTCGTGCCATAAAACGCAATTTCCATCACCCGTGGTCTGAAAAGTATCACTTTTCGCCCTAGGTGCGAAACATCCAATCAACAACTTTTTGAAACCTAACCTATCGCTTTATTTTCCAGATAAACGGTCTGAGGTACTACCAGCCTGACCAGTACAGCTCCCAGGCGTCGACGTAACTGCCGGCCGCGATCCTCGTCTAGGACGAAGCTGAAACTCCTCGGACCTTCCTGAGGCGGACCTTCTGCGTCTACTACCCCGCTTCGAGGTCGAAGACTAGGAACCTGGGCGTGGTGCGCAGGGCTTGTCTCATCGTACGCACCGAGGAGGACGAGGACGATGACAAAACTACCCTTCTCGTGACCACCACCATATGAATATAACAACAAAGTGCCAAAAAAAAAAAAAAAAACAAACTATTGAGTGTGAGTGAGCGCGCGAGCGAGGTTTCGTCTTTGTTGTAACTTTATTATTATTGTTAAACTGCCTTCTAGAGGACGTCGACAGTGGCCAATTGAACAAATTGTGGATTTTTATTTTTAGTTTAACGTCAGCGGCACGAGTGAGGTTTTATTGTTGGTACACCTGACTAACGAATGGCCTAGGGAAAATTTTATTATACTTTCGGTCCTTTATTACTGTAATCCGTAAATTTTAGCTAATGTTTGAAATGTTACAGATATGATTATTATTATTATTACTATTGAAATTTAAATGTTTGTCGTACGATGTATTGACGTTGCCTAAAAACACCACGCCTTAAAAAACAAACAAAATATTGAGAATCAAGCTATTGTAATGCAAGAGGCAAAGTTCAAATTAATTAAATGCAGGTTAATTATATATTTAATAGAGCAGACATGAAATCAGAGTAGCGCTGAATTTTTAAGCTATTTTATAGAGTATTGAGAAGAAGTGGAAGGAAAAGAAAAAATTTTTTTATTTTTTTAAACTAATTAACGTGTTATATTTTTTATTATTAGTGCATGATTACAAAAGTGTAGCGAAAATTTTAAAGAATATTGTTATTATTATTATTATTATTATTATTATTATTATTATTATTTTCATGTCTGTGAATTAGAAGAAAATTTTGCGAATTTTAAATTTTAAATTATGTACGTTACCACATTGGTCGTTAAAAAAAATTAACAAATAAAATAAAATAAAATAAAACTTGAATCCTATGACATTAATCTCTCTCTCTCTCTCTCTAACTACTAAACTGAATCAAATATTTCAATGTCGAAATCATTTGAACTTTAATAAAAAAAATTGTACGTTTGTAATTATTACTATATTGAACCATTGTCAATGATTTGAAATAAAAATATATATATATACTCGGATTTGCCACGTTAAAAAAGGTGTTCGAATTCGCTTTGACGGCGATTCATCGTTTCCTGTTTTGCGATATACGACTCTGTAAACCTGCATTATTGAATTTCGTTACGCAGTTTTGAATAAGAAGGAGATAATTTTTAAAAATATAAATGCGTTGCAGGTCCTAGACTAATGTAAACAAAACAATCAACGCACCTTACGTATTAAGAATACTAAAAACAAAAACAAAAAAACAAAAAACAAAAAAAAACTATAGGAAATATATCTTTAGGTATGAGCAGCTGCCAGCTATATTTTTTAAAAACAACAAAGCAGAAAAAAAAAGTAAGTACAATCGGGTTTGTTCGATCAACCGTTTGTAATGATTATTAATAAACAATGATATCCCACCACTATAGATCGCTCCAATATTTTCGAATAATAATAAAAGTAAAAAAATTAATTATATTATATAGAGGTGTACTGTAGTAAGAGAGGTATGTAAATGCACCCTTATAAAGTAGTTAAGCCGTAACGAAAAAAATCAATTAAATTTTTACTTAGCAATAGCTTTTGAAGTGATTAAACTAATTGCCGAAGTTCTGTAAGCGTTTAAAAATCAAACAAAACGAAGATTTAAAATTTAATTATATTATATAGATACACTAATGATAATGACTATTACGTTAGCGCTCAAACATAGTTTGAAGGGTGTGTTGATTATATCTTCATGTTTGAGTGGAAAATTTTAAAATTATCAATATACGCAATGTCCTCAAAGGAACTTTGTTTGTTCAATTCACGATTTTACACTTTTTGACTCATCAAAATATTAAAAAACTGCACTGAAATTCAATAATTATTAAAGACGAGCTAACGCAACGTTGATGTTATCCAATAAACAAAAAATTCAAAAAAAAAAAAAAAAAAATGATGCAATCAAATAATTACGTGTAAATTTAGAAATGATATCGATATTAATGTTCTTCTGTAATTGGTTGAAAGATGAAAAAAATTATTGCTGATTAAAAATTAAAACGCATAATTGAAGAATTACCTACTAAACACGAGTGCCCGTAAATAAATTAAAACTAAAGATTCAATGATAATCTCGATTACTAAAAAACTGTTCCGTGTGTATATACATAAACAATAGAAACTTATCGCTATTCAAAAAAAATGCGTACGTAAATTTAAAAAAAAACTAGCTAGGGTATTATTGAAATAGGCTTGATTACACATATACTACAAAAAAATATATTCAAAACTAATATTAATACTAAAAAAAAACCCAAAAAAATACAAAAAAAAAAGAAAAAAATGCCTGGAGTCTATTACAAGCGTTGTTGCGAACGGAGTAAGAGTTTTAGTTAAAGTATATAAAGAGCCTATATGAAGAAAAGAAAATAAATAAATAATATTCCTAGTTCCGATCTGCTTGTACCTTTATTTTCTTATAAGGATCAGTATAGTTGTTACTGTACCAAGAATAGATAGATCACTTATATTCGAAATCATAGAAAATTTAGACGGGAATGAATATTTTACTATGTGAAACTTTGCTAATAATAATAAAAAAAAAACCTAGAGTCGAATAATGAAAAAAAAAAAAAAAAAAATATGTATTTTCAGTACACGCGATGTTGACTAGGTAAGATTTTTTCACTGAGGTCTCAAAAATTTAAAAAAAAACAAAGTCACATTCTAAATGTAAAGTATAATTTACAAATGATATTATATGAAGGGCAAGAAGAAGAAGAAGACACAAAGTAAAAATAATAAGTGAATTGACAAATAAAAAATTAAGCAAAGGTGTTTGTTTATTCAAAATAATATTGTACGCAGTTTGATTATATATTAACATAATTTTAAAAAAAATAATAATTTTTTACCAGTGTTAATGTAGTTGTAAGTGCATTGTTATCGATTATTAATATAATAATAATAATAATAAATAATAATAAATATACCATTGTATATGAGTTTCGGCTGTTCTATAAAGACTTGACGTTAATTTTGATGAACTGTTAAATTTTCTTAAATCAATAATTAAAATTGGTCAATCAAAGTGTTTAAACTATAGATAAATTTATAAATGTTCCACAAGTTGACAATGATTGTTAAAGTTTTACGGATAATCGTGACTAATCATCATAGTATTACTAAATAACCAACAACTATAATTTTATTTATTTTTTTCTTCGTTGAATATAAAAATTAAATATATATATTTTAATGAGTAAGAGAAAATGATAAAGATAAAGATTTTGAGACTTCAGTGAGTTCAATAGTTTAATAGGCTCGAGTTTAGCTTTAGTGTGAAGAGTGTGTACACACAATATTACTAAGAAAAAAAAAAAAAATTATTAAAAAAAAAAAAAAAAAAAAGAGTTGTTTATATAGTGACAATTATTATCTGTAAAAGTTTGCTGAGTGCCATTGTTTGGGTTTCTTTTTTATATATACATATATGATAATTATTTTTCCTCCTTTTGTACTGCATACGTTACATTATTATTTCATCTTTTGCAAAAAAAAAAAAAAAAAAAAATCTTCAAAATTAGTGCGTACTTACGGCCTCCCGCGTAAAAAAACCCCCTAACAAAAAAAGAAAATATATGCGAACTATTATATAAAAACTATTATATTATTGTTGTAAAAGATGTTAAACAATCGTACAATTAATAGAAATGAATTCAATTATATGAACTTTCAGAATTGTTATAAAAAAATTTAAAAAATGCGCCATTGGTAAATTTTAAACAAACGAATAAACCTTCTCATTTAAACGATAAGAAGAGCAATAAATTTAAGAGCTTCGTCACATTATTATTATCAAAAAAAATATACGAAAAAAAAAAAAAAAAAAAAAAAAATTAAATAAACAATATATTATGATTATTACAACTACTGTAATCCTTATTATTACAATAATTACGACGATCATTATAATTACGATTATTATTATAATTAAATCCCGTCGAGGTTAATAATCTCGAGATTGTTAAATAAATTTTTAGCGATCAATCACATTATGAATAAATTGACCAATTCATTCGTTTTAAACTGGTGTTTTTCATTATTATTGTTTATTCTTCTTCTTCTCCTCTGCAATTCTCTTTATCTACGATGTCGTGAAGCAAACAACATCATCCACTTTATCATTTAATTTCAATTTTGTTTTATGGAAGTGTTTGCGGGTCTATGATTATACATTTGCGAAATCCACATAACTCGATTTTAATTAAAAACAATTCTTTTTCTTAATTTATACACACGCGTGATAAGATTTCTTTGGAATTTTAATGAACGAATAATTTTTAATTTTGTTTAAATTAAAGAAATTTTTATCCTAACTTAACTTCCGTAATAAATTAGATTTATTTTACAAACAATTTTATGAAAAATTTTACCCTAATTAATCGTTTATTGATTACATATATTCTTTAAATAATTTTTACTTAATTAATTGTTTTCTACAAAAATTAATAGTAAAAAATTTTTCACATCATGACTAGCTTTATCTTAGCTTCTTCAAATGATTATATAATCTTTTTTTTTCGATTAATTTAAATTTAGAATTTTTTTTTTTTCTTTAAACTGTATAAATCCGTAAAATTTTCATTTCTGAAAATCAAACTTAATAAGCACTGCATAATTAACAATTCGGACTTTATACACCTATACTACATTTTACTTAAATAAACAAATATATAAACAAACGAATCATATGGGATTGTAAATCAAATCAGGGATTTTTAGTGTTATTTATTTATTTTTTTAATTATTTTAGACATTATAAAATACACAAATCTATAAAATTGTTTTAGATTATAAAAAAAGTATTTTGTTAATTTTTCAAACAAATATAAATTATTTTTTAATTAATTTATTTATTTATATTTATATTACATTGATTGTCCGGCCTCACTCACATCAAAATTCACGCATTCATAAATTAGTATTAAACCAAACGTTTTATATTT
This sequence comes from Encarsia formosa, assembly GCA_038277355.1. Classification (NCBI taxonomy): domain Eukaryota; kingdom Metazoa; phylum Arthropoda; class Insecta; order Hymenoptera; family Aphelinidae; genus Encarsia; species Encarsia formosa. Next base: position 79,064,357 of record CM076187.1, read on the forward strand.
AAACTCTACCTCACATACTAATATTCCCTACCCAAACATTATGATTTCCTGTCCAATGTAAAACAAGTTTACAAAGCCCAAACGTTACAGCATCGATAAAAAAAAAAAAAAAAAAAAAAAAAAAATTCCGTCGGCGAGTAGAATTTCCCGAAATAACGGAGCACCTGAACGAGTTTAATCAAAGTTTTTCTCGTAACCTAAAGACAGACTCGCTCGGTGGTATTTATCGTGGCGTATTATCATGAGTTTGGTCGTTCGGAGATTATCGCGTGGGGACGCTGAGCCAGTCGGCTGCGGCTCTCCTAACGAGTTTGGTGTGTAAGTGAGTGCGCGTAAACAAACATCGTATCTACAATTTTAACTCTTAGTTTGTTTAAAAAATTACGTGATAAAGGACCAAATGAAATTATAAATAAACATGGGTACCAAGTTGATGGGAATCGAGTTCGCGCCGGTCTGGGTACCGTTCGAGAGACGGGTCCAGACCTTCGCCGCGGCTGTTTGGATACTAAGCGCGGCCTTCGGGAATCCGGCTTCTTGGCTGGTCGTGTTCCTGGTCCTACTCCTGGGGAATTTATGGCTCAGGACATTGATGATCGCATACCTGATCTTCTTGTACTGGGACCGCGACACGAGGCTCACTGGTGGACGAAGGTTTGGATTTTTTATTTTTTTTTTTTTGCTTGTAAATTGGTTTTAGATTTTCAAAATTATTTATTTCCAATAGTTTAATAATTTAATAAACTTTATTACTTTCAAAGAACAATGCACTCTACAGTCAAAATAAGTGATTTTTTTTTAATTCTTTTAAACATTGTGGGAGACATAGACCTTGAAAATTTATCTTAGACTTTGAGGTTTTGTAAATAAAGCGCTTTGTCAAGTATTTTAAACGAATACAAGTATTTAATATGACTAATTTTTTGGTGACATTGTAATGAAATTACTATTGTATATCCTACATCCTTTTATTAATCCATGTACAGTGGTTTTTATTTTAACTTTGTGATCCTGGAGGTCTCTAAAATTTTAATTTATGCACAATTTGCAGCTTGATTTGATAATAATTTTGTGTGCGCGCGCGCGTGATTAATCATTTTTTATTTCTTTATAATGGTTTGTACGCCGGGAAAAAACCAGTTTGAATGTACAAAGAATTCTGCAGAAAAAAATAATAAACAGTAAATTTGTCTTTTTTGAGAGACAATATCTCAAGTATTACACATTGAAAAATTTTGAGAAAAAAAAAAAAAAAAAAAAAAAATCAAGAATTAAATAAAAAGACAAAAATAAATTCCTTTTGTTGCTGCGTTTTGCCTGAGCCTGAAAAAAAGGTTTTAGAGTGGCTCTAATTTTCTATACATTAGCGTTTGAACGTGCAGAAATTTTTTTCTCAAGGTGAGAAAATTCTTAAACGTTGTAAAGTAACGTTAAAGTTCTTGAAAATGGTATATTATCAACAATTTTCAGTAATATGGCCGGCCAGATCAAATAAAAAAAAAAAGTCTTCGCAAAATAATTAAATTTTTAGCATTACAGTTTCAAAAAATATTTCAATAGTATTCATTGAGACCATAAAATTAATAATAGATGACAGCATATACCTAATTTAGTCAAGTTTCTAAATTCTTGGAAACATCTCTAAACTAAGCAAGCTAATAAAGTTAAATAATGTGAAAAAAATTGAAAAATCTCAGCATCGCATTGAAGTTAGGAATTAAGATGAGAACCACTGCGGTTTATGTAGTTTACTTACGACACAGAATTTACGCGGCGTCCAGGAAAAGTCTATGTCAAGGCTCACCGATAAACCCGTCACGCTTGGGCCTCCTAAAATCTCGTTTTAACTTTAACCAACAATCAAAGGGTCAGACGCTGATTAAAATCTCTAAACTTTCACGACTTTTACAGATTTGGGTAACAACAGTTTTACTTATTTCCGACAATTTAAGGTTTTTTGGTAAATTTTTACAGAGTTATGTAAAAACAAAATACCTCGTATTTTTTATGAATTTCCGGGGGAAAATATTTTGAAAAGAAGTTTGACCAACTACGATTTGGATTTCTAAACGCACTTTTTTTGTCTTGGAAATAAAAACCAAAGAAACTCATTTTCGTCTCCGTTACGAGTACGGATTATTTTTCTGAAAAATTTGTATTAAAAATGAGTATAAATTTATTAAAATTGAGATAAAGTGGAATGAACCAAGATACATTGAGCTTATTTTGAGATATCCAACCTTGATTTTAAAAATTTTTTTATGAATTTTTCCAGATCATTACCTAAATTGTATAAAATTTTGGTTTTAGCAAACGGTATTACCGAAGGTTCCGCGACTTATTTCTGTGGCGTCACTTTTGCAACTACTTCCCAATAAAGCTAATCAAGACCGTAGACCTGGACCCCAAGCGAAACTACCTCTTCTGCTCGTTCCCGCACGGATTGCTCGCCACGGGGGCTACCGGGGCCTTCGCCACCAACGGACTCGACTGCGCCAAGACCTTTCCCGGACTCGACTTCAGGATCATCACCCTCGATCAGCACTTCAAGACGCCTCTCTACAGGGAATACATATCCGCTTTTGGTAAAAATAATAACTATTTCATCGTACCTTATCCGAAAGTAGCAATTTCCAAAACCGTTATTTTTCATTTTTCTTTTGAAGAAATAAGTCTTGATTGTAATTTTGACTTGTTGAATCAGTACGATAAGTCTGTATGAACCTGACACGTAGTAATTATTTTTGTAGAGATTATCTTTGCAAGCGCCACTAATCTACCTGATTATCGATTTTTTCATTTTTTTTTCAAACTTATCAACATTTTTAATCTTAATTTAATTTACTGGATGAATTTATATCTATATTTAAGGCTTATACAGCCATAAAGGTATTTCATTGCACAGCGTAGTCCAGATTAATTTTGTTACTGATTCAACTCATCGATTTCTTTTTTTTAAATTTTTTGAAGCTAAAGATTAGATTTTATAAATTTCAATTAAATTTAAACGCAGGATTCTAATTTTTTAAAACAGGGGAGAATTAAATAAACTCCTTGGTTTTTTTCTCCAGCAGATAGTAGATCAAAAAATCATTAAGACGTATTTTATTTTGAAAAAAAAAAAATAAAAAAAATAAAATTGAAAGAGATACAGACTTTTGAAGTTTCAGACATTCAAGTAAATAAATATAGATATACTTTCAAGTAAATTGATTCTAATCACGTCATACAATTCCTTATATAAAAAAAATGTTAGAATTCTTCAAAAATCATAAACTTTAAAGAAAAATATTTCTGAGTCATATACTTGTATATCAGCTTGAGTGCGATACTGTGAACGAGTTATTCAGGTCACCGCGAGCTTATCCGCGAGAAGCATCAATTTAATACCGATCACTTCACTGCAAAATCTTTAGATACGATTATTCAATTATTCCCTGTTAATAACTCCTGAAATTTGATCAAACCACTCGAATAATCATATTTTTTAATAAACTTTTTTAAACTAAATTAAGTAATAGATGCTTTTTGTCGTGTAAATAAAGCGTTAGGCATGGTAATTTTAAATCTTGATAAAAAACTATAAAAAATACCTCAAAGTACCTTATTGAACATAACGAGATTTAAAACTACATCCAGATCAAATATGTAGCCAAGAAACTCTCGATGTATTTAAAAAAAAGACTTTTGTCGTTATTAACAGGTGCATGCAGCTGTGACGCCCGAAGCATAGACTACCTTTTGTCGCACAAGCCGACCGACAGGGACGGTCCGACCGAGGAGCCGGTCACGGGTCGAGCCGTGGTAATCATAATCGGCGGGGCCGCAGAGGCGTTCAAGTGCAAGCCGAGGACCTACCAGGTCCTACTGAAAAGACGGAAAGGCTTCGTCAGAATTGCCCTCCAAAACGGGTGAGTCCAAACTTACGGGGAAACTAAAATTTTTTAAACACTATTTTATGTATAAACAAACAATACACTTGTAAAATTGGTTTTAATCATGATTTTTTAATTTTATGAGCGTGGCACACAGTGCTTAATTAATTAAGATTAGGTTTATGTTGCTCGCGTTATACATATGTATACAGCTTAACTGTAAGCGTTCACCAGAAACCTATGGCCAGATTCTGGCAAGCAACCTAGATGATCTCTTGAATCTTCTAGCGCGGATAGTTTGAATTATTCATAATAAAGTTTTTAATTTATTTTCCTAAAAAAATAAATTTCAATTATCTTTAAGTGAAAGCCATATAAATAGATAATATTATTAAAGCTTTGATTTCATTATTTTAAAAGTACTCCGCTGGTCCCGGTATTTTCATTCGGCGAAACGGACCTGTACGACCAGGTGAGCAACCCCGAAGGTTCGCTGCTGAGGACGGCCCAGGAGTTCGTCAAGAAGCTCACCGGAGTAGCTCCGGTGGTACCTCTGGGCCGGGGATTCTTCCAGTACTCGTTCGGTCTGGTACCGAACCGGAAGCCCATATTCGTAGTCGGTGAGTTTCGTCACCAACTTCCGTCTTTTTATCCGTGTACCGGACTTAACTTGTTTGTTTATTTTTTTTAAAGTTGGTACTCCCCTGGAAGTCCCAAAGATCGAGGAACCAACCCGCGAGGACGTGGAGAAGTACCACGCTATATTCACCGAGCGGCTGATTGAACTTTTCGAGACGAACAAGAGCAAGTACCTGGAGGACCACGAGAACATCAAGCTCGAACTGGTCGACCGATGATTAACAACTATATTGTTGTTTTTTATTTTTTGTACATACACCAACGGTGAAATGAATGAAGATACTTTTTTAGGTTTAATTGTTTGTTATAAATATAGGTGTGTTTCCTTTTTTTTTTTTTTTTTACTGTTGTTAATGGATGATTAGAGTATTGTATAGATGACAAACTAAAGTTACCTTGTTGATTGTTCAAAATAAAAAAAAAAAAAATAGTGGAGAGCTAAGCAACGGCTCTCCTTGAAGAGAACAAAAACCAAAAGTTTAAATAAACAAAGATCTTTTGATAAATGGTGGTTTTTTTTAACCTTGTTCACCTATTTTGAGTGCAAGTAATTATTTTGGAAAAAGTGTCTGCACGTTTGAAGTAACCTCTTTTATTATTATTATTATTATTGTTGTTGTTGTTGTAAAAAATCAAGCTCGAGCCGGTCGAACGATAATTATAACGAGCTAATCATGATTATTTTTCTGTATGTACATAGCTACACATACACGTTACTGCGGGGGAAGAAAGTAAAAAGAAAAAAAAACAATATTCGAATAGTTATTAATTGTTTATTATAAACATAGATGTGTTTCTTTTTGTTTAAACCGTTACTGTTAATGTTAATGATTAGAGTATTGTACAGAGACCGCAGATGAAAAAAAAAGTTACGTTGTTGATTATTAAAAAAAAAAAAGGTGGACAACTGGGATTAAGTGTTGGTAATCGTGATGGCCGTGGCCGCGGCGAAAAGAACGGTTCCAGCGCATATGGCGGCCCTCTTGATAATCTGCAACGAAAAAAAAAAACATTGAATGAAAAAAGATCTTCCGATGAGTGAAGTTAAAGTAGCAAACCTTGTCTTGCCAAGCTTTATTGGAAATGCAGTCGCTATATCTCATCCTCGAGAAGGTCACGCTCGAGTAAAGTGGTATCCAGTTTTTCGGGAATAGCCAGTGGAGGGCCGTGTCGAGGTACTTACGAGCTATGTACGATTTCTTCATTACCAAGTCTCGCATCTGTACACACGTTTTTTTATTTATTTAATCAAAACATTTTATCAATTAATTTTTTTTTTTAGATTTTTTGCGAGAATATTATAGGGAAGATGCATAAAAAAAATTATTTAGTTTGTTTGACTTTATTCGATAATGTATCGAAAAATAAACGACTCGTATTTTTTCTTTTTGAAAAAAAATGAAAATTGAAGGAGTTATAGACTTTGGAAGTTTCCGAAATAATCATATTTATAGATATACTTTCAATGTGAAATGGTACTGATGACGTCACGAGTACCAATTTTAAAAAAATTATATCTCTGGTAATGTTGACAGAAAAATTATGAAAAAAATCTTAAAATTCATTAAAAATCGAGAACTTTCAGAAAAAAATATAATTAGAAAGTGTGCATCTTCCCTATTGCAAGAGTACCGAAATCATAATTAACTTTTATTTTCGTAAAAAATTTAAAAAACTGAAGCTATTCGGTACCAGAATTGATACCATATCTAATTTGATGGTCCCAGCGAAGAAAAACCTTAGTCCAAAATCTGCCACGAATAAAGTTACAATGAGTCGACTTTCGGCCACTAAAATGTTTCTGAACCGCTTTATTTATTATTTTAGCCTGCTGCAAAAAATGTTAAAATGACCTTTGCTACCATACCCATGATATATTATAGTTAAAAAAAATTTCTCGACACACTAGCCACGAATAAAATGACTCGAGGTTTCCAGCTAATAAAAGTATATCGCATAAATGTTTTATTTCACCCCCGTGTATCAGCGGACAGATAGCAAAGCTCACTTTTTCCGATTTAAAAAAGGTTGAAATAGTGAATAAAGTGATTGAGAGAAATTTGGATCACCGAAAGTCGCAGTTCGTTGTAACAGTGTTATTCGTGGCAGATTTTGGGCTAAGGTTTTTCTTCGCTGGGACCATGAATTTACGAATACTCACTTCGACGTAATTGTACATGGCCAAGTCGCTAATAGCGTGGCAATCGTCGCATCGGGCCTCGGAGAACTGTGGTAGTACTTCGTCTAAATTACCGTTGTGAATTTCCATCAGGTGATCTAGCAGCAACACGTCTTCGAATCCCTGTCAATAAATTTTATTTCCATTATTTATCTTCAATTTACTCTAAATTCACTGTACAAATCGTCCTTTATATAATCACAATTTTACGTCATTTTAATTGATAAAATTAATTAATTTTTGCGATTGACAAAAAAGCTTAAAAAACGATAAATGACTTTTTGATAACAATGTGTTGGATTCAGATTAAGTTTTAAAGAAATTTTTTAAATTTAAATGAATTTTAATTGTTTTTATAATAACTACCAATTAGTCTTTTTTTGTTTACTTACAGCATTCATCCCTTGACCGTAAAATGGTACAATCGCGTGCGCAGCGTCGCCCAGAATGAGTGTTTTATTTTTCACGTGGTAAGGTTTACACTGCAAAAACAATTATTTATTTAGTTAGTTAAAATATAAAATTTACTTATTTTAACTATACTGCCAAGCACTCTTATATAAATCCGAATTTGACCAAGAATTAAAAAAGTACCTTTATGGATATGAGAGTCTTGGGTGACGTCTCGAAGAACTCCTCGACCAATTTTTCTTCACCTATGAGCTCGAGACCGTCGGGAAACTGCTCGCGGTAAAACTTCAAAAGACGCTCGCGACTGTTAAGAGCCTCGAGGACTTTGAACGGGGCAAACAGGTTGCCGGTGAAGGTGTGGTCGTCGTTTGGCAGGGCGATCATCATGAACTCCCCGCGCGGCCAGATGTGCAGGTGGTCGCCGCTCATAATGTACTATAAATGGTTTTTTTTTTTTAATTTTTATGATTTTTAGCATTAAATTGCTTGAAAAAAAGTTTACCTTTCCATCCTTTCCGGCCGGGTAGGAAAGTTCGACGTAACCGTGGTCGATGTAGGTCTGGTTGCAGTCGTATCTCGGCCTTTTGGCCATCAGCCGTCTGATCAGCGAGTAGGCTCCATCGGCTCCTATTATCAGATCCGTCTGAGTGTCCAGAGTTCCTTTGGTATTTGTACTAATATCGCAATATATATTTATTTTTTTTTCTATTGTTAATTATTACTCAAAAGTTATATCGATGGTTCCAGCGAAGAAAACCTTAACCCAAAATCTACCACGAATAAAGCCACTCAGTGACTAAAATGTCTCTAAACCACTCTATTCATGATTTTAACTTTTGTGTATTGGAAGAATGAGCTTAACTATCATACCGTTGATTTCTCAACGCACCAGCCACGAAAAAAATGACTCTAAGTTTCCAGTTTATAAAAATCGCAAGAAGTCATTTTATTCGCGGCTAGTGTCGGAAATTTTTTTTTTACCATAAACACTTTGACATTTTTACAGCAGGCTTAAAGTCTTTTAGAGACATTTTAGTCACTGAAATGTCAGCTCATTTTATTGGTGGCACATTTTGGTCTAAGCTATTTTTCTTCGCTGGGACCATGTTTTTAATGATGAATTCCTCATAGAAAAAAAAAGACTCACAGAAGGAAGCTGAGCGTGCCCTTCTCAAGATCGGCGCTGACCAGTTTGTGGTTGAAGAACAGCTTGACGTTTGGATACTTCTCAGCGGCTGTAACGATTAGATAACTCAGTTCGTTGGAATATGTTGCCCTCCCGTCTTTAATACTCCCTCACTCCCCCATGGATATGTATAGATATATATGTATAGGGTAACGCGACACGCGAGTTTTTCTGCGGCTTCCCGAGGTAACTTTAAACCCGACTGGATTTGCCTTTTTAATACGCGCTGCATCAAATATGTTTCATAACCACCCGGCACCCGCGCGTGTTGTAATTTACTCTTTTTTTTTTTTCTCTTCTATTTTCATACACTAGATTATGTTCCTCAACATTGTCATCTTTGATTTTATAAACTAATACTTTTTCCAAGTGTTTTTATCGATCGTTAAGGGGAGCTTTAAGCTTCCAGAGCTTTGTTGTGATCGCAATCTTCTTTTATTTACTGTCTAACATACTATCACATTATTTTTTTTCCTGAGTATGTACAGTTTTTTTGTTGCAAGGATACATTTTTGTTTTGTGTCAGAAAATCTCTTGTTTATTGTGAAGCTTTCAGAGCTTTATTGTGATTATACTATTGTTTGCAAACAAACGAGCTTTTTATATTTGTTTATGATAGATTTAGTGTAACACAGTACCAAATAATTTTTCCGAATCTGTACAAATTTTTGTTCCAGATATTTTTTTTTATACTATATTTTATGTAAAAATATTTTTCCAAGTATTTTTTATCGATCGGCAAGTCTCTTGTTTATAGTGAAGCTTCCAGAGCTTTATTGTGATACGATAGAGCTCTTTAGAAAAAGTCTGAATCAAAAAATATATTATTATCAAGATTAAATGCTCACTCACCATCGAGAAGAACCTTGTTTAGATACGTCCTGTTGACACTGTAAATGCACTGAAACAAAACGCGTAGACTTGAATAAAGCTCCCTGTCATCAACACAGCTCCTTGCCCGAACTTACGTTTTTGTTGACGCTGTCGTAGATAATCTCCTTTAGGGTGCCGTCCCGGAAGTGAATCATGCGGCCCTTCATGGGAATCCCATGGTGGTTGACCACCGCGTCTTCGAGTCCCACGGCTTTGAGGGCCTCCCTGCCCCGGACCGAGAGGGCCAGATCTATGCTCACGCCTCGTGAACTTTCCACTCGTATGTCTGAAAAATGAAGTTGAGTTTGAGAGTTACGTAATTGATGAAGTTTGCTTGGGAAGGAGAGCTTGCGGCTGAAGACTTTTAAGAGTCAGCGGCGATGCGATGTTTGTTTGCTAATTTATGTAATGATGAGGGAGGGTGGAAAGTGGGAATTTCAATGACTTTTTGGTTGTGAAAAATTATGATCTATTAGAGCTTTTTTGTATACACCAAGCTATAAAACGTCGTCTGCTTATGAAGAAGCTTTATTTGAAGATAAATATTAAAAACACAGTAATTATTTTTTTAAAGCTAACATAGCTAAGAATGAAATGCTTTTAATTGCAGATCGAATCGAACGAGTCACTTTGAAAGTTTCAAAATTGTGAAGATAACTGTCTGTAAAAAGGTCATAAGTCACTTTAAAAAAAAAAAAATGCTTGCATAAGTTTTTATAACGAACCAAAAAATATCTTCAGTACAGACATTAAATGAATTCTAGTTTTTCATAAAAAAAGCTTTAGCGAGCTTTTTTTTATTTCCAAAGTGACTAATTACGCTTGCGCAATAAACAATAAAAAAAATAAAAAAAAGGGGTCACCTGAACGGTACTCGTAAACCCGGACCTGGTGTCCCCTCTTGGCGAAGAAGCACGCGACCAGTGCCCCGACCTAGAATTTAAAAAATCCTCCAGTAATCTAAAACTCAATTGCAATTATAAAAGATAAAGGAGATAAAGACCAAGCCACCCCCGACGACGACAACGTCCAAGCTGCGCGGCTCGCTCGCCATGGTGTACCGAGTCGCACTGACCGACGACTCTCCGAGTGCGACGATCTGGACACCGATTGACCACCTAGAGGGAGGCGGGATCGAACTTTTTTTCTCCTTACTCTTCGCACGCTTACCTAATCGTACTCCTTGGATTTTTTGAGATTTCGGCTTAGTAATCTGTTGGGATCCGGACAGTTCATAACAATGTTGTCGTCAGTGGTACTTTTTTTTTATTATGTAAGTAATTAAGCTCTTGTATTTTGAAAATTTTTGTGTTATTTATTGGCTGATAAGCTGGTGAGTAAAAATTTATCGAATCGTGATGCAGCATATAACGTTTCAAACGAAACTTATATGATTTGTTTTTTACTTTTAACAAATAACCATGATTTCGGCTTTAAAAAAAAACATTTTTTATTTCAATTATTTTATTAAAAATCATTGATTATATCCAAGAGGGCTATCAGTTATCAATAGGTATAGACTTGAGCGTTTTCACAATTATAATCACAATGTTTAGGAAAATTAAGAGATCAAACTCATTAGTAAACTAGTTATCTGCATACGTATCTTATCTAGCTTTTTGAGAAAATTGTAATAAATGATGATAAATTATTGCGGCGTATCTTTAAATTTTATTACTGTACCATCATAAATAATTATTTCTACTAAAAATAGTAAAAACATGATTTCTTTTTCTTTGTTTTTTTGTTTTTTTGTATATGCATGTATGAATATTTGTTAATCTTATCCGATTGGTATTATTATTATTTTCTTTACAGTATTTATTACATATTTTGTTTAAACAATACGAAGTGAATAAAAAAGTATTTTATTATCAAATTTTGCTTCCAATCAATGTTTTTATTATCTTCTCATATTTTTGGACCTCAATCAGTTCAACTTTTTATTTACGTAACCAAACAATTAATGTTGAATTTTTCTTAAAAAAAAAAAAAAAAAAAAAAAAAAATATCTCGGAATCGAATTTTAATTTGACCTTATCGGTACGATAAATAATTTAAATTCCGTTTGATGTTTTTAAATAATTAATAATCCAACCCCGCAGGTATTTTGATCGAACCAGTACGTAAGCGACACTCAAGCTCAGTGGTTTGGCCACAGTTTGTGATCGCAACGGTTTCACTTTTCAGTTTTCATTTTTCCAGCATAACCTTTTTATTTCTTCCTCTTCTTCTTCTATTTTTGTTTTTCCAAACTACTCGACCGAGGATCGTGTTTAATCGCGACATTGAAAATTTTGAGTCAAGTCAAAGTTTTTTCGGTAAATCAGCTTTATTTCGGGGGTCAGAAATATTAATCTTTTTTTCCCGCTGCCAAGTGCGACACGAATTTGTTGTTGTCGAATCGTTCGAGTGTTATGACGAAGGTATTATGAAAAGTATAGATAAAAAAAAGAGAGTGAGAGACTTGTAATTCAATACAATGTAGGAAGTTAGTAAACCGCCCGTCGGAGCTTTCTTATTTATCACACGAATTACGTAAGGATTTCAATAAGTTCGGAGGCTGTATCAATTGCAATTCTCACGATTTTTATTTTTGTGGAATTTTTTTTTTTTTTTCATCTTCGTGGATACACTGTGATTATTTTTATAGTACTTTTATATACACAATAATGCAAATTGAAAATATATTTGGTTTCTTGTACTTAGAAACATTATATTTTTTCTATGAGAAACTGATTTTCATGATGCTTTTGGAATTTTTTTTTGTACACAATGGTTTTTTAGCCTGCAATTTTTTAGTTTACTTACAAGTTTACAGGGTAAAACATTTTCAGATACGATTTGACCATGTACGGTTGAGATTTACAAAAAGCCATTTTTAGACTTTTTTTTTGGTTTTAGAAGCATCAATAAACAATATACGATCTAAAAAATTTATTTATTTATTTTTTATTAATAAAAGATAAAGCGAGGTTTAGAAACTCTGGAGGTGCGATAGACTTAAAACAAAATTTTTTTCGAAAATTGATTTTAAAAAAGTGATCCGAAGCGCAGATTATCTTTTTGACAGTTTAGGTAATTGTTTAAATAAATTATATTTTATAAATATCTTTAGCCTGCATGTCATACATAACACAGTATTTAGTATCTCAATTTTGAGAGCTTTTTCGAAACTGCAAGTTTATTTATAATTTCATGATACAACAATTTTTTATCTAAGTGAAGAAAATACATGTCCAATGAAGAAAAAAAAAATTATTTGCGAGCGATGCCGTATCAAGCAAGGGGCCCCAGGGCGAAAAGTATTTTTAACTCTAAATTTCATTGAAAATAATTATCACCGCAAATGTAATATAAGCTTAAATAGCTTAATTTACCCCCAAGTGTGTTTGAAAGGTGCAATTAAATTGCCTAAATTTATTTTTAAATAGTTTTTATCTCTTAAGTTAGTTCAACTACTAACATTTTTTTCATTTTACCATTATCAGAATATCATTATCTATGTGTACAACTATTTTTTTTACTCAATCTGTCCCATCAATTTTTTGTAAATACAAATTAGAGGAGTTCTTCAAAAATTTCGAACTGAATCATCTCAAAATATAATTATACTCAATATACTTTTTCTTTCGGGAACTTGATTTTGAATACATAAACTACGATCCCTCAAAATTATATAAATTAATGTCTCATAGAAAAAAAACTCGCATGTGAGAATTAAAACGCGAGTTACTTAAGTTCATTTGCGGTGTCGCAACGAAGCTTCCGTCGAGGAATATTTTGGCGCTCCTCGGAGGTCGAGGCCAGTCAGAGTGATAGAAGCTAATGCCCTCGTTGCGATTCGCGGGTAACTTCCTACTCAGTTTTGTTTTCAAATCGGGTCCTTAAACTTCAAGAGCTTCAAGAGCGAAGTTTCAGTTTATTTCAATGAAGAAGTAAGGTACTTTTTTTACTACAGGTGACATAGTGACCCACTTTTTTTTGGGTAGAGCTTGGAAAAATTTTCTAGACTTGTGTTCTGTATGTCGCTGTCATATCAGAGAACCTTGTGCAATGTCTTATTAATATTTTGCATTAGTCTTGTGTTAAAATAAAAAAGTATAAAAAATTATTTAATTATTATTATATTTACAATGTAAGGTAACCAGTTGGTAACTTTTTCAAAGTTCACAGCCAAAGTAGTTTTGAAGTTTAATTTTGATCACTAAAATTACAAGATCTAATGATTATCAAACAGCTGAGTTGGACAATCGCAGTTTTAAAGTTTGTGAGCAATAACTTTGATCCGGGAGTTACCAAATGGTAACTTTTTAACTGAAGATTTCCTAACTCTTGGTTCACTCAAAGTCCACAGCCCAAGTAGTTTTGAATTTATCTTTGATCGAGGAGTTACCGAATGGTAACTTCTTCAAAGTCCACTGCAAGTTCCCAACCAAAGTAGCCTTAAACTTTGATCGAGAAGTTACCAATTAGTAACTCTTACAAAATCCACTTTCAAAGTTTTTTTGAAGTTCAACTTTGACAGAGAAGTTACCAAATGGTCCACTGGAAGCTCCCAACCAAAGTAGCCTTAAACTTTGATCGAGGAGTTACCAAATGGTAACTATTGTTCAACCAACAATTCTAAAGTTACCAAGTCGCAAGCTCTTTCTACCACAGTGAGTAAATTGAGAAAAAAAAGGCAGTGACGTAAAGCGGGTAGTGGGTGTGACAGCATCCGGAGCCCCCTAATAGGCCGGGGTGTTGCTTCGACGACGTCGTTCGTAGCCGTGAAGAGCGATCCGGGAAGAGGAGAGGAAAAGATAATCGAGGTGGTGGTGGTGGTGGGTTACTCCTCCTCCAAAGGTCCAAAAATAGTAACTCGGAGAAGCTTGAATCTCGTCCGAGCGTTTTTTGGCTCGAGTAAAGTCTAGTCGGTGCGGCGATGTCGACGACGAACGACGACGACGCTGCTGCTTCCACGGGCGGTAGGAGGCGGCGGCTGCTCCTGTGGTCGCTGTTCTCGTTTCTGCTGCTGGCCCAGTGCTCCGGACTAGCCCGGGCGGCTACCAAAAGTGCGCCCAAGGGGGACAAGCCCAAGGAGGATCCCGTCATCGAGGAAGTTACCAGCAAGCAGCTCGAGAGACTGCTCAAGGATAAGGACTTTGTCGCCGTTTATTGGTGTAAGTTTTTTCTTCTTTTCTTAAGAGTAGGCCAATTTAGAGCGAGCCCGGCGTGTGCACTTCCTACTTCCTAAAAATAGTCCGCTCCTGATTTTTCTTACCTCCTCGGTTTGGAGATTGTTATTATTTTTTACCTTGGTGTCTTCTTCTCGTAACCGAGTTTCGACCACCAAGGTCGGACCCACCCCCATGGTTATAAATACCCCGAGTGACTTGCATGCCCCCCAGTGATGACCAAAGTGAAGTTAGCATCGAGTACCATGACTCTAAAAAAAAGTATTAATTTTGTCTTATCTTTTTTTTGGGGGGGAATTTTGAAATATCCGCTTTGCCAGAAAATCGGTGGAAATCGATGACCGTGATGCGTCGCGACGAGCCAGTCGAGAAGAAGAAGAAGAAGAAGAAGAAGAAGTAGGGGGAGGCTTCGCATTCCTGCCAAAGTAGTGTGCGTGCGCGTATAACTTGTGAGATCGAACACAATCGGAAAACAATGCGGGCCTTCTTCTTTTAGATAACCTTATTCAAGCTGCCTCTACCTTCCTCCTCCTCCTCCTCATCTATTTTTTAAATTTGTTTAACCGATGGATTTCAAGTTGGCCGTTGTTTACCTGTGATTTTCAATAATTCAAAGACTGAGGCCTATTTTGAATGATTATTTGTTTTTATTTAGTTGGTAGTATCACGTGACCCCCATAAATGATGCATGCAGCGATGTTTATGTGACGGTCGTTTCTTTACATCCGATGCATGTGGATTCTCAGATAATAATTCGTATGGTAATTAAGTAATAGTACTGTAATTTATAAAAGTGCACCATAAATTGAATCAAATCATGATGACAAATCGTTTTCATTTAGACATTTGGCCATTTTTCTGCACTTAGAATGTACAAAAACATCGATATACATAGCCATGCTTATAATTTATATATTTATAAAATATAAGTCAACGTTTTTGGACATTCTAAAGACCCAAAATGTCTCAAAAGCATATATGTATCGAAAAAGCATACAAATTTTTGTGAAAAGAAAACATCTCAGCATATATTGTAAACTCATCATTGAATTCAATCTATGATGTTTATGCTCCCTTAAGATACGTATTGTTGTTATTACCCAAAGTTAATATTATTTTTGAAAGCTAGATGCGACAAAATTGATTCTTGTTTGACTCAAATTTAAATGTAATCAAAATTTTTTTGATCATAGCATAACTTCTATGGAAACTATCCATTATATAGTGTTGAAAAGCCGATATTACAAGTTGTAAATGAAACTTAGACCAGTTTTTACTTCTCATTGTTACAATTTTTCGAGCTTTCGATCTCACTCTGCATCATACACTAATCTCATAGCTCATGCCTCGAAAACAATGTACCATACGTAGCAGTACCATAAGTACGTTTTTCTGCTCTACCGCAAAATAATCAATGCAACTTGGAGCTTGGCCATCAACACAGTGACAGAAATTTGTATTGTTTACATTTTTCATGGTGGGAGCTTTCAACCGAACAAGGTTTTGATTAAGCTATGACACAACGATGTTTACCATTAATTCCTCGTTTGTAATGCTTCAGAAATCTCGCGATCTCCAGATTTTTTTTTTAAATAATGCCAAAGGAAACAACCAAGTATCTTAATGTCGCGCTCGGACTGTTCCAGATCTCCGCAAGTTTACGAGAAATCAAAATCATCTTTATGATATTGAATTATTGTGATTCAAAATAGAATCTTAAAAATATTTTTAAGAGCTCTCATAAAGTTTTGAAATTTATTAGGATGCTTCATCGAGGATTTATCGTGTATTCCAAAAATACGTTAAAATTAAATTTAAAATTCTTGTTTTCAACATTCGGCCACTGGAAACGATTTTGACTTCCCGGTACTATCGAACTGTCGTTAATACACCCACGTTTGCGGTTCGAACCACTCGGGTCTTTAAATAAACCGTCACCGTAAAAAAAAAAAGAAATCCCCTGTTTGAAAAGTCTCAGTAACCGACTTCCAAACATTTCCCTTAGGCTTGGGTAAACACAATTAGTTGTAAAAAAGAAGATCTCCAAGATAAATAAATGTTGGCGAAAAAAAAGTAGAAGAAGAAGTAAGTTATCTAGCCCAGCGACGTCATCGTCTACGTAGTGGGCTTTTAGTCGGCGCCGCTTTTAGAAAGCCAAAGAGTTATTTTAGCCCCGAGTAGTAGAAGCCTGCAGCCACCTAACAAAATCTCTCTGGTCTCTGCGTCTCGAAGACTTTTTCAAACCCGGCTTCACCTGTAACTTCATAATACACACATTCGTCATTTATCCTCTGTTAGATAATTCTTGGGAACTTGGGAGCTTTGAGGCTGGCTGGCCTTTAACAGAGCTTTAAAGCTTACCTTACTGCGTTTGTCTGAGAACTAATTCCTCTCAACAAAAAAGATGCGAATTTTAATTTTACGTAAGATGAACCCCAATCAAAACCGATTTTGGATAACATGCTAATCAGACCAATACACTAAGCTAGGACCTCAGTAGCAGAAGGAAGTTGAATTTTCAAGACCTGGGGTGACCAATTATCTAAAATATTATTTTTCATAAAATATTTCCGCAAGTTGTAAATTTTGTTCACAGCTACAGAATCATTCAAAAAATTTGTAACTAAGTATGAATGAAAAACTGCTGACATGTAAAATGGGTAAAAAATCGTCAGCTTTCAAAGCAATTCTGTATTAGCGTGAAGTTAGTCAAATGTGAGTAACTGTGTAACCGAGGTCCTACCTTAATTCTCAGCGTCAACCAAATCTACGATAATTGAAAAAATCATCCAAAAAGTTATTTTCCCAGCACCGGTGAATAAAATAAGTTAGCAGCGCGAAGCGATTTGGGTCGGCTGGCGTCGACCTGGTCGCATTTTCGCGTTACCGAAATCCCAGTTTTATTTACGCTCTCTTCCCTCGGTAAACAAGCTTAAAAAAAAAAAACTGTCTCCAACCTCTTGATTTTATGATCATTTTTACAGCGAGTTTACGGGGCATTACATAAAGGGCGTCACCCGATGCGGGGACGCAAATAAATCTCGTCACTCGATACCGAACCTAGAGGAAAAAAAAAATGGCGAATCGATTATTTGAGGCTGACTAGTTTAAAATTGAGCGATTAAAAAAAAAAAAAAAAAATGTTACGGATAGATGGAAAAATTGAATGATGTTCCCGCGAGCGCCAACCGACTCGAGGCTGTCCCGGGCAAAAATAAAACTCGCAGGCCCCCTTGAATTTTTAAATTTTAACGCCGGCGAAAAATCTCTTTAGCATACCTAGAGAGAAATATAAATATTATAAATGGGGTGAGAATTTTTTTTTATTGTTTATTTATTTAGAGTGTATAGAAATTAAAATCGACACGTCTTTTTTATTATACTGACAAAATAAAAATTTGAGAAACATCGAATCAAAGACGTCATTGATCCGTTGTTTCAAAAATTTTCTTTTTCGTAACATTGGATAAAAAAAAAAAAAAAAAAAAAGACCATAAAATTTTTTAAAAATCATGTGTTTACAGAAAAACTTTGGAACAATCTCTTTTTACAATTTTCAATATTACCACACGACATAACCTTATAATTTTATAAAGTCCGAATGTGAAATCCACAATTTATTTAATTTTATGGATACCACCATTTAATTCTCTCAAAGTCCATTGTCCCAAATATGGACAAAATTGAATGCTTAAAATTTGAGAAACCAGTTGAATTTCGGGAACGACTTACACTTTTTATCCATCAAAAACATATTGTTTTAATAACGATCAACAATTGTGCACGGCTGCCAAGAATTTCAATGACGCATAGGCTTACCACCGAGCAACTATTGTAAGCTGCACTGATGCTGAAGTAACACAAGCGCGTATCTCTTAAACAATGTATGCAATAATATTCAGATGGAAGTGTTGAAAAATGAATGTTTCAAATCATTAGTGGTTGGGTTCATTACACAACTTGTTAGTTACATAAATCCTCTTTTTTTTTAGAGTCAACCAACCATGTCATAGGTTTAAATTTAAAGCGTATACATCAAAGTAGAAAAATTTTAATAATCAAAGTAAAAAAGAAAAAATTGACCCAGTTAAAGTTTGTAAAAACACAACTGTTCTCATGAATTATCAATAATTACTTAAACTTTTGATTCTAGTGCCAAACAATGCTATAAAAGTTTAACGACCACCGATTATAAAAGATTTGATACGGTTCTCAATTGAGAGTGACAAGTAATAACAATGATGTTAATGGTGCCTCCAAAAACTTACCGATAGTTTCAGTGCCAAGTCCGAAACCCAAAGGCTCGTGATTGAAGTCGCGGGTGTATTTGAATTATCGCAAAGCCGAGCTGCTGCTTACGCAACGTCCATGCACCACACACCGCGAGGCCAAACGCACGTGCTCGTTTCTTAAAGACCGCACTGTGTTTGAGGGCATCGGTATATTTGGCCACCGAGGAATAACAAACGAAAAATGAACAAAAAAAAAGAGCCACGCGTGCCTCTTGACCGCTCTGACGACTCATTGACTAACTTTAATATTTGGCGAATTTTTTGTCTAATATTTCAAAAATTAGATTAAGGGCCACAATAACCTTGAATTTTAAAGTATAAATATCATCTACCAATATATGAACGTGATTTTTGTTTATCTAGGAATTGTTTTATCTAATACTTCAATATTTAGATTAAGGTCCCACAAAAACCTGTTTTGCCGACTGGGCTATGAAGTATAAATGTAATAATTATTTTTTAATACTATTATCTATCAGTAGAAGAATGGGATCTTCTGTTTATCTTGAGGTTGTTTTCTCTAATACTCCAATACTTAGATTAAGGGCCACAAAAACCTGGTTTACCGACTGGATTTTAAAATTAAGTTAAATATTGAAAAAAGAAGATGAGCGACACGGGGCTTTTAACCACTTCCATTCGAGATTTGTCGATTAGTTTTTTGTTTTCTTATTAAATGCTTGAGAATTCAGACAGCTGTTTTACCGACCAAATTTTGATTGAAATCGATAAAACAGTTTTTTTATGTATAAATTTCAAAAACCACAAAATAAATCATTGTAAAAGTAATTTCATTTGTGGTTTTACAGATGCTAGGAGTTGCGTCACGTGTGATAAAGTATTAGCCGAATTAGAAAAAATCGACGATGACACCGACACGTTTGGCGTGGATTTTGTCAAAATCAACGACAAACGATTGGCCAAGCAGTATGGAATCAAGACCTTTCCCGCTCTCACGTACTTCAGGGAAAAGGAACCTATTATTTACGAGGGTAAGAATGATTTTTTTTTATTTCTACCACTCTAGACACAGACTCTGTATGAAAAAGGGCTTTAGACACGCTGACAAGCCGTAAGTGCATAATATCCGGTCTTAGGTACACGCACGCGGAGGCACTTGGCCAAAGTTTTATTGGAGTAATGCCGAAAATTCAACTCCCGAAAATTGGCCTTGACGGCTATTTGAGAAATTTCAAGAAATCGAAAGAAAATCGAAAAATATCAATCGAATTTTACCTGTCCAAGCTATCTTTCTTCCTCTGGTTAATTTTTGTCCAACAGGTGACCTGATGGACGAGGAAAACGTACTGGAATTCCTGACGAGCCTGGAGGCTATGGATATGCCCGATCGAATCGAAGAGGTCAATGCCAAAATTCTAACAAAAATCATCGAAGACACGGATTTCGTAGCCGTTCTCTTTTGTAAGTCAACACAACGATTTTAAACCTCAAAAATCCACTTACATTTATCTTCTGTACATACTCTATCTCTCTTTTATCAAAACATGTTTTCAAACTGTTTTAACAATGATCTTGATCAAAGCAAACAAACACACACATCGGAGAGTAACCTTTGTATATAAACATATTTGTCAACTGTTTGTCACTACATTCACAAAAATGCTTAATTTACACCTATTAAAACATTGCTGCATTTTAATATAATATATATATATGTACAGTTGTAAATTATTTGACGGAACAAGTGGACCACTCAAAAAACTCATATTATTTAATAACAAATACTAACCATCACTATTATTTAAACTTTCTCGTGCCAATAATTATGTAACTTTGCGGTGGTTAAACGATCACTTTTATACATACAAGTATTTCGCATTCTTCCTTCTTTCCCTCACGTTTTAAACTATTGACTTATTCTTGTTTCCTTCGAAGGCATCTTTTTTTTTTTTACTTCAATCACAAATACAAGCAAATCTAAAATAGTAACGAACCGGAAATAACCGTTCTTTGAAGAAACATTGTTATTTTCGGTTATATACCCCCCCCCCCCCCCCCAAAAAAAAGAAACAGAAGCAATGTAAATATTTGTCAGCATAAGACTTACTTGTAAATAATACATACATGTCAAATGTTTTATTTGTGTGCGGGGCTGATAAGGTCCAGAAGCGGATAGATGTGCTGGCACTGACTTTAGTAAGTATATAACTACAAAATTATAAAACGATTTTGTTTGGTGGTTGAGGCAACCTCATCAACATCGCTCTTCCCATGCATCTTTGTAGTTTTTTGTTTCTAACGCTTGTTTACTCTCGCCTCTAGTCGATAATTATAAACAAAAATTGGTAACCGTCATACACAAGGCAGCTTCTCATAATTAACAAATCTCATGCCTCGTGCCAACAGTCGTTAACCAACAGTTATCGTAGGAATTTTGAATACCGTGACTAAATTTTACAGCACACCTTGCGATCCACATTGTGTACTTGCTTTATTTATTTACTTTACTTCATTTTTTTAAAGCTTCTCTTAAAGTTATACAACTTACTTTATAACTTTTTTAGATAAAGTGTCAAAGATACAGTTGTAATCTGTATTGCATTGTAAACTCGTAATTAGTTATTCATTGATAAAACCACGATGAACCATTCATTTTTGGTATTTTTGATTTGAAGTTTTTCAAAATCAGTGTCATGGTCAATGCTCGATTACAGTTTAGAATACCAGGCGTAGATAACAGGTGACACTGATTTATGTAGAAATTTGATGATAATAATCGTACATCGTACATCATATTAAGGATTTTCACACCTTTCAAAAAATGCACAGGACCTTACAAAATTTCTAATGTCTATCAAAATCAGTATTTTCTTTAAAATGCAAAGAAAGAGAAAAACAATTTGAGTAACTAGTTAAACAGCTAAGGCATAGTTCATTTTAATCAGAAATAAATAAAAGATGTGAACATCCTAAAGGGATTAACGAAGTGAGAATAATAATACTTGGATTTATCATTTGAAATGGGACAGATAAGCCGGAGTGCAAAAAGTGCACCAGAGCTCTCCAGGAGTTGGAGAACATCGACGACGAGGCCGATCAACTTGGCATCGGATTTGTCAAGATTGCCGACGAACGACTCGCCGAGGAGTACAATCTCGGACAGCTTCCGGTTCTCGTTTACTACAGGCATCAAATTCCCATCGTTTACGAACGTTAGTCTAACACTTTCTTCGCTCCCTTGAGGTAGCTCTGTCGAAATACCAAAAGTCCAAATGAATTCTTTATGACTTATGAAAACAACTGATACGATGGAACTACCTTAAGTGGATCTTCCGAATCACATCCTGAAAATCAAAGCTTACCTGACCTTACCTTTTCTTTATAATCGCCAGATGAGTTGAGTAGAGAAGAAGACGTACTCGAGTGGCTGGTGGCGAACAAGAGCACAGGTGACGAGGAGGATGTCATAGAAGAGGTCACGGCCAAGACACTCGGTACCCTGATCGGCAACATCGACAATCTGGTTGTTCTCTTCTGTTCGTATTCAAGGTTTTTTGTCATGTATCTCATCCGAATCTTCTTATTTTTTCTAATCTATACATCATCACGAGATTTCTTGTTTTATCATTTATCATTTATCAAACATCGATCAATTTTCCAGTGCAAGCAAATCATTTCATTTCTCTGTTGAATTTGCTTTCTAGACAAGCATGGCGATGAGGATTCAGAGCGGGTACTCGAGGAACTGGAGAAAATCGACGACGACTGTGATAAACATGGAATTCAATTCGTTAAAATTGACGACAAAAAAGCTGCCAAGGAGTACGGAATCGACGAGATACCTGGAATCGTATACTTTGAAAAACAGCTCCCTAACGTTTATGACGGTAATTCAAGGCAACTTTCAATCTTTGTTGATTTTTGAAAGCCAACAACCAATGTTAAGTGATGATTTTTTTTAACTCGTCAAATTTTGCTAATCCACAGGAGATCTCAATAACGAGGACGAGATGTTGGAATGGCTACTGTCACAACTGGAGAAGGATGAAATCGAAGACGTAACGGATGAAATGTTGGACGCTTTCATCAAGGAAGGAAAAACTCTCGCCGTTCTATTTTGTGAGTCTTAACTTTGAATTTTCGAAAACTTTCTATTGTCAAAGATGAATTATTTGCTAAACAGATGACAATAACGATCGTAAATCACAACGAGTTCTTAACGAGCTCGAAAACATCGACGATGAGTGCGATACGTTGGGAATAACGTTTGTGAAGTTGGATAACGCCGAAGAAGCCAAAGAGTATGGAATTGACAAAATTCCAAGCTTACTGTACTTCGAGAAAGGCATTCCAACGCTCTACGAGGGAAATCTCGAGGACGAGGACAAAGTACTCAAGTGGCTGGAAAGTCAGGTCAAGAGCGACCACATCGAAGACATAACGGACGAGATGCTGGACATGGTCATTGACAAGATGCCCCACGTTGCTGTACTATTCTGTCGGTACCATCCAATAAATTTCCCTTCGATAAATTTTTTTTCCCCTTTTTAGTTTTTAAGGGAGTAAAGCAAGTTTATTTTGGATTTTTCAGATGATAAAGAGCAAAAAAAAAGCGCTAAAGTTTTGGCCGAGCTCGAAAACATCGACGACGATTGCGACGAGCACAACATTGCCTTTGTTAAAATCGACGACGCGGAAGAGGCTAAGGAGTACGGCATTGACGAATTGCCAACATTGGTGCTGTTCGAGAAGAAAATACCTCACGTTTATGATGGTTTGTGAAATTTTTCTCGAATCAAAAATGATTTTTTTCAAACTCAAAAATGTTTTTTCAATTCAATCAATAGGAGACCTTATGAACGAGGATCAGTTGCTCGGTTGGCTTTTGCATCAGAAGAAACACAGCGAAATTCCCGAAGTCACAGACGAAATGATGGAAAAACTCATCGAAACAACTCCCTATCTCGCAGTTCTTTTCTGTAAGTTAAAATGAAAACAAATCTCATTTTTTTAAAACACTCTTGAACTAATTGAATTGATGAATTTCAGATGATAAAGATGACAAGAAAGACATACGAATTTTGAATGAATTGGAAAACATCGACGATGACTTGAACAGAGAAGGCATAACCATTATTCGTATGGACAACGATGCCGAGGCTAAGGAGTATGGAATAGATCATCTTCCGACTCTCGTTTATTTCGAGGACAAAATACCAGCTCTGTACGAAGGAGATCTTCTCAACGAGGATGAAGTACTTAAGTGGCTCATCGAGCAAAAGAACACTGCCACCATCGAAGAAGTTACGGACGAAATTCTGTCTGATCTCATTGACGAACACGAATACGTCGTTGTGTATTTTAGTAAGTTTCTTACATTTGATCGCATGATGTTTTATACGAGGAAGCAATTGAGTAATTATAAATTTCAACTGTTTCAGGTGGAAACTGTGACGAAGGCGACGAGTGTGAGAAAGTACTGAAAGAACTTGAAAACATTGACGACGAGCTTGACGAAACGGGTATCGTCTTCGTGACGACCGAAGACACGGGATTGGCCAAGAAACATGGACTCAAGAACTTGCCAACATTGGCATTTTTCCGTAACAAAGAGCCACTGATTTTCAAAGGTGACATCGAAGACGAAGACGAGGTTTTGTCGTGGTTGACCGACGAGAACACGCTTGAGATACCCGGAAAGATAGAAGAGGTCAATGGAAAAATGCTGGAAAACATCCTTGATGAAAACAACTACGTAGTGGTCTTTTTCTGTGAGTACAAATAAACTGTCAATAGGTTCTTCGAGATGTGACAAGTGCAAGACAACGTTTGATTTCAGATAAAGAAGGGGACAAGAAGAGCCAGAAGATTCTCCAAGAACTGGAAAACATCGACGACGAGTGCGAGGAGAAAAACATTGACTTTGTCAAAATATCGGACGAGGGAATCGAGAAGGAGTACGATCTGCCCAGTCTGCCGGCTTTGGCGTTTTACAGAAACAAATTCCGTCAGCTGTACACGGGTGATTTGATGCACGAGGAACAGATCCTCGAGTGGGTTCTCGATTTGCGAACGTCAC
The DNA here is from genome assembly GCA_038277355.1 of Encarsia formosa. NCBI lineage: Eukaryota > Metazoa > Arthropoda > Insecta > Hymenoptera > Aphelinidae > Encarsia > Encarsia formosa. Next base: position 79,089,032 of record CM076187.1, read on the forward strand.
AGCCCGACGTTATCGAAAGCGTCGACCGTAAAACCCTCCAACTTCTCATAAACGACGTCGAACATCTGGCTGTATTTTTCTGTAAGTTTCTTGTGTTTCAAAGTCTTTTCTTTTTTAGAAAGAATTCGATACATTAACGTTGTATTAACCTTATTCTACTTTTTTCTAAATTTTGGTGCGACTGTTAAATCGTCCCTACTATTATTCGCTATGGGCGCGACAAAGCAAAGTTGTTTTTTTCTGTAGACGCTAACCGCGAAAACTACTGAACCGATTTGGCTGAAATTTTGCACAGTGAAATTTGATGGTCCAAGCATGGTTTCCGTACTATATTTATAAACAATAATAATTTATGTTGTTGATAAATAGTCAATGAAAAATTTAAACGTTTGGGGATTCCCCGGGGTCTTTCTTTGAGGTCCGCGCTCGGGTCCTACTTTACCGATCATCCTAACCTATTAGCCAGTGGATAAGCAAACCTCGGGCGATTCTGATACATCAACGTTGTTTGAACCTCAAACTCTTTTCTCAATTTTGGTACTGCTAGTAAACATTATAGATCTTTATTGAAATATTTTAAATTAAAACTAAACTATAAATATTGCAGACAACGATGATTGCGATAGCTGCAAAGAGATTTTGGAAGAACTCGAGACCATTGACGACGACACTGACAAACATGGTATTCAGTTTGTAAAGTCACAGGATTCCAAACTTGCCGCGGAAATTGGCATTTTCTCATTTCCAGCTCTAGTTTACTATGAAACTGGAGTTCCCATCATGTACGACGGTAAGTAATAAACTAACGCTTAATTCACGCCTTTTTATATAACAGTTTAATCCTTTTTTTTTTTTTAGAAAATCAAAATTTGTAAAATTTGTAACCTAATCCCCAAAATATAGTATCCTCATGTTTATTACTTTATGATTCAATTTATCAATTATATAAAATTTTTTTTTTTTTTTTTTTAATCAAAAAGTATGATGAGAAAAATATTACCAACACAAGAATGCGCGATGAGAAAAAAAAAAAAATTGCGATTAATCTTATGTTGAATATCTGTGTACTGTAATTTTATAGGTAATCTTAAGAAGGAAGACGAGGTTCTGGAATGGCTAATCGAACAGAAAAGTAAGGAGATTTGTAGAATGATGATTATAATCACTGGTGTACTGTTCGTTGTGACTCTAATATCTATTGTGGCTATACCACCGGATTACAATTACCAAACTCGGGCAATAGTTATAACTCCGGTCACTTTGCCACCTCCGCGTTCACCATAAATCAATTAAACAAAAAGATTAATATCAGTTATTAATTACTGTTTTTAAACAAAAACGTACTCTTTGATCACACGACTTTTCGACTTTTACGTTTTTTGCACGTCACTATACATATTTTTTTATTTTTACAATCTTATCGGGTCAATTATTTCAATGATGGTTAGAGCTTTCATGGTACCTTCACCTATTGAAGAATACGCGATTTTTCTTAACAACTAATAATTGCTACAATTAATTTTATTATCTTCCTCTTCTATTCTTTCTGCAATTTATTTTTGAATGTCAAACAGATGAAAGCCTGTACTATGCATTTCGCAGAAAATAATTTTTTTCTTTCTTCAGATTGATCTCATATTATTAAATTCATGTTAATTTTAATTATTGAGCAATGCACAGCTTTGCCTGAATTAAGCTTTCAAATATTTTTTCAAAATACAAGCCACTTTCTTCTTCTACATCTATCCCTTTAAATTAATACCTTAAATTTTACTGAAGATATAATTTATATATTTTTTTAATATTATTAACGCTTAAGAAACGCATACATTCACTTGAAAATATTTTAAATGAAATGAGTGAAGCTTTTATTTTAATTTTTTTTTTTTTTTTTTTATACTATTATACAGCGATTAAAAAGCCGATAGTTGAAAAAAAATACATACGTGTTACACACGACGAGAAAAAAAAAAAATTAGGCATTAATATATTATCTCATAGTGCGGGCTAATTTGACTCGAACGTTCGTACTGTTCATACGCAGGTAATGATAATGACGATGATAATGATGATAATGAAAATGACAGTGGAGACGACGAAGACGAAGAAGAAAAACCACCTCCAAAATCTAGAAAAGTAGCCACTGCCAAAAGTAAAAAGGAATCGTCGGATAAAAAAAGTAAAAAAGAAGTAGTCAAAGTATCGGAAGTTAAGAAGAAGGCTCGAGCAAATATCATAAAGTTCAAAAAGAGAAGAAAAATTGACGTAGAAGACGATGACGAGGATGAGGACGAAGATAACAGTAACAATGACGATGACGAGGATGAGGATGACGTCAGTAACAACGAAGACGACGAGGATGACGAGGATGACGAGGAAGACGATGGAACCGAAGAGAACGAAGAGGAAGAAGATGAATGTTACGATGACGAAGACGAGGAAGATAACAGCGGGGACGAGGAGGACGAGGAAGAAGATGAGGATCTGACGGAGGAAGACGAGGAAGACGAAGACGAAGATGAGGATGAACCGACTAAAAAAGCCGTTAAGAGTTTCGTGGGAAAAGGTAAAGCGATAAGAACGCTTTCGACAGGCAAGACGAGAGGAGACTGAAGTGTGACTGAAAAGTTTTGAAAACCTAGTTGAAAAAGTTACGCGCGGAATCTATACTTTGTTCTTTATTTTTATTTATTTATTTATTGTTTTGTTTATATATGAAATGCTCACCATTTGACATTTCAGTGTAGGCGCTGTAAATATGAGATTTTTTTTAGCAGAGAGTAGACATTTTTTTTTATAAACTTGCCAGACGAATGCGTGGGATGTTAAAAAATATTGCATTTTCTTTTAGTTTTATTTATCAGCTGATGATGTTTATTTATACTTTCATGACGTGCATTAGCGTTAGGTCGTCGATAAATGTTCTAATTGTAGAAACCAGACGACGGTTGTGTTTCTTCTTTATTTATTTATTTTTTTTTTTTTATTGTGCACGATGAATTTTTCTTTCTCCCATCACCCTGTATTTAATTTATGTACATAAATATAGTGTTTAAATACTTTTTTTTTGTAAACAAAAAACATTTGCGTTGTTGTCTAACCGAGGTTGATGACAGTGCGTTACGTTTGCATGATGCTCGTCACGTCGTAGTTTGTAAAGAGACATTCTAATGTTACAATTGCGCTATAAAATGAAGTGTCGTTCATTAATTTCGAAAAAAATCATCTTCGAGCGAGCCGATGGATTTCACGTTGGCCAAATTCTTATTAATTCTATTGTACTTTACAGCCTGTCGCCTGTAGTTAGTTTCCGTGTTTATTTATTTGATTATACACGTAAATTATGATAAAAAAATTTAAAAAACTCATCAATAATTTTACGGTCGGGTATTTTTTGATTTCTTTATTCGTTAGCCAAAGAATGTACGATGCAAACAAAAATATTATCATTTTGGCAGTAAAAGCTCATAACTACTTTATTCCAATGATGGTTCCAGTGAAAAATTGTCCATTTCAGAATTGAGGTTAGGAAGTGTCCAAAAACTGGCCACCTAACCTCAAATATGAAACTGGTCAAATTTTTGGTAGCGTTTTTGACTCTTGTTAGGAAAAAATGATAGCAAAACCAGTACCTTCTCTCATTTCTTTAAATAAATAAAATAACGCCTTGCTATACGCATATTACAAACGAGAGATTCATCGGATTGCTGGAAGCGCAACGCGCCTTTTTTTCATTGAGTTTTTTATTATGATAAATTGCACGTTACCATGCTTTTGCTGCTCTCGCGAAAATCACTGATTATTTTTAATTGAAAGCGTAACTCAATCTTGCATCTACCAAAAATTTTCTAGTAATTAAATTTCTTCTTTTATCACTCACAATCTTGACAAGTTGAAGATCTTTTTTTTTTCTTACCTGCAGTATCATCAACTTGTCAATGAAGCCTAAAAAAAAGCTACAAAAAGCTGAGGCAGTCTAAATAATCGTTTTCTTCTTCTACTTCTTTATCCTCTGACATTTTTTTTTCTTGCCTGTGAAATACTTTTAACTATTTTTTTTATTTTTTTTTTTTTATTTATCCGTAAAATAATAAATGAGTATTGAAAAAAAAAAAAAAAAAAAAAAATATCTGAAATACGTGTATATTTGTATTACTACAGGCGACGGCTGTTTCTACATCGGTATGGGAGCTAAAAGCGCGAAACCCACGATTCCCTCGTATGAGCCTTACCAGTGCTGTCCCTCGGTGGTTTCGCATGGCACGAAGGTAGCAAAAGTCAGCAAAACATCTTCGGCCAAATCATCGTCAGCCGCCAAAAGGCCCAAGATCGCCTCGTCGTCTTCGTCGTCTTCGCCACAATTAAAGTCCATAAACAAGCTGTCGGCCAAGGACAGTCGCAAGACCATACATCCGCCACCGCCGGTCTACAAGCCCAAGAAAGAGGAAAAACCTAAAAAAGACACTGCCAAAGCTAAGAAGGGATTTTTCGGAAGCGGTAACTATCTAGATGATTTAGATTACGACCACACAGACGCGACTGATAACGATACACAGTTGTTGATATTGTAACTATTATACTACTACTACTACACGTACCGTATCATACTGATTTTTTTTTATCTTTCTCTTACAAAATTAACATTACGCGATTTTAAAGTATGAAATCGGAAAGACCAAATGAGATTGAAAGATGTGAAAAAAAAAATTTCAAAAGTATTTTTAAATGCACGAATCTTGCTTGAGTGTCTAATTATGTTATCAGAGACCAGCAAATGTTTATTTTATTTTTTGACTTGATTCAAACCATTTGCTTGACGTTCAAAAAGAGGGCTTTTTTGAGCGTAGAAGATTTATAATTTTAGTATATATTTCATGATTTTAATAGTTAAAATGATGAGAAAAAATTTCTTTGAATTTGAATTCCCGCCGAAAAGCTTGATGCGTGACCTGAACTTAAATGTTTATAATCTTTCTTTATAACCGTTCTTTATAATCGCTATTACATTTGATTATATGAATTAAGTTCATGTTTCAAGATGCACTTAATATTGATAATTTCGTCAGCTTTTTTCGTACGTCTTAGTTGTATTTTTTTAAACTAATAAACAGCTGCGCACGCAGCGTCACGTGACACATCGAGCGTTTTGGCGGGAGTTTAAAATAAAAAAACTAAAGAAATTTGTTTTTCACGGTTTTATTAACTATTAAAATTCCAAACTAAGTTCTAAAACTCTATATAACTATGGTTTCCGATAAAAAAAAAATCAGTCTTTCTTTCTCAAGGTCAGCGGTGTTTAACTACTCTCTTTGATATAAAATCAGACACTGGACCGTTAGAAAAAAAATGAATAAAACGACATTATAGACTAGTGCGCTCACTGATTTTACAGTGGTTGCCGGCCTTCCAAACTTCATCAAGATATAAAAACAGCCAGACAAAAAATCACGGAGAACCTTCCATAAACAAATTAGCGTCGTCATAACCATCGACGACAACATCGGCGAATCATTGGATATTTAAAGCAAACAATATCACAGACATTTTCTTTCCACTGCTCGCCCAAATACAACTGCGATGAAAATTTGTTAGTGTTTAGATGGTAACTGACACTTTTAGTCGCGAACTTTACTTTTGATAAACGAAATAGAACCATTCTTATCATACAATTACAAGCTATTTATTTGGAACTGCTGAAATTGGTTCTATTTTATTGTCAAAGGTACCATTTTTAAAACCAGATTAAACTAGTAAGAACATTTTAAATTTCGAATTATTAAAGATGGTACCTTTGTTTTATCAAGATAAATTTTTTATCGTAAACTTAATCCATTTTCAAATATGAAAAAGAAACATTGGACAAGAATAGACAACAAAAATTCATTTTACAACCATTTTTAAACTTAAACTGTTAAAAATGGAATTTAATTATAAACTTACTATATTGAAAACTCTATTTATGATGAAATTTTAATCGTTCTTCAATTTGTCAAATCAAATTTAAATTCATAAATTAAAGACCATGATGTGACCATTTTCAACTTTTTGTTGAAATAATTTTTTGTACAGTAAAATTTGTTTTTAAAAAAATGTAATAAATGGTTCCTACAAAACATTTTTCAAACGTATATTTTTAATCTCTTAAACTTGAAAATGGCACTTGAATGTTAAAAATTTAGTTCTTTTACAATGACTCACAAGTGTGTGTGTGTACAAAAAAAGTTACTTTATTTTAATGTATAACACATATCACACAATTCGATAAAAATTATTGAAAAAAAATTAATTTTCTTAGTTTGGTAAATTAAGGAAAAAATCATTTATAATTATCATCTTAAGTTATTTATAAAAAGCGTCTTCGATAACTAACTAAATTTACTGCAAGAGTGAGATTGTAATTTTATTTTGTATACTTTATCAATGGTAATTGATGTGAGCGCCTTCGACTTCCTTCAAAACTCACATTAAAGATCGAAATTTAAATTCAGAGGAAGTGAAGTTAACAAATTTACAATTATTAATTATAATTTATAAAACTTAACTCAACGAGTGATATATTCTGGTTAACATGTATCAATTATTTCAACATACACTAATTAAGGGGGTAACATTTCACAAATTTCATTACTCTTTTTCTACGAGTTCAGCATTCATTCATCATGTTGCATTTTCGTTTCTGTTTTATTTTAATAAACGTTGATCCAACAAAAAAAAAAAAAAAAAAAATTAATAAACAAAAAATATTTTGATGGTCCCAGCGAAGAAAAACCTCAGCCCAAAATTTGGCACGAATAAAGTTACAATGACTCGACTTTGGGCGACTAAAATGTCTCTAAATCACTTTAACCATGATTTTAGCCTGTGGCAGAAAATGTTAGAATGATCTTTGGTTACGATACCATTGATGCTTATAGTAAAACAAAATTTCTATACGCACCAGCCACGAATAAAATAACTTCTTGCAATTTTTATAAGCTGAAAACTTAGAGTCTTTTTATTTGCGGCTGGTGTGTCGAGAAATTTTTTTTTCATTATAATATATCAACAGATTGGTAACAAAGGTCAGTTTAAAATTTTTTGACGCAGGCTCAAATGATAAATAAAGTCTTTTAGAGACGTGATTTTATTGGTCAAAAGTACTTCAGATGTAACTTTTTTCGTGGCAGAATTTTGGTTCAAGTTTTTCTTCGCTGGGACCATCGAAATGTAATTTCCGTAAATTATTGAAAAACTCATCAGGCCCAATCATCTACTAATCCACTTCACTTTTTCTTCAACACTTTACTTTCTGTCATTCTTTTCTTACGTCGCTTTCTTTTTTGCGTTTTCTTTTATTTTTTATCTCTTTTAATATTGTATGATTAATGCTTATTTTTTTTTCTTTTTTCAAATAATAACAAAATAAAAAAAAAAATAATAATAATGAAACACTAATTAGCGCAAAAGAAGAAGAAATCGATGTATTCATTACTCATAATTATTGAAGCGTAGCCTCATAGCTCATTTAAAGAATATTACCTTTAATTTTTGTCCGTTTATCAAAGAGAGATAAAACATTGTTCTTATTTTTATCGTTAATTTTATTACGTATATATTATCTTTGTTATCAAATCCGTTGTTATTTTAGTGAGAGGATGAATGGTATCGATTTTGCTAAAAATATGCGTTTACTTTGATTGCCGAGAATCGTCGTAAAACTTACATTATTAAAACACATCTGTTGTTACTGCGGTATGCGTTAGTTTAAGGTGAAAAAACTTGAGCATTTTTTAAATTAAAAGTATATAAAATTAGAAATATATTCTTGATTGAAAAATTACATAGTACAAAGGTCTTAAATGTATATGTATATACTGCTGCACGATATGCCAAAGTAAGAATAAATCGAGGATCGAAAATCTAACGCGAACGTCGACTGAAACATGTAAGCTTACAGTTCGATAATGAGGCAATAAAGAAACAACTTTCCTATAATCAAAAGGTCTGATTTATTTTATGAATATAATCCACACAACTAATTTACAACTATGATCGTGGAGAAGATAATCTGTGATGAGATAATGCATCATTGTCTTTAATTACAGAATTCAAAAAATTCGAAAAGCCATTTCAGAACGATAGTCGTCTTCTAATGTAAAGTATTGAACCAGTGAGAGAGAAAAAAAAAAAAAAAAAACAAAGTTATAATTAATTTGAAAAAAAAAATGAAATAATGCAACTTGGTGTGTCTTCTTAATCTCAGGTAATCTTCTCGACGAAGCTGAAGTTTTGGACTGGATGGTGAGGCAAAAAAATGACCTGAGTATCGAGGAAATCGACCGTGATACTCTTTTCAGTTACATCGAAACTAAGGAATTTCTCGCCGTTGTTTTTTGTAAGGGAATCACACACTCATTTATTCTTTTTTTTTTCTAATACTCTCAACAGCTTTCATATTTTCTTTTTTTTTTTTTTTTATCCATTCAGAGCCTCTTTCGTTAAGGTAGTCCTGAGCCTTCCAATGATTAAGTTCATTTATAACTTTGAGACTTATCGGTGCAAAAAAAAAAATTTAGCTCACCGAAAAAACAATTTTTTGCACTATAAAGTAATTCTACCCTTATTAACTAGGGTTCAAAATGATCCTTAGAATTTTAACTTTAAATGCTCGGAATAAAAACTCAGTCACCGGGCATTTGAAAAAGAATTCAATAGATAAGTACCGAAAAAGACTTAAAAATGCTGTTATAACCTCAAACTGCACGAGTCAAAATATGAATTTTTTCTCAAATGACTTATATCTTTAACAAAAGTGTATATAAAATTATTTTTAAGCAAAAAATTAATTTTTTATCACCTTTTAATAATTCATGTACCTATTTAAATATTATTCACGAAAGAGTGACCGCAAAAAATCGAAAAATCTTAGCCCGTTTGGTAGAATTGTGAATTTCGATAAATGAACTTAAAAGTCTGCATAAAAATACTACTTTGACATACCATATCTTGTAAATAAAAAAATTTCCCTTTTTGAAACATCATTTTGAAAAAAAAATTGTCGTTCACACTAAAAATTGACTTCCACACGGGCTTTTAGGACTATCTTAAAGATATATAAACCCTTGCGGTAACCATTTATCTCTAGAATTTATCTTCTCCCCCATTTCTTCACAAGTCGTAAAATTATATCCCAGCTGTTAAGAGAAAAAAAAAAATTTCCGAGAAAATAAAAAAAAAAAAAAAAAATCCGTGATTGATATCAGACAAGGCAGACGATCCCGAAAGCCCGCGAATACTGAGACACATTGAGCTCATTGACGACGAGGCTTCCGAGTACGGGATTAAAATTGTTAAGATGAGCGACCGGCTAATGGCCAAGAAATATGGTTTCCGTAACCCCCCTGGTATCACTTATTTCCGTAAGGGTAAATACATCAATTACGACGGTGACATAGACGACGAGGAGGAGGTCCTGGACTGGCTCACTAACCCCGGTAACATGGAACTCAACGACCACATCGAGCGAGTCAACCGTAAAATGTTCCACAAGATAAGGCAAAACTCTGATTACGTAGCCGTCTTCTTCTGTGAGTAAATCGCTTGATTACTAACACACTTTTAAACGTTCACGTAACAAGCACCCTTTCGCCTTCACCCTTACATTTTGAGACTCCATTTTGAGACTAAGGATATTAAAGAGCAAGGTTTATCCAGACAGCAACGACTGCAAGCAGTGCGGCAGGGTCCTGGCCGAGATTGAGCACATAGACGACGAGGCGGACAGCGCGGGGATAAACTTCATCAAGATCGACGACAAACAGCTGGCCAAGCAGTACGGTGTCTTCGCCTTGCCAGGGATTCTCTTCTTCAAACTGGGTTCCAAAGAACCCGTCATTTACGCAGGTACTTTTCGTAACGAGGGTGTTAAATAACTTTTTTGACCCGAGTGCGTAAAACCGTTTCAATGTTCGTTTTTTACGCACTAGTCTCGAAAACTACTATTTTTTACTTTTTTCTAAGTATTCCTAAAGTGACCATTTTGCGCACTAAAATCGATGCATAAAAAATTACTTTACGCATACTATGATCTTAATCGTTGCTTTTTAACTGCAAGATGAAAAGACTAAATACTAAAAATATTGATATTTCAGGAGATTTGTACGACGAGCAGCAAATTCTTCAGTGGTTGATGACCCAGAAAGATCCAAGCGGCGAGAAGATTGAAGACCTCAATGGCGAAGATCTCTTGAACGTCATTAGAGAATCCGAATCTCTGGCAGTATACTTTTGTAAGTCCATCCAGTTTGATAAAACTCGTTTTAAAATAATCACTCTAATCTAAAAAATCTTGTGTTTCTTTTTTTATCTATGCAAATATACGAGGTGCCTCGATATATGATTTACATCTGATGACTTTTTTCAAGCGAATATTTTTAACTTAATTCACTTACAACTGCAGTTTTTTAAATGTCGCAAAAAAAAATGTTGATAACCAGTTGTAAACTTGTAAACAGCAACAAACAAACAAAAATATGTATGTACTTTACTCTCGTCTAAATATAATTTTCTAAAGCTCTTCTATGTGGCTAACAAGCTCGAACCGTTGCTTTCGCCGCTACTTTTCAGCAATAACAAGTGCCACTTACACTATTTATTTATCACAAAAAAAAAAATATATATATATATCGGGTGTATAAAAAAAACAACAGTAGCGAGAAGAGCGTAAAAAAAAATTTTAGGATGAAAAAAGCATTGATGAAAACATGTCGCAGGGAACAAAACATTTTGCGACATATGCGCTGCCAAAGCGGCTCGCAAGACCAGACGACACAAGCCGGAACCAACGACGACGCCCGTGCCAACCGAGGCCGAGGATGCCGAGGAGGAGGCTACCACTCCTCCTCCAACTCCACCTCCTCCTGCGGTCGATGGTACAGACTTGAATTGAACCTAGCCCGTTTTTTTATACTTAGAGTTCCTGGTTTTACCCCAGTTAGAAAGATATAATCTTCAAAAACTGCTTTTGCTTTAGATTTTTTGTGTGCTTTTTGCTGTAGCTTCAGAGTGTTGCCAGTTAATAAAATTTCTCATTAAAAATTCATTTTAAAAATAAAAGAAGCGATTTCCTTACAGCGGTAAGATTTGAGCTACTGGGCCAGTTGGGGAAACTTACGCTGCAGGGAAATCAATTATTTGATTGAATTAAAGACTGACTATACTCATTTCAACATTGAGAGTATACTTTTTATTAAATCCATTTTAAAGATGGATGTATAGACAGTTTAGAAATATCCAAGAATGAAATCCATGTACCTTGCACACCGAGCCTCTAGAAAAAAATTATTGTGTGCACCTGAGTATGCGATTCAGATCCCTCATTTGAAATTATTTCGTAGATTCTGACAACTGCGACCAATGTGCCGTGGTGCTTGAAGAACTGGAAAACATAGACGACGACTGCGACAAACATGGAATTAAATTCATCAAAACCGAAGTAAGATAAATCAATAGTACACTATACAAATCGATTGTTAAAATAAATATAGTTTCTGTAGCGTCATTTTTTTAAACTTCAAGGACTTCAAGGTAGCTGAGGATTACGGAGTCACGGATTTTCCCGTACTAGTTTACTATGAGAATCAAATACCAAACGTGTTCGAGGGAAATTTAGAAGAAGAGGAGGAAGTACTACAGTGGCTGATAACCCAGAAAACGGAAGACCGGATAGAGTTGATTACCCGAACGATGCTTGAATCGTTCGTCGAAGATACTCAATACTTGGCTGTTTATTTCTGTAAGTTAATTAGCAATACTCCAAAAGTATAAATAAAAAAATATATCAATTCTTTTTTTTTACAGATAAACAAAATTGTTTCATTTGTGATGAAATACTCGAAGGATTGGAGCACATAGACGACGAATGCGACGTTTTTGGAATTAACTTTGTCAAAATACAAGATCCACAGTTGGCCAAGCGATACTCCATCAAGACTTTCCCTGCCCTAGTTTACTTTAGAAATGGAAATCCTCTGTTGTTCGAAGGTACGCTAATCAAAATACTCAAGTTTAAAATCTCAAGTTTCATTAATTTTTTTTCATCAGGTGATTTGCAAAATGAAGAATCTGTTCTCGAATGGCTGATAGACGACGACAACCGGGAATTGGCTGACGAAATAGAATCGGTAAACGGTAGAATGCTGGAAAGACTATTGGAAGAATCGCCTTTCCTGGCTGTATTCTTCTGTACGTACCATCATTTATCTGAAACTCATTTAATAATGGATTTACAAAACTAAATTTACTTTTTTTTTAGATGAGGATGAGTGTCCGGAGTGCGATGACATTATGGAAGCTTTAGAAAAAATTGACGGAGAAGCCGACATGTTCGGCATCGACTTTGTCAAGGTCTCCGATCCGGATGCGTCCGAAAGGTTTGGTATACTAAACGTGCCGTCTTTGGTTTACTTCCGTAAAAAGATGCCACTTATGTACGACGGAGATTTGACGCAAGAGGAAAAAATATTGCAATGGCTTACGTCCCAAGATGTATTCGAGATCAAGAACGAAATCGAGGAAGTTAACAAAAAAATGCTTGACAAACTGCTGGACGAAAACGAATTTTTGGGAGTTTTCTTTTGTAATAATTGAACTGTTTCTATCAGGTTGACTTCAACTGGAATCTAATTTTTTGAATTTTCAGATGAAATTGGTTCGAAAGAGAGCGAAGAAGTGGATGCCAAGCTGGAAAACATAGACAACGAAATTGAAAACTTGGACATAACTTTTGTTAAAATGGCCGATCCGCGTTACGCCAGAAAATGGGGCGTTACCAAGTTACCGGCAGTTGTTTATTTCAGGAAACGTTTCCCCAGTATTTACAGAGGTACCTTAAAATAGTATATCTACGTAACTCGTTAACAAATCTTGCAAAACTTTGACGAACCTGAATAAACTTGAGATTTTCAGACTATTCGCAAGGTTTGGGTAAACAATGGCAAGATTCGGAAAAATTACTTATTAAATTTGAACTTGGTAATATAAATTCCTGAAAAAGGCACAAATTTCATACAGCCCCCGATGACAAAAAAATTGTCAAATCTTACCAAATTTTAATAAACATTGTCATACCCTTCTGAGAAAAACTTTCAGCTAAGCTTTGTTAAATTTTAATAAAAGTGTCAATAGCCCGAAAATCTAAAGCTTATCAAGGTTTGGCAAAGTTGATCAACTTTTAAAGAAATGATGATAAAGTTCAGCAAAATCTGTTGAAGTTTGTTAAGAAAATCAATTTTCATTCAGGACTGTATTATTATTTATCAAGAAAACCCTGTAAGAAATGTGAATAAGGTTATCCAGTATTTTGCTAGTAACTAGCCATTTAATAGCTATAAAATATATAACCTAATTCACATTTCTTACAGGCTTAAGTCAAAATTAGACTGCTTTTTTAAATAAACTGATCCAAATATCCTAACGTTATTCGTATTGAACAGGTGACATAAAGAAGGAAGAGGACATACTCGAGTGGTTGAGAAAGAACCGGTTCCGTCAGCCCGAGTTGAACATCTACATGTACATGCTTATCGCTGTGGCCATAATGTTCGCCATGTACACTGGATTCCTCCTGTCGTGCTTCAGATCCGAGCCGCCGGCACCCGCAATCCACCCGAAGCAGGCATGATGAGATCCGAACAACGGCTCCGAGTCGGAGCAGAAGTCCATATTCTTTCGTGTCGGCCCTCGGCCAAATTGCCCGCCCGCGTCTTCTGTGTATATTTTGTAACGTCATTTTTAACCTGCGCGTAACTTGACTCTCTATTGTCTTTTATGGGATTATTTGTCTCAACCGTTGGTCCGTATGACGCCAGATTAAACCTTGACCAGCTACGTAAACGATGTTTTTTTGTAAATTAAAAATTTTTCATTTTTAACTATTGGGGAATATCATTGTTTAAAAAAAAAAAAAAAAATTTAGTTTACATATATTGGTCAAGCAATTTTGGGACCACCGACCTGACCTAGTTTATTTAAAGTCGATCACTATACCGATACTTGTTCGAACCTAACAGTGATGGTTCATTATTTAAATTTTAAATAAATTAAAGCACAACTTTGCCTTGTCATAGCTTTTTAATTCAAACGAAAACTTGTAAAATTATCAAGTTTTCATAACGGTATGTTTAAACAAAAAGTAAATAAGGTCACTCGAACTAATTTTTCATTGAGGATTATTTACCGTGATCTGGTAATATCAAGCGTGGAATTTGGTAAAAAAATTGTTTCTAATAAGATTTTTGGCATGTTATTAAGTTACATACATCAATTTAAAGCTTTACATTACATTCGTACAATAAAAAACGTAAAATTGAACTTTAGTCTTCTAGAAAATTAATTAAAAAAAACATTTTTATCAGATTAGATCCAGTGACCAGATATTTATCAGTAATCCATGCAAATATGCCGATGGGTAAAGTCGACAAAATTACAATGTGCTCCCTTGATTTTGTACACAAATTTTAGTGTTTAATTATTACATTTTCATGGAACTCTTATTATAAAACTGATATAATATTGTATTGAAGATTTATCTTATTTTTATAATTACATATTATTCGTGGTAAATTTAACAACTGAAAATAAAAAATTTTTAATTTTTTCGTATGTATTTGAAAAATATTGATTCTTTCAAAATATTAATGAAATAAATAATTCAATAAATAATGTAGTTCGAAAGTATCGAACAGTTTATTTCGATTTCCAGTGAAATTGTTACATTGCCATGTAAATAATAGTAAATAATTGTGCAACTGGAATGTAACGATTACTTTGATTCCTTATGAATCAAAATAATTTATTTATTTTTTTGTTTAATCAACTATATTTTATTATTGTTGTTGAATCACGTTTATTATATAGTATTTTTTAATGCAGAATTTAAATCATATTTGAACCGATGTTATTTGCAAAAAAAAAAATGTTATTTATTAATGTTGACATTTTTTAACTATAAAACTCTGATATGTATACACCACTTTTGTAAAAACTCCTCGTAGATAGAGTATTGAATACTTCTTCTGTAAACTTAAAAAAACTTATGTTAAATAACTTATCACACTCGCATGTAAATATGCTCAAAAATCGAAATTTCCAATAGATTTAAGGTTTTTAAGCATTAAATTGTTTCAATCTGCATTAATTCAAGATATGACTACCAAAAATTTTTTAATTCTTATAAATAAATTTTTAAATGGAACAAACAAGCACTTCTTAAAATTATTTATATAATTTTTCGAGAGTTTGCTTGGTTAAAGTGTTCTTGCGTATTCTAGGTAAATCGAGAAAATTGTAATAATTGTCTGTTTTTACACACTCAAAGTAAATTTTAAGATGCTGATACTGTCAATGCCCAAAAATAATAAATAATTTTCAATAAAAACTTTTTTTTTATTTCAACAATTTTTTATCATCAAAACCTAGCATATTTGTTTAAAAAATAATTAAAGTGGAGAAAAAAAACAAGTTATTCAGCTTGAACTTGAGCCGATTAAAAACCGTTTTTTACGAAAATGATGTAATAATATATAATTTAGCCATAAATGGAGTTTGAAGGTATGTGATTTTATTAATAAACTTATGAACAAAAAATAATTTTTTTATAATTTTCTCGAATTGAGGAAACTCAGGTATTAAAAAAAAGCTCATTTTTTATTTTTTTATTTTTTAAACCTGCTGGAAATACACAAGTAGCTTGCGTCACTACATTATGGGGTTTTCCTAGATATTTTTAGAAAAGTTTCAAAACATCTGTTTTCAAATGCAGATTAATTAGAATAATAAATTATTCGTACAGTAGCTAAAAATAAAACTATTGTTTTAATTTAAAAATATTATTTTACCGCAATAAACAAAAATAATTACCATTTTATCACCGCGATAATTGGAATACTAAAAGCGCGCGTAAAAGCTCGATCCGTTTACCTGCAGCGTTTACCTGGCTGCAATCGCACAAGCACGTGTGTTCATCTTAAAACAGATAAACTCCAGGTGTGCACTACACTTCGTGCAACAGTTTGAAAAATCTCATTGGTAAATATCATCAATAAATACTTCGCAAATATTGTTAAATTTAGTTAAAATAAACCCTTACGATTTTGAGGTTATCCACTGTAATGCGACGTGTCTGCTGTGTTGCATCAGTTTAGTCCGCATGCAGCAGCCAGCCGGTGAGAAATAAATGTGCACCTAAAAAAACAATTTAAAATGGATGATAAACTGCCCTCGGAATCAATTAATTTTCCCAACGAGGAGGAGGTGATTTTGGAGCTTTGGAAGAAGCTCGATGTGTTCAAAAATTGTTTAAAACAGTCAAAGGGAAAGCCTCGCTACAGTTTTTACGATGGGCCACCCTTCGCCACTGGTTTACCTCATTATGGTCACCTTTTGGCTGGTACCATCAAAGACATAGTCACCAGGTAGATATTTCTTCAAAACTACTTTAATTTCAATTTATTACCAGAAAAATATACATATATCAGTATAATATTAAACAGTTCAAAATATATTTTATAGAAGTAAACAAATTACCTGGGCATAGACCAGTAAAGAAATATTTTTCATTCAAAATTAAATTGCATTGTAGTATCTTTGTTCTGCAAATAGAATATATATAACCTAGAAAAATTATTCTTTTATTTATAAATATTATTATTATGTAGGTATGCACACCAGAAAGGTTATCATGTGGAGCGAAGGTTTGGCTGGGACACACACGGTTTACCCGTGGAATTTGAAATTGACAAGACTCTTAACATCAAGGGACCGGATGATGTCATGAAAATGGGAATAGCCAATTACAACAAGGAATGCAGAAAGATCGTCATGAGGTACTCCTCGGAGTGGGAAAAGATTGTTGGCAGAATGGGCAGGTGGATTGATTTTCAGAACGACTACAAAACACTCTATCCCTGGTACATGGAATCCATATGGTGGATATTCAAGCAGCTGTATGACAAAGGACTGGTTTACCAGGGTGTCAAGGTCATGCCATTCTCAACCGGCTGCAACACACCACTGTCAAACTTTGAGTCAGGTCAAAATTACAAAGACGTGGTGGATCCGTCTGTGGTGGTGTCGTTTCAGTTGTCGGATGAGCCTGGTAAGCACATGCTGGCTTGGACGACCACACCGTGGACCCTGCCCAGCAATCTGGCTCTGTGCTGCAATCCTAATTTTGAATATGTTGAAGTACTCGACAAGGATTCGGGAAAAGTTTACATTTTATTGGAATCTAGTCTTGGTCTTATTTACAAATCACCGGATTCTTACACAGTGCACGGAAAAAGAAAAGGTTCAGACTTGCTGGGAAAGTCGTATGAACCGCTGTTTCCATATTTCTCTTACATGAAAGAAAAAGGTATTTTTACTCAATATTTTATTTTATTTTTTATTTTAATCACGTCCTCACAAGCATTATTTTATTTTTTTAATTTATTATTTTTTCAGGTGCCTTCAGGGTTTTGAATGACGGCTACGTGACCGCCGATTCGGGTACCGGTGTGGTTCACCAGGCTCCCTACTTCGGTGAGGACGATTACCGTTGCTGTCTCCAGGCAGGCATAATCACCAGGGACCAGGAGAGCATCTGTCCGGTCGACAGCTGCGGTCGGTTCGTGGATCCCGTGAAGGACTTTCTGGGTAAGTACGTCAAGGACGCCGACAAGGAGATCATCAAGAACATCCAGTCCAGGGGTCGTCTCGTCCACAGCGGTACCACAAAGCACAGTTACCCCTTCTGCTGGCGCTCGGACACGCCCTTGCTCTACAAGGCCATACCTTCTTGGTTCATCAGAGTGGAGTCGATCAAGGACAAGCTGCTGGAAGCCAATGCGGAGACTTACTGGGTCCCCGACTACGTCAAGGACAAACGGTTCGGTAACTGGCTCAGAGACGCCCGTGACTGGGCCTTCAGCCGAAACAGGTACTGGGGTAACCCGATTCCCCTGTGGATTTCCGAGGACAGAAAAGAGGTCGTTTGCATTGGCAGCATTGCCGAGTTGGAAAAATTGACTGGCAAAAAGGTAATAATAATTTTACATTTGGTAGCTTATAGAGTAAGTTTTTGAACCAAAACAGCGGAGCTTACGAAACTTTTAATTCCAGATCACCGACATCCATCGTGAGTCCATAGACGACCTCGAGATTCCCTCGAAGCGTCCGGGTCATCCGCCCTTGCGTCGCGTACCCGAGGTCTTCGACTGCTGGTTCGAGTCGGGCTCCATGCCCTACGCCCAGATGCACTACCCCTTCGAGCGTGTGAAGGAGTTCGAGGAGAGCTTCCCGGCCGACTTCATAGCCGAGGGAATCGACCAGACCCGGGGCTGGTTCTACACTCTTCTGGTCATATCCACTGCCCTATTCGGCAAGCCGCCTTTCAAGAACCTCATCGCCAACGGCTTGATCCTCGCCTCGGACGGTCAGAAGATGTCCAAGAGAAAGAAGAACTACCCCGACCCCATGGAGGTAGTCACAAAGTACGGCGCCGACGCCCTGAGACTCTACCTGATAAACTCGCCCGTGGTAAGGGCCGAAAACCTCAGGTTCAAAGAGGAAGGCGTTAGGGACATAATAAAGGACGTCTTTCTACCTTGGTACAACGCCTTCAGGTTCCTCACCCAGAACATCGAGAGGTTCGAGCACGACGAGCGTCTCGAGTTCGTCTACAGGGACAATACCGAGTTGTCCTCGAACATAATGGACCGGTGGATACTGTCCTTCACGGAGACCCTTTTGCAGTTCCTCAAAACCGAGATGCAGGCGTACAGACTATACACCGTGGTTCCCCAGCTGGTTAAGTACATCGACAACCTGACCAACTGGTATGTTAGGATGAATCGTAAGCGTCTGAAGGGCGACACGGGCAAGAAAGACTGCGAATTCGCTCTCAACACCTTGTTCAGAGTTCTATACACCATGGTTCGTATAAACGCGCCCTTCACGCCCTTCCTGACCGAGTTCATTTACCAGAGGCTGAGGAAGCGACTGTCCGGCAAGGCTCCCAACATGGAGAGCGTCCACTACCAAATGATCCCCGACGCGAACCCGGACCTCATCGACGAGAAGATAGAGCGCGCTGTTTCCTGCATGCAGACTGTCATTGAACTCGGTAGGGTCATAAGGGACCGCAAGACCCTACCCGTTAAGTACCCGCTGCCCGAGGTAATAGTCATACACCAGGACGCGAACATCCTCAATGACGTGGTTTCCTTGAAGTCGTACGTTCTCGAGGAGCTCAACGTCAAGGAACTCACCGTGACCACTGACAAGAAGAAGTACGGCGTGACCTTGAGGGCAGAACCCGATCACAAGATCCTGGGTGCCAGACTAAAGACTGAGTTCAAGGCGGTGACCTCGGCTATAAAGGAACTCACCGACGATCAGCTCCAGGAGTTCGTTGCCAGGAGGGAGATCTCGGTACTGGGACACAAGCTCGGTGAACAGGACCTCAGGCTTATGTTTAGCTTCACGGGTCCTGCGGCTGAGGAACTTTCCAAGAGGTACGAGGCCCACAGCGAGGGCAACGTTCTCGTACTCCTGGACGTAACCCCAGACGAGACCATGCAGAACGAAGGCCTGGCCAGGGAAATCATAAACCGGGTACAGAAGCTCAGAAAGAAGGCCAAACTCGTGCCCTTGGACGAGGCCACGGTGTACTACGAGGTCAAGGACCCCAACAGTGTAATAGCCAAGGTGATAGTCAGCCATAGGGAGTTCATAGAGGGTACTACCAAGACTCCCCAGAAGAGTCTGAGGGAGAAACCCGCGGGTGCAAAGGCTGTCATAGAGGAGACTTCCAACGTCAAGGGGGTGGACTTGCACCTGGTTCTAGTAACAGACAAGACGAGTAAAACGGAGGAAAGTAAGAAGGCCCAGAGGGTGGTGAACGAATCGGAGGTCGAGCCGTTCTCCAGGTACGTAAACGTCAAGCTGGTCGGGCTGCAGCCGAGGTACGGAGCGACTGCAGACTTGGGCACTGTACTGTTGGAGACCAACGGGAAGTTGATTGCGAACCAAGTTTTGAGGGCGGAAGTGTCCAGGGTGTTCGGGTTGTACGGCTGCCACTTCGATTTGTGGGTTAAGGGTCAAAAGGTCACGGAGAAGACCGACCTTAAGAAACTCGGTGGTTCACTCGTACACGTTGTCAAAAGTGGGGACGCTGCGGTCAAGGATGGCGAGGTTTATAAGAGACCAGTTTGCAGATTCGTCAATGTCGAAGACAAGGGAGCCAAGAGCACGGTGCTGTTGGAGAATCCACTGGGGGACTTTGTCCTTGATCACGATACCCTCGGGCAGAGACTTAAAGTCGTGTATCCAAAGGCCACTTTTCTGCTGCCACCGGTTAACGTTTTACAGCTTAACGGTTTTACGTTGCAAACGAAGAATTGAATTTTTCAAAGTTCCTTGTTTTAAATAAACACATGTAACTTACACGTGTAATTAGTATGTGTTAGCTGTTTTTTTTTTTTTTTTTTAATTTAATGCTTGTATTTAATAGTGCTATTTTTTTATGTGTCAATTTTATCATATGTATAAATTTATTTATTACTCAGTTTTTACGTGATAAATAAATAAATATTTTATACAGCACGATTAAAATAATGTATGAAAGTACATTTTCCAAAATTGATACATAAAAATTACAAAATTAATTATACACTCTAGGTAACATATGCAAGTTACATGTGTTCATATACAACTGGATTGTGGTGATGTCGTAAGTTTGTCGACAATATTTATTTCGTGACTAATGATTGTAAATAAGTTACAGCAGTATTTAATTAAAAGATTGCGACAAAAACCGACGAAGAAACTTAATTTTGTAGTTTTGGGAATGTTATTGATTTGAAATGATTTGTATATTTGTAATATTTTTATTGCAATAAAGGAAGTTTTTTTTTAAGTACAAAAACAATGTTTTGTGTAAACTTATTTCAAATAAACATTTGTAACTTCTTGTACAACGTATTTTATACAAGAAATAGTAATAAGTCATACAAAAAATGGTACATGTTACAAAAAAAAAAAAAAAAAATACATTTTCTACATATGCTCAACAATATTTTCGATACGAACAAGTTAAAAAAATTATTTTTACAATTAAATAAATGCATGAGAGTTAAAAATAAACGTACGTTACATTTCTTTGTTCGTTTCGGTAACTTATTACAATTACTTATTAAATAATAATCACGTTAAACAATATAAATATTTGTTAAGATTTAAAAAATTCTTGGTCGTCAAGTTAAAACTATTATATTTTCATTAAAAAATGATTTAAGTAAAAAAAAACCTAATATCACTTGTTTCTAAAGTTTCGGTTTTTCCACACGGAAAAAATAAAATCCTTGCAGCGTAGCTGAATCCAGCGATATGACGATGCGAACAGTTAGCGACGCTCCAACGCAGACTTTTCATCGTGGCGAGGCAAAGTCTGCGTTGGAGCGACGCAAAGTTAGCTATAGCGTGCCTTCCTTACCGACAGCGGTGGTCGCTCAAAATCTCTCATGGCTAGCATAAATTTGCTGCAGGCAGAAATAATAACGTTTTTAATAAAATTTTTTTTTTTTTTTTTTTTTTTAGTTGATTATAATTAATTTTTTACTATTGACTAAAGGTGTAAAAAGAGATCTATACATATCCCGCGATAGCAGAGAGTAAGTACACAAGTAAACAAGCGTCAAGCGTGAGTCGAGCTCTGCTACAGCTGTTGGTAAGGAAGGCACGCTATAGCTAACTTTGCGTCGCTCCAACGCAGACTTTGCCTCGCCACGATGAAAAGTCTGCGTTGGAGCGTCGCTAACTGTTCGCATCGTCATATCGCTGAATTCAGCTACGCTGCAAGGATTTTATTTTTTCCGTGCATAAGCAAACGTATTTTTAGCTTGGGAAGGCAATGTTATTTTATTTGTCATTACCAAATTTTGAAAAATTGAATAAGAAAAAATTCATATTTTTCTTTCCCTAAAGCTGATGCAAAAATATTTTTGCCGTTCTCATGTATATTATGACACTCTAGTTACTCATAATCAATGTTTCATTATGATTTTTAGATTCTGAATTATAAACCTAACAGAATCAACAAACAAGAGATTTAAAAAATCATCTGCGATCATGAAAACTCCATACCCGAATTACTAATACTGTTATTCAGCAATATTATTACGATTTCTCAAATCCATTGAGATCATTATTACACCGGGCTATGACTAGCAACTGTAACTGAACATACACTATAAATAAAATTTTTTCGAAGTTCATTTAAGACTAACTTCACAGAGAGTTGAATAAAAGGGCGCATAAAAAAAATCCCGCCTTTAAGTTTGCTGTTGGGCAACCAACTGTGCCCTCTGTCTCGGTGTCCCAATGTACACGACTCGTCTCTGCTCGTCTGGGTGTACGAGCTGATCGGTGTTCTTCCACCTGTACTTCTTCTCGTTGGCCTTCATCGACCTTCTGTCGATGTAGCTTATGACGCAGCTCGTGGGTATCCAGATCAAAGCGGTGCTTATAATGACCGCGCCCACGATGTTGTCCTTCAGGAATCGCATGACCTTGTTTATGTTGATGTCCTCTATGATGTCCCAGAATCTCTCCACCACGTCCTGTATGGTCTTCTCGCACGTGCCCTTGTTGCAGAAACCGTGGATGCAAGGCGTACCGTCAGGCAGTATGTCCTGGGGGTCGATAGGGAAGCACGTGTCGTTCAGTCCCATTCTGCAGCACCGTTTGCAGGCGTCGCTTGCTGGAAATTAAAAAAAAAATAGTAAATACTTTGATGTTTGGAATTTTAAGGAGTTTTTAGGTTGAGAAAACGACAATATAAAACAAAATCATTACGTGTGTCACACATGCAGCTGGTCAAGCCCTGGGTCTCGCAGTAGGGCACACACTTGCCCTGGAGGCACTGTCCCCTCTCAAGGCAGCTGGTTCCGTCTTTCATCGGGGGCGACCTCGGGCACTCGCTCGAGGCCCCGGTGCACCTGGACTCTTGCTCGCAGGTCGCGTACTGGGCATCGCGGCACTTAACGCCCGGGCCCATGAACGCGCAGTTCTGACAGCAAGGTGAGTTCTTGTCACTGCAGAGCGCGCCCTGGTTACGCCTGAGCTTGCAGTTCTTGTCGCAGCAGCCGTCGTTGTCCTCGGTACCTAGGAGGCCGGCATCGCACTCCTCGTCTCCCTCGACCCGCAGGTTACCGCAGAAAGATTCCTCCGGCTCCGAGAAGCAACGACCGGACTTTGCCTGGAGAACGTTGCGGATGGCACGCAAGCTGCACGGGGAAAAGCGCTGTGAATTCAAATTATAAGTGTGAATTTTACAGATCGTAAATTACTGTAATGTTAAACATAGATATTGTTCTTTTGACTTTCTACCAAACATAAGTTATATTTTGAATTTCATACCTTGTTATTGACGTCGTATCCGCTGACACTGTAAGTGTACATCAAGTAAGAACCTCCTTGACTAGCACTGGGACTGCATTCCTGAAATTAAAAGTTAATTTTCGATCAAGCTCAAGCTTAAAACTAACTTAAGTAGATACAATTTTTTTTTTTAATATCACTTACGTTTATATCGGGATCGTGTTCGGAGCCCCAGTTGTGTCCAAACTCGTGAGCGGTTACCAAATCAGCTTCGCGAGTTATTACCCTTTGCCCGTAATGATTTCTGCTCGAACTCAAGCCTGAGTTTAAATACAACGTGTATCCGTTCTTGAAATACTCTGTGATTGATGAAAAATATTTGTTATTAAATTTCTTTTACTTTACAAATTTATCGGGCTCGTCAAAATACCAACCTGGCGTGCAAATACCACCCACAGAATTTCTTCTAGGCGAACCGACGTAGGCTAAACCCAAAATACCACCTTCGAACTTTAAATCGGTGAATAAATGCGCCAGACAGAAATCTTTGTGACTGTATTCCCTGCTGAAAACCTGAAATTTTTTTTTTTTTTTACATTTTTATATAATAAGTATAAGATTGTCTTGAATTATGTAGAACTTTAGGATAAATAAAGGAATTTGATAAGAAAGAAATTTTTTTTAAACTAACTATTAGTAAAGAATTGACGAATGAACTTACTTCTAGTAACGTTCTGACGTCCCATTTTTCTCTAACCATGTTGTAGTGAGTATCGCCACCTCTAACTCGCGTGGGCTCACTGTGTACAAATATTTTCTTGATTACAAAGCCCATTCCCTTGAACCCATCTTGCTCCTTGTGATCTTGCCACATTGTGTCATTGTAAATCTTGTGGACTCTGTCAATCAAACTGATCTGTTGAATAACAAAAAAATCAGTAAAAATTCATGATAAAAACAAGATATAAGTTTGTACATTAGAAACTTACCAAGTAATTTATGGTCGTTTTGGTACTGCTGGCTCCCATTTCTCGGTAAAATCTGTAGTCTGCGACCAACAACAGCGGACATCTAGTTTTTGTTGGCGTATATTCGTATGTTTCGGTTTGTCTTTTTGTTCTGTTACCACTAATACTGTGATTTACATCGTCCTCTTGAATGTTGTCGTCCTCCTTGACATAACCACATGTTTTTGGAGCACCGTGTGTGTGTCCTTCCCCATTTTGGAAGTGCTCCCAACTTAACTTGACGTCGGACGCTTTGTACACAATCATGGTTTTGTTATCGTGCTCCGGAAGATGTCTCCAGGATGGCTGAAATAATTTCAAATTATTATTATTAGCTCCCAATATACAAAAATTATGTTTAGTACACCATACAGAGATAATAAAGTAGATATTTTAATTTTAAAAAGTACTTAAATAAATATTAAACTCTTAAAATTAAAATAAAAATAGTAAAATAAACTTTATAACTAAATTTTATTATTTACCTCAATGTGGTATGTTTCATCTGGTGTTGAAACTATTCCTGTCATTACCCCATCATCAATGTGCATTTGGGCATGGGAGTCTGTTTCCCCGAACACTCTTCCATGGTAAAAGTTCTCATGATCTAAAAATAAACAATTTGATGAATATTTTTTACTTATAAAAAGTACAGAGCTGGGGAAAGAATTTCCTACCTATGTGAACAGACTTTTCTTTGCCATCAGCATCCACCGTGTAAGCCTTGAATTGTGAATGTATAACTTCTTTTCGAGGGGTTAAAATTAATCTAAAGTGTCTGAAAAAGTAATTTATATCTTAGTCATAACTATCAACTCAAGGTCAAATGATTCACCTTACCTTCCATGGGTATAAAATTCTAGTTCACTTATTTTATTGTAAGGATGATAACTGTGCTGAGTGCCGCGTTTTACGACTCTGTGCTCGAAATTCGATGCATGTAAAGTCTCGAAGTACCTAAGATTTCTGTGAAGCGCGGCTGTAAACAGTGATTTTAATTAAAATTTTGCTCTCAGCCACCCAAACAAAGACAATGATAACGCACCTGATAAGTCAATAGTCGAGGAGATGAACCCCAAGAAGATGATAAAAAAAACCTGATTCTTCATCCTACTTCTTGATCAGAAGAAGAATATTTATTTAATAGACTTTTGTGTCACTGTATCATGGTTTATGTTGTTAATTAATTGTCGAACCATGACACTTTTACACTACTCCCACACTTATCTGAGTCAGCTGGGCTTTGTCAGCTGTGGTATTTTCTGCAATCAGCGAGTTTTTTGCGCGAGTGCGCAATCGCGAATCGAAAATTCAATTTTTTGAATTAAAAATTAAAAATACAGAATAATTAATTTTAAATACACTGGTCAGTTATTTCGTTTACAATTAAATAAGAATCACATACAGATTTTTTATTTTATTTTTTTTAAATTGATATAATTTATTAAATGACAGTGTAATATATGTATCGAACCTGGTAAAGGACAGTATTTTACTCTAATGTACAAGAAGGTTACAGAAGGTGATTTAATGTCGATCAGCTGATCAGTATTGTATTGTGCCGCCTCCCTTTAATAAACATTCCAATTGTAAATGAAGAATCTAATTTTAAGTTGTGTATAAATAAGTTTAAAAAATAGATAATATCCAACTATGGATAGTTTATTATTAATCTAAACCGATGAACTATAATAAAAAATAATAATAAAAATGTCTGTAATGCTAACAGCCGACTGGTTTCCGCTGGGACGAGACAACTATTTCAGGTTTGAACTGATAATATATACTCTTTAATAATATGAAAATATATAAAAAATGAATCATCAATATTTTTTTTTTTTTTTCATTACAGAAAATTTGAAGTTTATCCTCTATCTTTTCGACAAGAATTAAGTTCTGATAATCTGGTGGTTGCTGCTCCTTACGGGGGTTCCATAGCCATCTCCAGAAATCCCAAAAAGTTGGTCAAGGTACATGGATCCGCAAAAACTTTCATATTTTTGTACTCGTCATCTGGAAACTTGATGGCAAAAATGCAAGTAAGTTTCCGGGAAAAGTAGTTTTTTCTTTTCTCTTGGTCTTAACTGTTAAATTAAACTACTGTTTTGATTAAATAAGTGGAGCAGTGGTCAATTGATTTCCATGGGTTGGTCCCACCAAGAAGAATTGTTGTGCATTCAGGAAGACGGAATGGTTTTAATACACGACATGTTTGGCAACTATCTGCACACATTCAGCATGGGAGAAGTAAGATTTATTTTCCTCAATACATGTTTAAATTCCATGATTAAGAAATCATAATTTTCTGCTTCCAGGAAGCCAAAGAAACAAAAGTTGTTGAGGCTAAATTTTTTCAAAGTATGAATGGTACGGGTGTTGCAATTCTAACTTCTGCCAACCGCATATTTCTTGTGAACAATGTTTTGGAGCCAAAAGTCAGAAAATTTTCAGAAATACCAAGTAAGCTAAGAATTTTAATTTGATACCAGTTTTTAATTTTGAAACTCTCAATAATTGATTAAATTCGTACAGAGTTTAGTGGAACAATTGACAGCTGGTGCGTTGTGCGTCAAGAGAGAGACAGTCAGATAATATTATCAAACAAGGATGGCATTTATCAAATAAGTCATTCGTACCAGACGCCTGCATCTATACCTTTTGTAAGTGAATTATTTTATTTTTGTTAATTGTAACTATTATAATTTCTTTAAAACTTTAGTTAAACCATCCATAACATCATGTTTCAGAGTAAATTATTTAGCAGTAAAGTTAACGGAGTCAGTGCAATTGTGGTTTCCGGAAACTGTCGGCACATTGCTCTTTACGCCGACACCGGACTTTTGTATTTCGGTTCTGCCGACTTGAAAGAAAAGTATTACGAGTATTCCACGAATATGAAGGAACCACTCACGGATATCGCATGGTACGAAATATTTTCAGTTTCTTATATATTTGAGACTTGTAGGTAGTTCCTAAAATTGTATTATAATTTATATTGGTGTTAAAAATCATGAAGTAATTTAGCAATAAAGTTGAAAAAAAAATTTTAAAAAATCGCAGGTGCGGCTCCGAGGCGGTGGTGTGCTGCTGGGACAAGACCATGAAGATATTCGGTTGCTTCAAGGGCGCCGACACGATATCCTTCTTCTACGACGGTCCGGCTTACCTCGTGGCCGAGGTAGACTGCGTCCGGGTTATTTCCGGCTACTCCCACGAGATCGTCCAGAAGGTGCCGGACGTCGTGCAAAAGATATTCCGTATAAACTCGACCGATCCCGCGTCCTACCTCCTCGAGGCGTCGAAGCAGTTCGACAAGAGAAGCCACAAGGCCGACAGCTACATCGACCTGGTCAAGGACAAGCTGGACGCTGCCGTTGCGGACTGCATAATCGCTGCTGGAAGGGAGTTTGACTTTCAGACCCAAAAACTTCTCATTCGGGTCGGTGAAAAATAATTTTAAAAGGCGCAATCTTAATATTAATGCTTACTTGTATGGCTTTGATGTGTAATTTCAAATTTTCAGGCTGCTAAGTTCGGAAAAGGATTCAGTATGAACATGAATCCCGAACCGTACGTCGAGATGTGCAGAACTCTGAGGGTTTTGAATGCCATAAGACATCCCAACATTGGCATACCTCTTACATACATCCAGTAAGTTCTTTTAATTTATTTAATACTTTTTTTCAAATTTAAAATTCTTTTGATTAACAAAACTTAACAGATTTTATCAAACCTTGCCGAACTTGACTATTTTTCTCGAGAAGTTGCTAAAGCTTACCAAATCTGTATCAACTACAGAATTTTGAACCATTTTTTGTTTTCATTAAAGAGTAGGTAGCAATAAAATTTTTAATTCAATTTTGAAGTTTTGTCCGGAAAAGTAAAGCAATGTTTGATATTTTTTTAGAATTTATTGTTATTTATTTTGATTGATCATTGATTAGTTTATTTTATCAACTATGTGAAAATATTTCCAATATTTGATACTCATGTGTAGGCAATTTCCACGAAGTAACTTGTATAAAAAATAGAATCTTCCCAAACTTAAAAAAAGGTGTATATATTTTTTTTTACCAATTATCAACAGATTGAAAGCACTAACGCGTCAGGTAATGTTGGACAGACTAGTTGCCAGAAGGCATTACTACCTTGGTATACAGATAGCGAGACATCTCCAGCTTTCGGAAATCGACGGAGAAAGTAGAATTCTTGCTCACTGGGCTTGTTACAAGGTTTGTATATTTTTAAGGGATAACACTTTGAAAATAAAAGCACTTTTTATAATGGTCAAACATTATTTTTCAAGCTTTTGGAATTGTTATTTTTGGCCCCAGAGAAGTTGTTCAAAGTGACGTCTAGAAACTGTAAAAAAAATTTCATTAAAAAAAAAAACTCAAATTTTAAAAGTTTAAATGTTTTGACATTTTTTTAGAATTTTCAGCTGTCAATAGATTTCTAAATTTTAAGACCAGCGCGATTACATATTTTGAATAAGGGTTAAAATTTTAGACTCGGGTTTATAAAACTGGATTGTAAATTTATCTAGGTTCGTCAAACGCAGCTCGACAAGGAACAAATCGCCGAAGAAATAGCCGACAAACTTGGGTACACTCCGGGCGTTTCTTACAGCGAGATCGCGGTTAAAGCCGCTGACTGCGGACGAAAACAACTCGCTATCAAGGTAATTTTTCAATGTTAATCCTCCGAGTCACTTTGGATAATAAACCATTATTTTTCATCTTACTTTCAATTAAAAAGAAATATATTTTTATATAACAATAAAGAAATTAGTAAAATATTATGACATAAATTTAAATTTTTAGCTCATTGATTACGAGCCGAAGGCTCAATTGCAAGTTCCTCTGCTGCTGAGATTAGGAGAAGAACAAGCGGCTCTGAAAAAATCCGTGGAAAGTGGCAACACTGATTTGGTTTACACAGTTATACTCCATTTAAGAGAACACATGCCACTGTCCGATTTTCAGGTAACGAACCGAAAGCTCAAATTTGTAACTTTAAAAAAGCTCAAGCTTTACAATTTAAATAAATTTTTCAGATGGCCATAATGCACTGTCCTCTAGCAATGACATTGTACATAAAATATTGTCACAATCACAACAGGGAAACGTTACGTGACATTTACAACCAGTACGACGATTACAATTCGCAAGCTCTTTGGTTTGTCCGAGAAAGTTATGAGGTACACAATTTTTGGGAAATAGGGTTGGCAACTTTTTGAAATTTATAATATTTTTTGCTTATTTAGTTAAAATATCTAAAAATAATCGACACGTATTTTTTATTTTTTTTTAAAAAACCAAAATTATTAAAGGAACTACAAGCGTTTAAATTTTTTTTAATTTCAATACATATAGATATACTTTTAATGGGATTTCGAATCAATGACGTCATCAGCCCGTAGTTTCAAAAACTTTTCTTAATTTTTTTCTAGCTCAATTTTGATTTAAAAATTCTAAAAAAAATGTTAAAATTCATTAAAAATCAAGTACTTATAAAAATATATATTTTAAAGTACTGGTTGCCAACCCTATTAAAACATCATTTATGAATGAAATTAGTTTTAACCAGGACAAAAATATCAAGATTTATGTATTTAAATTTGATTTTTTAAATTTAGAACACAACTTCGAGGGACGCAATGTTACAGTCAGCTTTAGATAATTTTAAATTGGCTCGGTGCGAAACGAATGCACAGCTAACTGACGAACAAATAAAATTACTGAGGTATCAAAGATCCTTGGAAGAAACTTTACATGAATCCGTGATTGGAAAGTCACTTCACGACACCGTTAAAGTTTTACTCTTACGAAATGAAATCAAATTAGCCGATAAATTGAAATCAGAATATAAGTTTCCGGATCGAAGGTGAGAATCGTTTTTCAGATGGAGTATAAGAAAATTAAGTTTTAATAATAAATCATATTTTTATTTTGACAGGTACTGGTGGCTCAGAATACAATGTTTTGCCGAAGAAGGTTTATGGAGTGACTTGGAAAAGTTTTCAAAAAACAAAAAATCTCCTATTGGTTATGAGGTAAAATAAATCTTTGAAAATTAAATTTTTTCTTTTTTAGACTCAGAAGGTATTACAATTGAGTTTTTTTTCAGCCTTTTATAGAAGAGTGTCTAAAGTATAAAAAAGAATCTGAAGCAAAAAAATATCTTCCTAGAGTGAAAGATGAATTAAAAGTTAAATACTTAGTAAAGTTGGGGTAAACATAACTTAATTAAAATTATTGCATAAATTTATTATTTGTTTTAATTTAAATATATTTCAGGATGTTTGTAGATGCTGCAAGTGCAGCATTGGAACAGAAAGATCTGACTGCCATGAACTTTGTGTTGGCATGTTCAAACACAGCTGATGCCAGAACCCAAGAAAGAATCAGAGAAATGATGGCGAGTCTTAAAAGTGGATTAAAATAAATAAACTGTTAAAGCTGTGAATGCAAATTATATCTAAGGAAAAAGTGATTGTAATCTTTTAATTTTTATGTGTAAATAATTGTTTGATTTAAGTATGTACTCACATAATTTTTTATAATGCAAAAACGTTGTTGAATAATATTTATTTACTTTTACTTTTACTTACTTTACATACTTTACTTATATATGTAAGAAAAAATATGTTTTACAGTAAAGCCTTTTTATATCAAGAAATTTTTTTTATTTAATTATTTAATTTTATCAATTATTTGAAAACGATAAAAATTATTTATGTAAAGTAGGCTCACCATTTTACTAATTTTTTTCGTTTATAAAAGTTTTCAAAAAAAGAAAAAAAAAAAAAAACCAAGTATGCTTAAAAATAAATAAATAATGAAAAGTTTTTTCAACTTTTATTTTCTGGAAACTGAATTTTTTAGAAATTACTTCAATCAATTTAATAAATAAAACTTTTGAACTGATGGCAGCCTGCAAAAATTATAAGATATATCTATAGTCAATGACTAGAAAGATAGTTATATAACAGAGCTGTAAAAACAAAAATTTTGTATTCATATAGCTATTTATTGAATTGTTTTATTTTAAATAATTTATAAGAAAATCAATGATACAAATAATTCAATAACATTTAAAAAAAAAAACTCAAACTTTTAGTAATTGAAATTATAATAAGATGTTTATTTTCAAAAGAATTACTTAAATTGAAAGTACGAGTCTGTAACCCAAATTAGGGAACTTTTTAAATATATAATTTACATAATTTACATAATATTAATAGATTTACAATATACTATTGTGTAATTCCTTTACTCATAAACTCGATCTTATGCTCGTACTATTGAATCTACTCCAGGCTTGAAATAAATTAACAACTTTAGTATTTGGGGGCTTGAACTACTGCTTCATCCTTGCCACTTGGCACATAGAACTGAAAGTTCATAAAATAATAACCATTAGTCATCCCCAAGAACAATAAAAAACTTAAAAAATATTTATTAAACTCACTTTGTAGTGTTTGTCTGAGTACGCATTCCAGGGCTCAGGGTTCTTTTTGTGGTTCCATGTTACATCGGGGTTCTTCAAGGCTAACCTGAGGGTGTAAAGAATTGAACCTGCCATTCCAGCTCCAAGGCAAATAAACAGTGGAATAAGCTGAAAAAAAAATCACAAGGTGTTTGCATAAGTATGTGCATACCTACATGTGCAAAATTACATGAATAGATCGCATATGATTGAGTGTTTTCTTACAGCTGGGTGTTTTTTGAGACTGCTGGTGGACAATCCTTGCATAGTCATGATTTCGGCTACTTAAAATCACTCGCTTGAGATGAAAACTTTTCGTTCAAAAACGTTGGATCTTCGATAAATCCAAGCAGAAATCAGATCAGAAGAAAAGCTTTGGTTAAAAAACTTATCTAGTATGGCCGCTGCATGAGACGACTACGAGTCTACGACGCAGACGACTCTCTTTAAGTAGGTAATATACACAATGTAAGATACTCTTGAAAAGTTAAACTCGCGCCTTGCAGAAGTTTCGTATACTTTTCGGTGTTTACGTTGATTTTGAGCATTTTATTGTTATTTTTCTCAAAAATTATTTATAAAAACTCACAATGAATATAAAAAATAACCTCAAATCTACTTGAATACGTAAGTTCAAAAGTTTTTGCGTGAAAACCTAATATTTTCTGATACAATATAACATTTTATTCTTGCAAAACTTTTGCCAGTAAAGCGTTACGATGAATTAAAACATTATTAAATTATTAACTATAAAATTTTTGACATACTATTTACATTTTGTAAAATAATAATGTTATTTTTTTGTAGGAGTGAACTGAAGTGATAATTTTGGTGAAGATGTCACTCTTCCCTGCATATGCTGAAATTTCAACTGAACAAACCAAACAGCAAGTCACAACTCAAACTGCAGAAAAAAAGAATGATAAAGACGTTTCTGGTCAAACCTGGCTAGAAAATTCTAGTTACCAAGAAATTTCATCCCTGGTCACAGACTTACAAAACGATGATTGGACAGACAGCTCTGAGGATGAAGCATCAACTGTGGATCAATCAAAAAAAGTAGCAATTATAGATGAAAAGAGAGATCACAAATCACTCAAAAATGAAAGTTACAAGAAAAAACAAAAACACTC
Organism: Encarsia formosa; assembly: GCA_038277355.1. Lineage (NCBI taxonomy): Eukaryota > Metazoa > Arthropoda > Insecta > Hymenoptera > Aphelinidae > Encarsia > Encarsia formosa. Next base: position 79,122,060 of record CM076187.1, read on the forward strand.
AAACAAGTATGACAATTTTTTTGAAGACAGAAAGAGAAATAAACTGTTTTTCACCAACTTTAGTGCAGTTTCCAGTAATAAAAAGCAGAAGAGGAGAAACTTCACACGATACTATGAAAAAAAAACCAGCAGCAAAAAAAGAAAAACAGGTGATCCTTCTGCTGTCTGTGAGGAAAATGCTGAAATTGTGAACTTCAGTGAGTCTCAAGAAAATGAAATTCAAAGCAAGCACAAGGAAACCACCGAAGAATTCAATGTAAAGCTTGCTGAAAATCCCAAAGATGTTTCATTGTGGTTGAAGTATGTACAGTTTCAGGATCACATAGCCCAGTTGCAGCAATTTTGCAAAAAAAGTGATTCGCAGCACATTTTGAACCAAAAAAAACTGTCCATAGTTGAAAAAGCTCTCATGGAAAACAAGGACTCCATGGAGCTTTTCAAAATGAAGCTTCAATTGATGGCTCAACTTTTACCAGCTGATCAATTTTCAAATCAGATTGAAATTATGATACAGAAGGATCCAAAGAATTTTCTCTTGTGGCAGGTTCTCATACAACTTATACAAACGTCCTGTTCGCTCTGCAAGGTATCCAAGATACTGCACTACTACACAAAGTGTTTCACCATACTGAAACAAAAATCAAAAACAGACGCCAAGTTCTATGATGAACAAGTTCTTAGTTTACTGTACCAATGCTTGACGTTTTTACGCCACGCTGGACTTTGGGAACAAATGTGGGAGATAATTAAGATTAATCTTTGTTTGAATCTCACTCTGGACAGAGAAAGTCTCGAGGATGTCAAAGTTATCGACGATCAAAGTCTCATGAACATGGAGGAAGTTGTGCTCACCTCTCGATTGCCTTTGAATCAGCTGTGGCTTCGCATCGAGTCCCTGAGAGAAAACTGCTACTGGACCGGAATAGACGTGAAAAAAGTCGACGTTTCCCTGATTGGCGACGAAAAACGATTGGTTTCCGCTGAGGAAATAAACGACTTTATTTACCCCACAATTTCAAAACAGTCAAACTTCAGAATAGCGCTTTTGTCTATTCTCTGTCTTAAAGTTCCGCTGCTGCCTAGCCGACACTGCACACTGCAGGATTTCAAACTTGATGAACTTTGCTGGAGCACGGACTCTTTGGAATTTATTTTACCAATGATTTACTCAACTTTGTGGGTCGGCGAGACAAAAAACAGTTTATGCGATGAAAAAGTCATGAGAAGCTTGCTCGAAGGAAGCTTGACCTCGGGACCCCAGTTTCTCAAGTACCACCCTGCTCAAGAATTGTACATGGATTTTGTGAGATTGTTTTTTAAAACAGTGGCCCAAAAGTTACTGGGAAATGATAAAATCAGCATACTCGTTTGGTGGCTCAAGTTCGAAAGACTGCTGCTGTTTGTGACTAAAAACGATCCGCTTCGGGAAAAAAACAGAAGTAAAAAGGTCAAATCGGTGGTGAAAAATTTTTTAAAAGATCCGGAAAACAGAAGTAATCTCTACTTCTACAGAGAATTTGCCCTGATTGAGTACGAACTCGGTTCGAGCGACAACTGCATTGAGACGTTGAAGAAAATAATTTTACTACAAGACACGAGCTTTTTGAGTTTTGATGAAAAAGTCGCACTTTTAAGCTTGTACAGGACAATATTTGAAGTACTGCTGAATTCAAACACTCTGGAGGATAAAAATCTGGAAACTTTTAGAGAAGCGGTCAAGAGTTTGGAAAAATTTGTTTACAAATGTTTCAAGCACGACCCCAACTTGTCAGTCATGGAAATGCTGTACAATGAAATTTTAAAATTTTTCTCAGAACCTCTAGTAGACGAAAGTGAAGAATATTTTTTGTTATCCAATATTCACTGTGATATGACTATATGTTACGCTTACCTGCTGTACACTAAAAGTTATGATAATTTTGAAGACATTTTAGATTTGTTTGACAGATGTATAGCCCACTGCGAAAAATGCGTTCGCCTGCAAGAGAGATTTTACGAAACAAAACTGTTGTTTTTGCAATTTTGTAAGAGCAAAGATCACGTTTATGGTAAATATTTGAAAAGCAGCACCAGTCAAGCTCTCGAAAAGTACCCAAACAACTTTTTATTTTTGTCAGTTAATTCCATGATGGAAATTGAACAACCATTTTGGAAATTAAAAACACCCAGCGAAAATTCCAGCGTATGGTCAGTATTGGCAAGCTGTCTGGCTGGAAGAGCCCGGATAAGCTACCTGAAAAAAATAGACGCGGAGGAAACACACCAGGCTATGATCAACAAAATGCTGGCCTTTCACAAAAAAATAGGCAAGACGCAAGATGTACAGAGTTGTCCGCTGGTTTGGAGATTTTACATGTTGCTGCTTCAGGAACAAAATTTGTGCGAGAAAAAGGGGGAGGAAATTTATTACGAGGCCGCTTCTCAGTGCCCGTGGGCCAGAAACGTTTACATCAGCGCTGCTGAAATCGCACCTCAGATATTGTCCCAAATTCAAGACTTGATCAAAGAGAAAGAACTGAGGATTCACGTCACTCCTGAAGAACTTGATATTTTAAGAGAGTCTTAGATAGTGTTGAAAAATATAAATTCTGTTAATATTGTGCATTTTTAATGCATTTTTAAATAAATTAAAGTTCTTGAATTATTGAATTTTCTAATTTATAACAGTTTTAATCATATTTCGAAAAAATTGATTGAATACTGAAAGATTTTAAATTAATAATTACTATATGGACATAAAAAGTATTGTAAATGTCAAAAATATTGTATATTTGTAAATAAATTTAAGTTTTTGAATTCGCAGTTTTAATCAAATTTTTAAAAAGTCTGAAAAATTTGAATTGATAATTTCTATCTATAATACTTGAATACAAAAATAAATGTATGAAAGTAGTAGTAAACCTGCATTGTTCTGAAAATGAAAATGAAATACAAGAAAAAAATTTCAAACTTTTCAAATACTTAACTATAAAAATATATATATTTCATATTTTACAAACAGGTAAAAAAATTTACAAACTTATCTTAACTATTTTACAGTTTTTGTTAAGGTTTATACAGTTGGTTGTCTATTATTTTGCAAGGTACCAAAACTAATTTAGGAATCATTCCAGGGGCATTGGAAAACCTCAACGTGCTTTCAGAATTAGTTTTCTTAGAAAATTCAGCTTCAGCTTCTGAAACAATCTTAAGTACATCCATTTTGACGTCGGTTTGAGTTTTGGGCGGCAATTTCTTGACGACGTGCGCCATGTTTGTAAAAAAATTGTCAATGTCAGCTTCATAATCAAAGGAAGATTTTTTTGAAATTTTTTTGACTCTGTCTGCAACTTTCTGATTTGAAGCTTGATCTTTTATTGAAGTTTCACTGACAAACATTGGCGTGACATTACTTGTATCGTTATCTTCAATCTTAATTCTTTTGGGCCTTATTTTCCTGAATTTTGATTGAATTTGCTTTGCATAAGCATCAATTGCCAGTTTTTGTAGAGTGTCATCACTGCTGGAAGCCAACAAAGTTTCTTGCGATTGAATTTCATTTGAGTTTGTATCTTCATCAAGAATTTCCAAGTACTCACTGTAATCATCGTCTTCATCATTGTATTCCAGTTGATTAAAAATGTCCTGTGTACTTATTATTTCTGAGTTAATATCATTTATGTATTCATCTGATAATTCTACACACTGAGGTTCATAATCTGGTTCAAATGAAAACTTTAAAAAACTCAAGTGATCCTCAAACATCCATTTTTTTCTTTTTACATTTTTTGGTGATTTATTCTTGTATTTTAAAATTCTGCAATATGTGTCCCTTAAATTTTTCCACTTCAGCTTTACCCAACTAGCTGAAAAATTTTATTTTAGTTTTAATAATAATAATAATAATAATAATAATAATAATAATAATAATAATAATAATTAAAGAATGATTATTTCATGTTTTTTTTTACAATACTTCTTTTACAGTTCTTTAAAAAAATAAACACTTTAAAATAAGTATCCTCTTTCATTTATAATAAAAGTGTTTCAAATACTTGTGCATAATCTAAGATTGGTTAACACTTTTTTATCATAAAAATAATATTAAATAAATATATTAGAGTACAAAAATGCATCAATATCAATAAAAATATTAACATTGAATTTCCAGGATATTTAAAAAAACTTTATTTTTCACATCATCAATTTAGTGCACTTTTGAGATTATTTTTTAGTTAAAAGTTAAAAGGTTTAAGAAAGTATCTAATTATTAAAAACTTACGTTCCAAGCCAAGCTCATCAGAGATTCTCTTCCAAACTTTTTGTCGAAATTCTTGCAATCTAAGTGCATTTCCCTTTACTTCTGATATATACAAAACTGGATGTTGCTTTATAGCTTCGATAACTTTCAATGATATTTTTTGGGAATCAGGAGAATAATTTGACAGCGACGTCGACATTTCTGCTTTTAATTTTTTGATATCATACTGCTAAATAAAATGAATAAAATCATCACTAATATTTTATCAAAATCCAGTCAGACCTCTAACCTCAAATCGAATGTAAACAAGGCAATGTGATTTTTCAAGCTCCACCTACAATAGACAATAGGTAGATTTGATTCTGCAGATTCTGTTCCACCGTTTCAAGTTTCTATTCAATAAGTCAGCTGTTGAATTTACGTAATGGAGTAGTTCACGCTGTATTGTTGTGAAGGGTTTTAGAGTAATTATGAAAGGTTTATTCTGAATATTCAACTGGTAAATCGGATAGTCTGAAAAAATGGCACACTTACCAACTGGTATAATTTCACATTCTCGAAAAGTTTGTAATTTTTACAAAAAAGTTTTGCGACACTTGGAGAGTTGTATTGTCAATTTAGATGAAACTAGGTTGGTATTTTCTCATAAACACATTTTTTTTTATCAGAGCTAAATTTTTAGTTTTTAGCTGTTATTTAAACTGTCGTAAATGATAAGCCCAGCTTAACTTGTTGGGAAACCTTTGATTTGACTGGTTTTTAATTACATATTTATGATAATTTATTCCAGATGTTTTTATCTCTGTGAGACACCATCAAAGACAGTTTAAAGAAAAAATATATTATTTCATTTTGAGTAAAATACTAGCTAACTATTTAAAACTTACATTATTTAATGATAAATATTGAAAGATCATAATTTCACTAATATTAAAGAGCTTATATATCTATAATCTTGATAAAATACTCAAAATAGTTGAGTTGATCATGAGCTTTATTATTTAAAACTTCATTTTGGTTAAATTTATTATCAGAAAAACATACCTACTTATATCAGTTCAAGGCTGATAAAGAAAAAGAAAAGATTTCATTCAAAAATTCAATCTAATGAAAGAAATCATTCCTTTGTACATAAAAAACATATATGCACATAGTTTCATTCTTGTGGTTTGTAAATAGAAATTATGGTATAATATATGTATATATAACCTTGAAAAAGAATTATTAAGTGTATAAAAACAAAATAATATAATAGTTATTTTATTATGAAAATTACAATATAAATATCTAAATCTCAATAACTAAACATTTAAAACTCAATTTCAATTTTATTCAACACTTATTTGTTTCAGATACCAATCCGTTTTGATGAGAGCTGAGTTTGACAAAAACAAGGACATCAAAGATTTGAGAATTGCCAAGGAGTTACTTCTCAAGGGAGAGAAGGAATTAGCCGACAATCGTCACTACAACTACAAGAAGTTTGCGGAATCCCCAGGTGGTTGTGCCTATGAGAGAGAACACACACCACCCGATTGGGTTTTGGATTACTGGCATCCCATTGAGAAGGCCTTTTATCCAAAATATTTTGCACTCCGTGAAAAGCGAAAGAAGGAGTTTGAACAGTTCTACTTGAAGCAGTATGGACAGCCTCCAAAAACCGATCATCACTAGCTCTGATTTGAATTTGTGTAATACCACTATTTTTAGTCAATGAAACGTTTTAAACTATTCTGTTATTTAATTGTATTGATGGGTATTATCTACATCTTTAAAATAGATTATTAATTTAGTGAGCTGGACAAATTTTCAAAAACTTCATTATGTTATAATAAAAAATATAAATCAGTATTGTTTTTTTTTTTCTTTTATTTTACCTTGAATTTTAAAACTGCGAATTTTGAATGGCTGAGTATAGTTAATTTTATTTTTTTAAATAGATAAATTAAATAGTTGGTGAATAATTTGTTCACTTTCAGTGTTAAAGTTTTTCTTTTAAAAAATTATAATTCTTTGAAACGAAATTTTCTTTTTCTTCCAGACTTAAAAACTTTGCAAAAAATTACTTTTTTTTGCAACTCGTTAAAAATTCATTGTCCATGGATTCTTATTTATATAGTATAATAGCATGATTATAAGTAAGAAAATTTAATTTATTGTAGAAAGGAAATTTAATATTACATTTAATATTTTTATGAGTATTGTTATTTATTTATTTATTTATTTATTTTAATATATTAATTATGCTCAATTTTGTATTTTTGTAATCTATTGAGATCACACCTCTTTTGGGTAATTGTACTCTGTGCAATTAATGTACTTTAGTAATAAATAAATAAATATTAAATCTCCTTTCAACGATAAATTAAATTTGTTCAATTAAAGCGCATTTTACTAGTAATTTTTTGAATATAATTTGAAAAAAAAAAAAAAAAAAGTTGCTAACTTTGAGATATGTGGTATTTTAGGGTTCAGGCACGTCAAGTTACCAGCTTGACGGGCGGTTGAATTTGACTTAGGCGTGTTCTATATCAGTGAGTGAGAAAAGGGATTGATAAATAATAAAAGCACTTGTTAGGTTAACTGTAGTTTAATGATAAAATGAAAATTAATGTTGACTGATTACAAGTTAAGAATGTATTTAGTTTAAGTGAATATAAAGATTATTTTGACCAAGCTACTCGGTTGAGCGTGGCTTGGGCTCTGCACGGCGTGCGTGACGGTGCAAGACTGACTAGGGGGGCCCCCTGCGAACAGGGACGCTCAGGCCCAAAAGGGCCGCCTTGCTGCATCGGTGTTGGTGTGTGCGCTGTCCATGAGCGCCGCACAGTACACAGCGCGCGGTGCCAGGTTCTGCTTGCGCGGTTGCCGCTGTGCTTGTTGTGGCGGGTTTCCACGGGTCGCCACAGCTACCCCCTCTCCAGAGAGCTTCGCAGGACGAAGGAGCGAAGGGAGCGAAAAATGAACTTTCCGTGGTGGCTTTTGCTGTTGCTGAGGAGCTTGTTGTTGTTGCTGTTGCTGCTGAGGAACTGAAAAGAGTTGTTGAAGTTCGTGGCCAAGGTTCCACTGGAAAGGTTCTTGCTGAGATGACGAAGGAGTAGATGTTTGTTGTGGCTCAGACTCCGCGCTTGGTTGTTGTTGTCGATGAGGGGTAGTTTGATGCTGTGTCTTAGATTGTTTTGTTTGTTTTTGTTGAGGAGCAGCTTGTTGCCGTGGCTCAGACTCGTTGTTGCCCTGGGTTGAGGTTGAGGGCTGAGGTTCAGGATTTTGGCTGTGCTCCACCTGTGGTAACCTGACATGATCCAGACGTTCCAGGTATGCAGGCTTAAGTTGGTCAGTGGAGACAGTTTTTTCTGCACCATCCTGGTCGATGACGTAGCGTTTTTCGTCTAACCTCCGAATGACCTTATGTGGTCCTGTGTACGGAGGTGTCAGCATGGGCTTGACTCCGTCGACACGACGAAAAACGTGTGTGCTGGTGGCCAAGTCCTTGAAGACGAACTGCTTGTCCGGCTTTATGTGATGTGCCGAGGGTACAGGCTGCAAGGCTTGGAAATGTGCACGGATTTTCTGCAAGAAAGTGACTGGGTTTACTGGTAAGTCACGAGTGATAAAAAACTCACCAGGAATGCGGATGGTTGCTCCATATAGCATTTCAGCTGGTGACGCGCCGAGGTCCGGCTTGTAAGATGTTCGTAGACCAAGCAGAACTGTCGGAAGGATCTGGGTCCACGGGAATTTGTCAGAGTGACACATGAGGGCGGCTTTCAGTGTCCTGTGCATCCGCTCACACATGCCATTTGATTGTGGGTGCCAAGAAGTCGTTCTGATTTTGTTGGAAAGTCCCACTAGACGGCCAAGGGACTTGAAAAGATCTGACTCGAACTGACTTCCTTGATCTGATGTTATGGTGATGGGGGTACCGTATTGACAGATCCAGTGTCGGTACAGCTCCCAGGCGACTGTTTCGGCCAGCATGTCCTTCATGGGTACTGCTTGTGGCCATCTGGTGAAGCGATCCACGATGGTGAGACAGTATTTGTAACCGTCGACGGGTGGTTGCAGAATAATGTCGATGTGGATGTGGTTGAATCTCGTGCCAGGAACCAGGATGTGTTGTGGTGTTGTCCTGTTGTGCCGAGATATTTTTGATTTTTGGCATGGAATGCATTCGCGCGACCATCGGATGGCGTCTTTGCGAATACCAGGCCAGACGAATTTTTGTGTCAGTGCTCGAGCTGTCACTCGACCGCTGGGATGAGCTTGACCGTGGATGACGTCGAATGCAACCCTGCGCAAAGATGCGGGCAGGTAGGGTCGCACGACGCCAGTGGAGACGTCACAAATGACGGGGTTGTCCTCCAGGTCCAGTAGTTGCAGGTTCAGCGAAGTTTGTCCGATCACTTGCTCCAACTCGTTGTCCAGTTGCTGTGCTGCACGGATGGTGGCGGCGTCGAGTAAGGTGGGCATCGTGATTGCATTGATGCGGGAGAGAGTATCCGCTGGAACGTTGTCCTCACCTTTGATGTGTTCAAGCTTGGTGTTGAACTGCGATATGAAGTCGAGCTGGTGCAGGACTCTTGGTGACAAGTCTTCGCTGGGCCGTCTGTGGCTGTTTTGTACCAGTGGTTTGTGGTCGGTCCGGGTTCGGAACTCACGACCGTCAAGTATGTGTCTAAAGAACTTGATGGCAGCGAAAACTGCAAGTAGTTCTCTATCGTAAGGGCTGTACTTCTTCTCTGTGCTCGTGAGTTTGCGAGAGAAGAAACCCAACGGCTGGATGATGTTGCCTTCGTGTTGCTCAAGTGTTCCACCGATGGCGACGTCTGAAGCATCTGTTGTTAGCACCAGCTGTCCAGTTGGTGAAATATAAGCGAGTTTTGTGGCTGTGATGAGTGCTTGCTTGCACTGTTCAAAGGCTTCAAGTGTTTGCGGAGTGTGAATGATGCGTTTCATGTCACGTTTCTTGGTGGAGCCTTTGAGACAGTCATTGAGGACGGCTTGGTGCTGTGCTGCATGCGGCATGCTCGATCTGAAATAATTTATGGTGCCTAGGAAGGCGCGCATGGCATGACAAGTTTCAGGCAAGGGAAAATTTTTTATTATTTCAACCTTGGCATCTGGGGCTGAGTAGCCAGTGCTAGTGATCTTATGACCTAGGAATATTACCTCTTCTTGACCGAAAGAGCACTTACTGGCGTTCATTGTCAGACCGTATTTTGCTAGTCTCTCGAAGATGATTCGCAGGTGTTCGAGGTGTTCTTCGTGCGTCTTTGACATTACCATAATGTCATCTATATACCAGACGACGAAGTCCAGGTCTTGAAAAATTAAGTCTGCGAAACGTTGAAAGGTCTGGGTGGCGTTTTTGAGACCTGGTGGCATTCTCAAGAAGACCCAGTTCCCGAAGGGCGTCGAGACGGCTGTCTTTGGTACGTCCTCTGGCACCACAGGGATCTGGTAGAAGGCTTTCTCGAGATCGATGACGCTGAAAATTTTGTTACCGTGAACTTTAGTGGCAAGCAGGTCTTCGATCCGAGGAATGCTGTATTTGTCCGGTATGGTCTGGTTGTTGAGCCATCGGTAGTCTCCGGTTATGCGCCAAGAACCATTTTTTTTCTGCACCAGGTGGATGGGGCTGGCGTATGGACTGTTGCAGCGCCTGATGATGCCGTGGTGTTCAAGTAGCTTGAACTCTCGCTTCGCAGCTTCCAGTTTTTCGCCAGTCAGTCGCCGGGCTCGTTGAAAAACTGGTGGTCCCTTAGTTTCAATGTGGTGCATGGTGTCCGAGTTGAAAGCCATGTTGGGTGCTGCTCTGGGAAGAGAAAGGTGTTCGAATTCCCTGAGAAGGCTGTGGTACTGCTTGGGTGCGTCCGTAACGTAGGAAGCTGCAACCACTGAGAATCCGTGGAGGTTAGTTGGTTTTGTGAAGCCTCCAGACGAAACCGTGGTTTCTGGGTCCTGTAGTCGTTGTTGTTTCAGATCTATGACCAGACCGTAGTGGGTCAGTAGATCTGCGCCAATGATGGGTCTGTCAACGTCAGCAACGGTGAAGGCCCACCTGATCGGCCTTCGGATGCCCAGGTTAAGCTCCAGGTACTGCTGACCGTAGGTGTTGATGGTGGTCCCGTTTGCGGCGTGCAGCTTGAGACCAGCGGGCTGTGGAGTGTTTTTTAGAGCTGTAACAGGTAATATAGATAAAACTGAGCCGGAATCCACTAAGAAGGTGTTGTTTGAGTTCCGGTCCCAGATGAAGAGGCGGCTTTCTTGAGGTGTTTTAACTGGTTGCCTGTCGTCTACCGCCGAAACAGACGACAGTGGCCTTAGTTTTCCCTCTGCTGCAGAGGCTGGCCGTTATTGAAGTTGCAGGGCTGCAGGCATCTGTTGGCAGCCGAGCCAAATTTTGAATGGTAAAAGCATACTCCCGGTATGCCAGGTCCAGGGCTGTGAGGACGGCTGCGGCTGCGGCTGCGGCCACGTGGTGCACCACCGTTGTTGTTGAAGTTGTTGTTGTGGCGCTGCTGACCTGCAACCAGCGCGCGTACCTCAGCTAAAAGTTGAAGATTTGCAGCAAGCATTTGACCCATTGTATTGGCGATGGCGTTAAGCTGGCTGTTGTCCTGGTGACTTGCTGCAGCTACAGAAGAGCCTCGAGGAAGTTGTGGCTCAGGCTGGACGGCGAAAACTCCCGCTGAGGGGCTGCTGCGGATGAGTACCAGTAGTTCATCGGCCGCCTCGGTGAGCTCGTCTATGCTGCTTTTTTTAAGTGGCTGAAGTATCATCTGAGCCTTGCTTGGGAGGGCCTTGAACCACTTCACTCGTAGCGCCTTGTCGTCCAATGTACCCTGAGCTAATTCCCTCATACGTTTCATCAGAGTGGACGGTTTGTCATCTCCAAGGGTGAGGTCACCAAAAAGTTTTTCCAGTTTTTGGTCAGGAGGATCTGAAAAGTTTGCGATTAATTTCTCCTTCAAATTTTTATACTTATCCTGGGTTGGTGGGTTCGCCAGGATGTCGGAAACCTCCATCAATGCTTTCGGGTCAATGTGTGTCAGCACTGCGTTATAAAGTTCTAAGTCATCGGTGATGCCAGCGGCCGACAGGATGGCTTCGACCGTTTTGAACCAGATTTCTGGCATCGCGGATATGAATTGAGGCAGTTTGACGTCTTTGTTCGTTGACATTTTGAGATTGGTTCGTGGAGATAGAACGTTGTCGAGGACGTGCAGCTCCAAGCCAGAAGAAGAGTCTGTGGGCGACTGCTCAGAAAAGTTTGGCGATGATGGAGGTGACGCTGGAGGAGAGATTGACTCCACCGTGTCGTTGGTAGCAGGGAAGTCGTCGTCTGGAGTAGGAGTGACAGCGTCAACGGCCACAAAAAAGGTAGTAGATTTCTTACTGGTTGTTTGTACGGCAAGCTCTTCCTCTGGAGCAGGTGGAGGCGTACCGGCTGGTTGTTCTCCCTGCAGCTCGCTGGTGTCACGGTGTTCCTCTTCCACTTGGCGCTTAGCAGCAGCACGTGTTTGTCGGGGTGTATGGTACATGACACATCATGTGCCACATTTATGCAACCAAAACCCAAAGTTATTTTTAAAAAATGTACAGCACAGTTAAAATTTTGCACTGTTTGTTAAATGTTCACGCGCGTACTTCAGTAAGCGTAGCCAAGCCACTTTGAGCGCGTCGGTGCAGTGGCGGGAAACTGAAGTGGGGGCGGTAGCGTCTTGTGGGGGAGGGAGAGAGACGCTCTAATGGCGTGGAAAATTCCAGAAAACCGACGCCGTAATGGCGGCAACTGACGCGGCGTCACTTTCACTTTCGAATTTTCACAAAGTTTATTGTTTTTTAAAATCACGCTTTTTTCACTCACAAAATGTTTCAAAACTCGGGGTCACCAATGTGGTATTTTAGGGTTCAGGCACGTCAAGTTACCAGCTTGACGGGCGGTTGAATTTGACTTAGGCGTGTTCTATATCAGTGAGTGAGAAAAGGGATTGATAAATAATAAAAGCACTTGTTAGGTTAACTGTAGTTTAATGATAAAATGAAAATTAATGTTGACTGATTACAAGTTAAGAATGTATTTAGTTTAAGTGAATATAAAGATTATTTTGACCAAGCTACTCGGTTGAGCGTGGCTTGGGCTCTGCACGGCGTGCGTGACGGTGCAAGACTGACTAGGGGGGCCCCCTGCGAACAGGGACGCTCAGGCCCAAAAGGGCCGCCTTGCTGCATCGGTGTTGGTGTGTGCGCTGTCCATGAGCGCCGCACAGTACACAGCGCGCGGTGCCAGGTTCTGCTTGCGCGGTTGCCGCTGTGCTTGTTGTGGCGGGTTTCCACGGGTCGCCACAGATACTTATTTTTCCAAGCGCGTTTTTCGAATGCGTAATAAAATTCTGAACTCCGGAAACAAGGAATGAGTCCGGAATTCGGAGCGTTATTGTAGATTTAGCCGAAATCATGTTGAGTTTTTGTTCAAATTCGTTGTAAAAAGTGAAAGCACAAAAAAAACAGTATCTAACAGCTAAAAAACTTGTAAAATGATATCAATTAAAGTAATTTATCCAACGTGAATGTAAAATAGATAAAAAACACATTTACCGAGTTTCAAAATCTACGACAAACTTTTTATTAAGTTTTGCCAAATATGAATTCAATTCAGTACAAGAAAAGAATTGACAATATCAAAGAGTATGCAGTTAAAAATGGAGTGTCAAGTGCAGAAGCTGAAAAAATATTCAAAGAATGTTTGCGTACATTAAAAAGTAAAACACCATCCAACAAGACAAATATCTTAAAGTTGTTAAAATACTCTGTTGGGATTATTTTGATGATTGTACTGTCAACATTTGTTCTTTATAATCATCCAAAAACGCACAATGTTCTATTGAGGAACTTGCAAAGTTTTATATATCCTGGTTTAAGAGTTTTTAGAAAGCTTGCTATTCCCATCATAACATTGTGTCCCTCGCTCACAGGTAATTAATAGTGATATTTATAACTTATTAGTACTAAGTATTATTGAAGATAAAAACCTACAGAGTTATTAGATTTTAAGATAGTAGATTGTACTAGAAAAATATAAAAAATGTAAATTTTTCAGAGTGGTATGACGAATGGTGCCTTGTTCAAAATCCTTACTTCCAAGTTAATGAAATGGATTGCAGACCATGTAGTTTAGTGACTTCTATACAAGATTTTACTGGTCATGAAATAAAGTCTACTTTTAATACGGGAATACCTTTTGTCCGCACTGAAAAAAATGACAAAGTTGACCTGAAAAATTTAACACAAATCTACATGAAGTTTAAAGATGTTTTTGACAAAGACTCTGAACTAGTTACTTCTAATCAAGAATCTTATAGGTAAAATGAGAAGTTTGCATTTGTATGAACAGATTTTTTGAAAATAAGCTTTTTTGTTACAGAAGAATAGATGATGTTTTGCATGAGCATACCCTTTCAAGCGGTAAAACTCATATTACATGGAGGATCAATAGAATGGAACCTGCGAGAAAATTGAGAAAACTATTTTCTAAACTGTCAGGTGTACCAGACTGGTGGAGTCCCAGTGTAGAAAAATATATTTTCATTGATGAACCAAAATCTCCAGAGTACATTTTGGTAAATATTTAAGCATTGAATTGTTAATTTTGAAGATTGTTAATTTATTAAATTATTTATTCTTCTTTAATCAGCCAAATTCTGAATGTGAAAATGTAGTACTACAATGTACCAATGGAGAAAGACTGATAAAATTAATTCCTAGTCCTGAGTGCTCTGAAAACTGCCAAGAATTATCTGTTTTACTCTCTACACACCAAAGTTGTAAGTTAAATTTCAGAATTTTTATTTATAAACAAATTCTAAGGTTATTTATTATTTTATTCTAAGGTTATTATTATAAATGAAATTAACAATTTATTTCAGTGTGGTACAACTGGTGGTATTGGAGACCCAAGAGTTTATCATCTGAAAATTCAACAGAAACAACTATAATGTATTTTACCTCTTACTGTTAAGTATTTTTTATTGAAAGTATTTTTTTATTAAAACACACTGTAAAATATAAAATTATATTTACTAGAAATGTTAAAATATTGTATTAAATTATTTATATATTTTTAATAAAAATATTAATTGTATCCATTTTTTTACAATATTAAAAAATAATGATCATTTCTATTATTTCAATATGCACTTGTTTTCCATTATATTCAAATTATCTGTCTAAGTAAACAAAATGAAAAACTGAAACAGATTAATTGTAAAAAAATGTTTTCCTTATTAGAAACTATGGACATTTAACTTTTGAAAAATTCGTCCCTACATCCAACAAAAATAAACATGAACTAATTATTAAGTATTAACGATAATCGCCCCTACATCCAACAAAAATAAACATGAAATGTTTATTAACGAGTAAACTAAAAATAAAAAACTATGGAATACCGGTGTCGAAGACTCAAGAAGATTACAAGTAAAAAGTTTTAAATTTAATTTTTGAATTAATTTTATTTACGATTCCGTTCCATTCCATTTCGCATGTCCAATCCCCGACAGAGGGTGCTCTATAAAATTTCACGTGTAATTTGTACATCTATAGCTTTTTCCTTGGATAATGGATGTCCAATTTGCCGCAAACGAGGAACGGAATAATACCTACCTATCTGGTTCTGGAAGCAGCAGACACCACAGCTGTGGACGCCATTGCATTGTCCTGCGGGGCTGTGAGTTGTGACCGACGACGAAGGCAATTGGCAATTCGATTCGGAATGTCTCTGTGAACGACGTTTTTCTATAAAAAAAACTCGTGTGTGCTAATAAAAGCTTTGTGCGAATAAAATTAATGTGCTTTATAATAATCTCTGCCCTAAACTTGTGTTAATACAGTGCGTGAAAAACTTCATCATGAATCCAAGCCTCCTCCAAGTTGTAGACTGCTTTTTTTAAACGAAAACAAAAGAACACCACCAAGCTGCTTTTTTATATATTATATATATTATATACATATAAACCTCAAATTGATCATTCTGTTGTTTATTCCTTCCATGGTGCACTGTGAAAATGTTGCACGCAAAGCACCATCCAAGTATGAAACTCTGAGGATGTGTAACAACCACCAAGACCATCATAAACATCACAAACTGTGTTCAAATTGTTCAATCACCATATTCCAACTGCATTTATGAACCTGACCATGTCACTCTTGAAGGGAAACGGTACCCTGCTCGGGGTTGCGGATCCATCAAACAACTCTGTTGTTCCAGTTGACCGCTCCGATGCTGTCTTCAACCTGAGTCAACCTTCGTCGTCGTTCTACCAGTCCACAACTCCAAGAAGTCAGCTCCTTCACCAGCCCAACATGCTTCAGGAACCCGTACAACCTGACAGACCAATTGGTTACGGAGCCTTTGGAGTTGTTTGGGCTGTAACAGACCCAAGGGACGGTAAGAGAGTGGCACTTAAGAAACTGCCCAATGTCTTTCAAAGCTTAGTCAGTAGTAAGAGAGTCTTTCGCGAGCTCAAGATGCTCTGTTTCTTCAAGCATGAGAATGTACTGTCCGCCCTGGACATTCTTCAGCCTCCTCAGATTGAATTTTTCCAAGAGATATATGTCATCACTGAACTCCTACAGAGCGACTTGCACAAGATTATAGTCAGTCCTCAGCCACTGAGCACAGATCACATCAAGATATTTCTTTACCAGATTCTCAGGGGTCTGAAGTACCTACACTCTGCAAGAATACTGCACAGAGACATTAAGCCAGGAAACCTTCTGGTCAACAGCAATTGCATACTCAAGATCTGTGACTTTGGACTCGCTAGAGTTGAAGAACCAGACCCCAAGAAGCACATGACTCAGGAGGTGGTCACCCAGTACTACAGAGCTCCAGAAATTCTCATGGGAGCCCGTCACTACACCACAGCCGTGGACGTGTGGAGCGTGGGGTGTATCTTTGGGGAGCTGTTGAGACGGCGCATACTGTTCCAAGCTCAAAGTCCGGTACACCAGCTGGACTTGATAACGGAGCTTTTGGGTACACCGAGCCCCGATGACATGAGATACGCCTGCGAGGGAGCGAGAACCCACATGCTCAGACGCACTCCCAAGCCTTCCTCCATAACGTCTCTGTACACTCTAAGCAGCCAAGCCACCCACGAAGCTGTACACCTGCTCTGCCAAATGCTGGTCTTTGATCCAGACAAGAGAATAACTGTCAGTGATGCACTGGCTCACCCGTACCTGGATGAAGGAAGACTGAGGTATCACTCGTGCATGTGCACCTGCTGCTACACAACCAACACAGGTTTGAGACAGTACACGGACGAGTTTGAACCTGTTACTAGTTACACCTTTGACGATCTCTGGGAACAAAAGTTAGTGAGTATTCAGCAGGTAAAGGAAGAAATGCACGAGTTCATTGCTGAACAAGTCAAGTCTTCGCGGGTACCGCTTTGCATAAATCCCCAGTCTGCTGCATTTAAAGGTTTTGCAAGATAATGTGGTAAAATTTATGTCAGAAACTAATTCCTTTCTTCTCTAATAAAATAGAAAAATTTTTTAGATTAAAATTTTACATGGTTAGTAGGTGGTAATTATTAGAGTATGTAGATAAATTGTAATTAAATGTCAAAAAAAAACAAAAAAACAAAAAAACAAAAACAAACAAACAAAAAAATGTATGATAGTACAAAAATTGTATATGTTCATATTGTAATACAACTAATTGTATTTATGTGGTTTTATAATTAATTACATTAAAGAAAAAAAAAAAAAAACTTAACAAAAAACTAAAAAAAAATTAATCAATCTTAAAAATGTGAGTTTAAATATGTCACTCAGCAATCATTGATGATATTGCAAAAGCATATTTTTGTTATTTAGTTTATAAGATCTGTCATAATATCTGTAATTAATGTATCATGAATTGCATTGTTGTAAAAGACTGATAAATAGTAAAGTAAAAAAAAATATCTCAACTTTTCTCAAAATAAATTTTCATTAGTTAATAATTCAAAATATGTATGTATACATATACATTCTGTAAAATAAATTCAATAATTTTTTGTCTTTTTAAAGCCTTAACTTCAGCTTATCAACATATTTCTCAATGTTAGGTGAGGTGATTAAATAAAATGTCTTTACTCAAGAAGCTTAGGTTCAATTCAAGAAACTTTTTTAATAACACTTAAAACTGTACATAGATCACATAATTGACATTTAAATAAATGCTTTTTAAAAAAACAATTTTACATCAAAACTTTATTTCTTTTTAAAAAAACCCTGTCTAGTTAGAATGTATAAATTAAAAATTGGATAAGTAAGAATAAATTAGTACAAAAATTCTTCTATTACAAATTGAATCATTTTTTTTCTATAAATCTCAAAGTACATTAAAAAATTTACATTGAGGTTCAAAATTATTTTTTTTACAAACACAAGTGCTTTTGTTAGCAGTCTTATCTAATACTCAAGATTTATTATTGTAAAATGGAATTGGAAAGAAGACGCAATTTCAGATTTAACATAACTTAAATTGATTACCCTATAACAACTATTTATATAATAAATAGTACTTTGTCTAGTATTAAATTACACATGCTGATTTACATATTATTTTTTTTTGGTTCAAGAAAAAATCACAAAAATTTTTCCATCACTCTTTTGTTTACAATAAAAATATAATTATTCTAAAATTTATTCAAACTTTTCTCTAAGTTGTCTCCTAAACAGAACAGGAACAAGAGACAGTATCGCAAAAGCGAACAGTAATATTAAACTATTCCATGAAAATGCATCACTGGAAGATGTCAATTTATTCAAGGTTTGTCCAGCCTGTATTGCCACAAAGGAAGGTGGTGCTACACCCAAAAAAGTCCCAATAGTAAAAGGCAACATTGGTACACCTACAACCGGACTTGCCAAATTTATAAACCAATTGGGCAGTAGCGGGGTTATCCTCAAAAACAACATATAGTTCAGCAGATTATCCTGGTGCTTTGTCACTGTTTCCGCCCAACTTTGTGCTTTTTCTGGAAAGTACTTGCGAACCAATTTCTTTCCAACCAATGATGACAGCACATAACACAAAGATGCACCAATTGCACTGCAGGTACAAACAAGTGTTAGAGCTAGAGGAAACGGAAAGAGAAATCCAGACAATATGGACAGGAATATTGATCCTGGTATGGCAAATGTTTGCAAACTATCGAAATTTGATTAAGGAAAAATATAAATTTGTAATGAAATTCTAATGGATAATTACTGGCTGTTAAACAAATTGATTAAATTTATTTATTCTGTTTATCACAATGAATTAGACTATTTTACTTGTACACTGAACTTGAGCCATTATTTAAATTGTTTTATCATTTTTCATACTTTTGGATTAGTACAACTTGTTTATGTTTTTTGAGTACTATGTATCTTGGGAACAAAATTTATTTTTTAATAAATAAATAAGTTATGGAATTAATCATTTTGTTTTTAAAGGATACAATATGTAGGTAATGAACAGTCCTGTCAAAACTTGTAGGTAGTAGAGATCCTTGTATGACTCAAGTAACTTTCCAAGATTTTTTGCATCTTGGATATCCAGAGGTAACTTTAGGTACTGCCTTTCATTCCTAAAAAAATAAATAGATTTTTTAAGTGTGAATTTTTGGTTAAATAAATAATAAAAAATAAAAACTCACTCCTGTAGCTGCGGAAAACTCGTGTAAACGTAAAACAGGGCAGTTGAAGAAAGGGTGAAGATTAAACCCACGGTCAGAAGGCCTTTTCTCGTTGATATTTCGCTCTCCATGTCTGAATGTTGAATTTTTATTTATTATTCAATTGATGAATTTCAAAAAGTAAAAGTTAAGGAATTTGAGGTTATGTTCTCCACTGTCATTGATTCATTTAGTTGTTAAAAAGATTTAACAGCTTTTCTTAGCTGGCATTTATCACAAATTTAAATATGTACAAAAAAATAAATAAATAAATGCAAAACAACTAAGATTTAATTGTTATGAAAAAAAAAATCCGATTTTCATGTCGCTTCTGCTTGTGCACTGGAGAAAAAGAGCCATGAAGTGGCAACTATTGAAGAGCAGAAGACCAAAACGATAACGATATGATATAAGTATAATGAAGGAACGCCGAACGTTTGAGTTTTGACTTTTGAGTGATTTGACACACTAAAACTTTTTTGAAAATTATACAACATCCGTAATTAAATTTAATGGATTATTATTATTATTTTTTTTCTAAGAAATATATTTAAGTGGTTCAAATTTATAATTATTCGAAAAAAATTTTAATTATATTTATTCTTTAATAAAATTTTCATGTCTCCCAAATAATTATAATAACGTACAGTTTCTAACAAAATCAATTTCATTTATTTAAGTGTAAGAATATTTGACGAACAGAAATATTCTAAAACTAATCAATAATAATTTTGATAAGTACATAACTAATTGCAATAATAAGTATAATTAAATAAATATTGAAAATTTTTTTTTTAATTTTAACATTACACTCGATTTATCCACTTCTTGAATATATAACCAGTGAGTCCTGATATTAAAAAATATTTTTTTCTAATTTTCATGCCTAATTGAAGCTTAGAAATATTAAATTTCAACTAGATGTGGACAAGAGCTTAGAGATTTAAAATATTTTTCTTCGAATGATAAAAAATTTACCAGGTTTTGAAAAGTTGTTCCTCGCAAGCGTTTTCAGGTAATTTCTTGTGCAATCGGACTGACACTCTTCGATGTTGTCAATTTGAATAAACGTGCCTTGCTCCAAGGTACGAAGAGTTACAAATGCACCGCCGTTATTCAGCGCCCGCACCATTGTCGATGCCATTTTATTTATTTACTATTTTAAAAATAAATTTTTTTATTCATACTAATTAACAATTCACGCTCTTTAGTTCGCAGAAAGTTATACTTAAATTTCGTTGTATATACAGAAATCATAAGAAATTAAACAATATGATGATTTAGTGAATTATAAACAATAAAAATACTGAAATTCAGAAGTAATATTCAGAAGTAGTAAGAAATTAAACAATTTTTGATTGTCAATTATAAAAAAAAAAAGAAAGTATCTGCGAAAATACAAAATTCTACTTAACTTATTCAAGTATCTTCAATCTTACAGTAAAAACTGAAAATGTTAAATTAAATGTGATGTGAATTTATTTTTTCAAAGTGCTGATGAAATTTATCTATTTTTGAAGTTTTAAAACAATGAAAAAGTGTGTTACACAATTTATTCGAAAGAAAAAAAAACTTACTTTATTCGAATGGAATTTTTCAAATAACTCCAAAGACCACATTGTTATAATTTCTAGTTTATTTTATAAAAGTTATAAATTGAAATGATTTATTGTAACTTATTACTGCAGTTAACTAACGTGTTTAACGTGTCGAGTACAAGCATGAGCAAAAATTGTTGTTAACGCGGAGATGAACTCTGAACTCGAACTGCGAGAATTTCATTCTTGTCGCTCTACTTCTTCTTCTACTCATCTCTTTCCTCTTTTAGAGATAAGGCGTCGATAATTCACTTTTCTGATCTTATGAATATTCTACTAAGTATAAATGCAACCTAAGACGTTAATTATCGGTAGGTTGAATATTAATAAAGTTTACTTTCTGTTGAAAATGATTGTTTCGAAA
The DNA here is from genome assembly GCA_038277355.1 of Encarsia formosa. Lineage (NCBI taxonomy): Eukaryota > Metazoa > Arthropoda > Insecta > Hymenoptera > Aphelinidae > Encarsia > Encarsia formosa. The sequence continues at coordinate 79,142,979 of CM076187.1, forward strand.
TCTGTAGAAACAAATCTTTTTTTCCACTCTATTTCAGAAAAATTATCAGACCAAAGATTTTTTTTAAATGTTGTTACTTGCTGAAAGTAAAAGTTCAAGTTGGCTTGAAAGACGTACATTTTCGACCTTGAAATCGCCTTTTTTAGCATCTACGAACGGTTCGTTCCAGTTCTTACTTAAAAGGCTTGATCGTGATTTAAAAAAAAAAAAAATTTATTTTCAATGGTGTAAATATACGAAGTCACTAATTATATTTTATATATTAAAAAAACGTAAAAAGAAAAAAATTTTTAATCAAGCAGATGAGTAAAAATAAAATCAGTGAAAGTAATAAGAAGTTGAGAATTGATCGGATGATTTGTTAAATTGTTTTAAAATTTGAAAAATAAAATAAAATGACTATGAACATGAGTGTTTTGAAGGTTCTCCTAGACTTTTGTCATAAGTGTTCAATTAAGTTGTGAATTTTTAACTAATTTCTCGAGTCTTTCTGTAATTATGTTTTATAACCTTTATAATACTTATGTACAAATTAAAGCTGTACAGACCTTAGGGTCTGAGTAAGCTATAATAAATAAAAAAAAAATAAATAAAAATTTTTAACTACAAGAATGAAACTACATATTAAAAAAAGAAGTTGCATATCGTTTTTTTATCAATTATTTTTAATGCACTCTTGATCCGAACTACACATTTTTTATATAAACAAGAAGCAAGTATTAACCGGTTTATCCTCGTTATCTATTACCTTCCTGACTTGAATGTCAAAAAAATTTTAGCCTTCGCTAAAATTCAATGCCGACATTGTTATTGTTACGAAAAACTTCACTATTCGAACGAAGCATTGAAAAACTTACTTCTTTTTACAAATGTAAAACGTCGAAATTAAAAAATAAATTTTTTTTGTTCACATAATTAGTATAATGTAAGACATCTGAATAATTTTTTTTGCTGAAACTAGAAAAAACTGTAAAAATAATTAACTGCGTAAATGGTTCAGGAATGGTTCACTAAAAGACTATGATTTTTTTTTTTTTTTTAATTATTATTTTAACTTTTTGAAATAAAGTACATTTAAGACATAATAACATTAAATAAATGGTAAAAAAAAAAAAAAAAAAAAAACAAATGAGGTAAATCACCATCTTGACATTAATTAATTAGGCACTTGTTAAACAATTTATAGTTTTAATCGGTCAAATAGATACTTCATTCATAAATATATTTTTTTAAACTTTAGATTAAAATATGGTGAACACGCATTATTATATATACAAGGTTTACGAATGTAGTGTGTGTTTGACGTTAATGATGCTTCTGTAAAAATATACGCATAATTATTTAAGCTTTAAAAACTTCGTAGTTTATTAATTTATAATTTTAAACATTGAACCAAAATTATATATATATTTTTTAAGTATCATCAACGTTTTATTTAAATGTTTGTAACAGTTAAAAAATTAAACCACAATAAAAATAATTTGTTTTTTTTTTCGTTTTTTTTTTCTACTCTTTTTTGGAATGCAAAGCAATAAATTACTTACTATCTAATAAAATATTTTAGTTTATATAGTTAAATTATACATTTCTGTTACATAGAAGTTATTAAATAACTACAACAACAATAATTTACATAAGTGTTTATCTCTTTTTCTATCTCAACACGGCGTTCATCATTTTTATGATGCACACTTAATATATTTTTGTTCCTTTTTTTTTCTCTTTCTTTATTTCTTTTTTTTATCTATAATTATTTATCTCTTAATACTAATTATGTACAAATATTTATATATAAAATAACTTGAATTAAAATCAAAACTCTTATGAGCTTTATATAATTTTGTTTACTCCCAAAAAAATTATTGAAATTAGTTAAAGCCAAGTGAAAAAAATTAAGTGTTAGTCAGTTCAGGTAAAACTAGTTTTATACCTATATTTCACGAAGAACTGGCAAAAATACGTACGAATTTATCTATGTCGATAAAGTTTAATAAGAGAATAATTTTTTTTTATGTATAATCACATAAAAAATTTATATTGATTTATTTTAAAGGTGAATTTCTAAAACACTCGAAGTTTAATTTTATTAAAAAATACGTATATTTCTTTACTTTTTATTCTTACATCTATTATTATTTGTGTGTATAATATTATTTAATTGTTGATAGTGCTTTGTAAATTTTTTATAAGTGTAATTTAGAAAAAACAATACGTTGACGTTTTCAAAAAGTTAAGAATAGGACGCGAATTTTTATATCAAGCACTTTCAATTTTTCCTTGGAATATTATTTAAAATCAAAAAAACATATATATCTGAATCCAAATTTTTAATTTATACACAGTTTATTTTTTACTTTTTTTTTTTTTGTTTAGAAACATTTAGAGGCAATCTCGGTATCTAGTGACGAGTAACTGACTTTTTTATTAATCTAAAGTAAAACCACTGAAACGGTGATTCTACCGTGTCGTCATGAAGGCGCTTAATTATGGTATTTTTTACACTATAATCGTAACACTTAATTTTTTTCACCGATTTAATGAATTAAATTTTGTTTTAAAAAATGAGAGCAAAAATTTCATCAATTTTTTGAATATTAAATTATCAAACCTTTGATTATTTAATTTAAGTTAAGAAAGAATCCCAATAAAAATTATTCGATAAATTTCTTATTCCTTTCTTAGTATTATTATACTAATATTTTTAATAAAATTCAAACATTAAGTTCGAATTTTTAACATGCAATAAATTTATCGATCAAAACAAGGGTAAATATAAAAAATTTATTTTGTAAAAAAAAATAATAATGATAATATATACTTTAATCTACTAAACGGTAATTTTCATCTGTAGTTAAGACTAGGCTCATCAATCTTTTATCAATGTTGCAAGCAAGCTTCGGAAAAATAGTTTTGACGTTTTTATAAAGTTTTAATTATTATGGAAGTAATTGTAGTTTTTTGAAATTATATTCATTTCATAATTTACCTAATCATAAAAAAAATTTGTACAGCTTTTGCAATAGTAAAAAATCAATAAAACTGATTTTTTTTTTTTTATTACTTTAGTTTAATTTTTTTATCAATTCGAAGAAAATTAAAATAAATAAATTATTTTATTTACATTAATTTTCAAAAAAAAAATTTCGAAGCAATCTTATAATTGTTTGTTGAATTTGCGTATTGTATAAGCAATTACTCGTAGGAGCCCAAAGCAGGATCCTTTTTAGAATTAATTTTTACTAATTTAATAGTTATTATCATTAAATTTTACCTTTGCAACATTTAAATTTGACTAATTAAATTGGTGCAAATGATATTCCCTACCTAATAATAATAAACAGAGTTGTTGAACCAAAATTTATCAATTAATTAATTCAAACTACTTTGAAAACCATTTAAATGTAAGTATTAATATCTACATTTATTTATTTATTTTTAATAACTAGATGGACGGATCTGATTTCTCACGTGATGGTGACTGCTTAATGGACGAGATTACATAAAGGCACGATTTTAATTTCGTATATATATAAATATTTTAATATTTTTCTAGACGAGTTAAAGTGGTAGTTGCCTTTCATGATGAATCCAAAATTTTTTTAAATCAAACTTGATCATTTGTGTTTGAAAAGTCACCGCAAAATTATTTACCAGCTCATCGATTTCCGTTAATATACCGGCGAATAATCGAATATGATGACCACGATCAACGATAAATTATCGATCTACCGTATGAATCAAAGGGCTAAAATGTTTGAACACTACAATATTCATTTCGAGTGAATTTTTCTCAACTGCACAGCTGAATTTAGAAAAATTGTGGGATAAAGAGAGACAGGGTAACAAAACGCTTAATTATTTTGATAAAAAAGTGACTTACGTTACTATTGCACCTGTAGAGTTCTGGAACCTTGCATTTTCTTTATTTATTTTTGAATTTTAAGGAAAAAATTGCATTTTAGATACATTTTTTTTAAGTTTTACAACTTACGATTTGTATTTCTAGAAATAATTTAGTGTTAAAAAACAAAATTATACATGGTAAAAATCAAAGAATTTACATTTGAAAATGAGATTTTTCCTTTAAAATTCACAAAAAAAAAAAAAAAACAAAGAAAACTAGACGTTCCAGAATTCAAGCACGAATTTTTTGAAAATGAGTTAAAAATGCAAAAAATGATGACCCAACAGACAGATCATCTTTTCATGAATTAGAACCAAAATGCCTAAAATTTCAATAAGTTAATATGCAAGCAACCGTTTTCAATTATATTAATCTAAATCTAATATCCAATTATTTTCTGTCCAAAAAGTACCCTTTTTAGATCGATTTTCGGGGTCACACTTTTTTTTACTACCGTGTCCCTCCTCATAAAAAAAAAAAAAAAAAAAAAAAAATTGTGAAACGTATAAAAAAAGATCCAGTGATAGTCAAAAATAGAAAAAAAGGTTATTTAGGCACGAAAACAACTACTGATGACTCTTGCTAAGTAAATGCGAATTGAACTGGTACAGGTTGCAGCACTGTTCCCCGCATATGTTGCACTTCCAGGGGTTGCTCTCGCTGTGGCAGCCCTTGTGAAGGAAGTACAGGGTTTGGTCGGGAAAAGTTATTCTGCAGTGGCTGCACTGCAGCCCGCTGCTTCGAGGATCCGGCTTAGTCGACGTCGGCGGTTCGCCTCTGACGTTGTTATTTACGTTACCGTTGTTGTTGTTGTTGTTGCTCTTGGGGGAGTTTGATAGCTTGCGTCTCAGGTCGTCTCGAAGCAAGGACTTCAGAGGCGAGACCTTTATCAGGGAGGGCAGAGTCAGGTTGCTGGAGGTTGCGTTCGAGGATGCGTCGTCGAGACCGTTGCTGTTGTTCGGCTCTTGCTTTATCGGGATCAGGGATATCGAGGGGGTTATTATTTGCTCTCCATCGCCAATACTGAAAATAATATTTATTTAAAATAAATAAATTCATTTAAAAAAAAATTTTACAAGAATACCAAAAATATTATTACCTGTGAGAAATGGTTGTATTAATAGGTAACTGGTGATGACTACTGCTGGGGGCATTACTATTGCTATCCGCGCTCTGAGGACTATTGGGACTGTCGCCGTTCAGAGGCGTCGGACTCGAGTTGTTTCTCGGCGTGCTGGCTTGTTCGGGAAACGGAATGGATATTTCAACGTGAGGCGTCAAAAAGTGCATCGGAGGCGTTGCGTTGTCGGCCGATCTGTTCCCGGTGCTGTCACCGCTGTCCGACAAAGGGGCCGAGGGTATTATATCCCCGGACGAGCAACTGTTCAAGAGAGATGTCGAACTGTTGGGACCTGGATTGTCTAGATCTATGCCGTGTCTGAAAACAATAATTGTTTGTTTTATTGTTGAATCATCAACAGACATATTAAATTTCAACAACCAAATCGCGTATGATTTCTCAACGTTTTGAAAAATTAATTAATGATTCATACCTATTAAAGAAATGCAATCTGAGACACTTCATGGTAGAAGCTTTGTAATGACACAGCGGACAAGACTTGACCATGTCGTGCTGTCCAACGTGTTCGTTTTGAAAGTGAGCTCTCATGGCTATTTGTCTTTGAAATCCTCTGTTGCAAATTGGACAGTGGTAGGGCAGAGCCCGACTGTGGGTTACGCTGTGTTCCATGAGGTGGTCCTTTCTGAAGAATCTGAAATTATAATTAACAAATGAGTGATGATGAACAAAAAAACAATCGATCAATTTTGAAACTTTATTTTTCGCAGAGTTGAAGGTTTGTGTGATAAGATTAAGCATACTTTGAAAAATTTCTTTACCTTTTTTGACATACTCGACACTCATATGGTTTCACCCCAGTGTGTCTCATCTAAATAAAACAAATTTTACAATTAAAACTCAACAAAAACACACATTTAATTTGCTTTAAAAATATTCAACACTCACTTTATGCCTTCGCATATTAGCTCCATTTGAAAATTTCATGTTACAAACATCACACTCAAACATCTTTCTATGAGATCTAAGTCCCGAGTGTCCTTCCTCTCCGTCTCCATCTCCATCGTTTTCCGTTCCCTCTGCACTCTCTGCTACTTCTGCATTTGCTAAGCATTGGTCTTGATGCGCGATTAAGGCTGTTTTATTAATAGTTTCATAATTGTCACATCGATCACATCTGAAACAATAAACAACAATAAATTAGCAACACAGATACTGTACAAATAGTTTGTGTGGCTCGAATTTTTTTGATAATTTGAAAATTTTGAATGAATTGTAAGATTGAATCATGTAAATACTAGTAATGTGGCCAAATGCTAATTTATTTATTCTGTTTACCTTAATGAATCAGACTATTTTGATTAGAGTACTGAAGTTGTTTTATCTATTAGCTATTATTCTCTTCATTTAGGTATTGATTACAAATTGTTTAAGTTTTAAATGTTATGTATTTTGAGTGTATAGCCTGTTCAAAAAACTATTTGAATAAACAATTTATCTTTATGTAAAAAGAGCTTCAAAGCACATTGATTTCAATAAATTAAAGTAAGCCAATCACAATCTACAACTGTTAAGTGTAACTGATAGTTATAAAAATAAAGAAATTAAATTAAAAGTTTGAGTAACCTAAATACAGGTACAGCTCCATCGCTACTATCATAATTTGTATTCAAGGCAGCTTCATTGTCAGGGTCCAGTGGTTCGTCTTCTCTGTGATGATTTGTTGTAGAGGATGAGTCTCCTGCATCTGCGTGCATTGAAGAGTGTGAGTCTACCTCGTTTTCTCCACCACCACCGTCGACCCCATCTGACATGACTATTCAGATAAGGTTATTCAGGGTTCCTCATTTAATCTGAAAAAACAGTTATACATGAGTGCCCTAATAAAATCTCATAAATGAACCACAAGTAATCAATATTCCAAGACACTGTGGGTTACCATATTTTCACAACCATAATTATTAAAATTATAACTCACAAAAAAAATTAACCAATCGCGAACGATCATAGCACAACATCAAAACACACTGACGACGACGCTGATTAATAAAAAAAAAAAAAAAAAAAAAAAAAAAAAGTGTGCTCCACTGCACAGATCGGAGAGAATAAGAATAACCACTTGTTAGTCTACGACGACACAAACTTTCGCGTGCGTGCACCTACCTGTCAAAAAAATCAAAATTTATCGACCAGCAGCCACAGCTCCGATCACGAGTAAGCAGCAGCAGTCATTCTCGATAACAACAGGACTAGCACCAAAATGAACCCAAAAGGAACCCAAAAAAAAAGGTGTGTGTGTTTTTGGCGCAGGTTGCGCGAATTAAAAAGAGAGAGAGAGAGAGAGAGCAACGGTATTACCCAATCGGCGCTGGGAAGATTACGGCATAGAAACACCTGGTGCGAGAGAGAGAGAGAGAGGAGAGCCAACGGCGCGGCGCGCTGTGCAAGAGTGCACTGCACTTTGTCCCACTTTTCTTCTTCGATCAGCCACCAGCAGCGGCGAATCCGTCACAATTCTACTCCTGATCGTGACGTTGCGAGCTGCTCCTGCTGCTGCAATATTTTATAAAGTGGAACGGGCAACGCATGACTTTTTTAAGAGAAAAAAAAAAAAAAAAAAAAAGGGACGACGCGACACGAGAAAAAAAAGTGGCGAGATAACGGTACTCGAAATTTAGCTGTACCACTGGCTGATTAACTATAATTTTTTCATGGTGCAAAGTACTATGAATAAATTTATTAAAATTATAGACTGTACAATAATAATTTAATATTTTTTATAAATTTTCAGTGCCAAACATTCAAGCATGTAATAAATAATGATCAATTATTAAAAAATTAAATTGATACAGCCAGATGCTCATTCATTAGTAATCTTTACAATTAATACATAAATCTAAGTAAAATATACTTATAATTACTGTTCAATAATGAAAAATGTATAGCAAACTTGATTTTTTAGAGTTAAATTTTGTCGTCATGATGTGTAAAATAATAATTTAATTTTTTTATCAATTTACAATTTTATAATTGTGCTAAAATTCAAGCGTATGTTAATTATTAAAAACTAATTAAAATAACTTGAATTAGCAAATTATATTTTGTACTTATCCAATCGTAAAGTATACCTGGCACATAATAAAAGTGAGATTTAATTCTTAATTTTTTTAGCATCGTAATGTATCTCAATAATTATTCATAATCAAGCGCTAAAAGTATGCACATTGTTTCTTCGCGATTGTATATAGAACAAGCTTAAAAATCAAAATATTCGAGGAAGTTGGTGTTCTACGTAGAATCGTGATCTACGGTCGGTAATTCAATACACCATATGATATGAGCGGGAGGGGAAGGGGAAAAGAATGCAGATTGCAGTTGCCTGCAGTACTACTGTTTCAGTATTATGATTTGATAACTTTGGCCTGCATTTTTTTTTCTTTTTTTATTTTCCCCCTCATTTTTTGTACATATTTTTTCTTGAATGATACCCGATAGGCGATACGTTTGAAATAATTTTATTCTACAATCATGTTTTCAAGCTGATTTGTTATGAAGCAGGAGGATCACAGTTTTGATTGTGTTGAAGCAACAAGTTTATGTTTATAATATTTTACAACCTCAATTAGTATGATTTGTTTGAGTGTTGAGCCATTAGTCATACAACTCTGGATGTAAATTAAACAATTACAAAGTTTTTAGAGGCCTAGTAGTGAACAAGAAGACTTTATTAGTGATGGAGTAGTGTAAAAAAATATGTTTTGCTAATGTTGTCAGTACCTTCTCCATTACAGTGTAATTTGAATACCTGCTGCCACTATCTTACTGCACAAAGATAAAAATTCAAATGCAGGTTATACATTGCTGAAAGGTGCTTTCATATTTATTTTAATAACTATTACATGCCAAGTTTATTTGCATTGTAGACTCATGTATTTATAAATCTTTGGAAAGTTAAATTTTCACTTTTAAAATAAGAAAAGAAAACTTTAAAATTACAGAGTTATTAGATTTAACAGAAAAATTTTCAAGATTAATTATTTCAGTTGTTGCAACAGTCATTTTTTATTTTTGTTAATTTAATCTTAAAAAGTAAAATCAATTTTGTGTTAGTGTTTTTATTATGTGTGTGATTATTAAATTTATTTGTTTTTTATTAGATAAGTAATGGGAAAAGGTGAGCTGAACAGTCAAAGAGCAGATTCGAATGGTTCAACAAATTATTTGACAAAATCTCCATTGGAAGCCAGTAAAATGTTGGAGGCAGCACTTTTACAAATGGACGGAATTTTATCCGGTAAATTTTTTTACTTTATTCAATGATTTAATAGACCATAAGTTAGGCTTTAAGTAATTTAGAAAATAACTTGGTTATTAAATTCTATTTTAAAATTAGTAATGGATTTGTTATTATGGTTAAACATAAAATTAAATGGTAACAATAGATTATACAAATTGAAGCGCCTTTTTCTTAGTGTGTTGTTTTAAAGAATTTAGTTAGTTTTTAGTTTATAGAGTAAAAAGTTTTAGAACATTTTTTTGTAAGATAGTGTTAAGAACTTAGGGTTGAAAAGTTAAAGGGTTTAGGGATAGTTTTAAAATATTAAAATTATATGATAAAATGTCTCTTTTATTGATAATTTTAACATTATTGAAAGAAAAATACTAATAAGAAAAATATTCTATTTACTATTTTAAAACTTAATTTGCATAATACTTTTCATTTTTTCTAAATTCAGAACATAATATTTTGCTAAAAAATATCTAAAAAAAAATTAAGGAAAAGAATTTTCAGGAACACAGTTTTTCATATGAACTAATAGTTTATTGCAATCTTGAAAAGGACTAAATTTTTTTTCGTGGGGAATTATAAGCTTCATCATTAAAGTTTTAATTATTATTGTTTCTATTATTCATAATTAGAATCCAACTCGGACAAAAAAGACTCTATAAAAGATTTGACAAAAAGCTTGATTGGTGCCATTAAGAACGCACCGAGCCTTCCCCCACCACCAGACGCTAGAACGGCGGAGTTCTTGGTACAGTGGCTGCAACCGGTAAGTATTTTTTCATTTTTTTTTTTTTTTTTTTTTTTTATTAAATTTAAATGTATTCGTAATGAGATTGGCAACCTCTCTGAGATTTTGTTTTTTTGAAAAAAAAAATATTTTTTATCAACTCTAAGATTAAAAAAAAAAAAAAAAAAAATTAAAGATTTTAAAATAATTAATTGAGTTCTTGTTCACTTAGTAACAATTGATGTTAAATTTTAGGTAAGTAAAATAAACAACAAAATCTTTTGTTACATCTTGAAATTTTATGAGTTGGAATCAATCCACTTTTTTCATTTTATTTTATTTTATGATATTTATCTAATACTTCAAAAGATTGAGTAAAACAGAATTTTCTAAAGTACGGATTACTGTCGTTTTAGATCTGAAATTACGTTGAGAGTCCACTTTTTTCATTTTATTTTATTTAATTATATTTATCTAATACTTCAAAAGATTGAGTAAAACAAAATTTTCGAAAGTACGGATTACTGACGTCATAGATCCGAAATTACGTTTGAGAGTATATCGAAATTTTTAAAAACTTAAACGTTTGAATTTTTTCAAGTTTCTTTTTTTTTTTTTTTTTTTAATAAAAAATATGTTTTGATTATTTTTATGAACTTAATCAACAATAAAATTTTGAAAATTTCAATTAGTTGTCAACCTTATTATTGTACCGCGTTAATTTTTAAAGTATAAGGTGGTCTGAGAATTTTTATAACTTTTGTAAAAAGTAAGTACATAAAAAAATTTATTATATATATTGAAAAAAAAATAATATTGAGAAAATAATTCGAATAGATACATTTTAACTGAGCCTCGAGACTTGTGTAATCTTTCCATTTTTCACTAATAGTCAAAGATTGACTTATACAATGAATTTTATTGCCTAATAGATTATAATTATTACAATACGAAAAATATTCAAACAGCTTATTTGAATATATGTTTGAAAAAAATGTGAAAGCTTTTTAATTCAATGTACATTCATTCATCGAGATTCATTCAAGACTTGGCGTCTTAGAATAATAAAAAACTTGAAACGAAACCAAAAAAAAATAAAATCCAGTCTCTGACATTGTAGTGTTACATTGTGCTCTTTTTTGACATTGCAAAACTTGTTTCTTACTATTTATCGAAAAAAACAAAAAACCCTCGTTACGATTTTTTATTTCCTCGGAATTCGATACAAGCTCTTCGCAATGTTAAGAGCCGATCCGAGAGCCGAAATGTATGTACAACTTAGCTTCTATTTTTAAAATCGGCTCGTACAAGCGTCTTACCCGGTTAATTTTAGTCTCAGTCTGGTGCGTCGCAAGCTCGGGTTATATCCTCGCTTAAAGTTTTTAAGTTCATTTTTACCCTTCAAAATTGTTGTTTTTCATTCATAAAAATCATGTCGGCGGTTGCGAAGTAAAGTGTGGAAGACGAGTGCACGATGGAAGAGGATGGAAAACCGTACCCGAAAGGTTGACATCTAAAAAATGATTTGGGATGGGGCAAGAAAAATTTTTTTTTATCTTTTAACAAGTTACCATTGATTTTTAGTAAATTTAAATAACTGGTTGCACCACAATGAAAACAATGTTCATTCAATTACTTTTTTCACAAAAACTTGGTTTTTATAAAAAAAAAAAGTATTTTCTTATAATGTATTTTGACATAGATCTATATTTAAAAGTATTTAAAAAAAGTAGCATTCGAAAGTTGTTAAGTAAAAAAGCTTGTACGGGAAAAAAAAATGATACTTGGATAAAAGTTACATCGGAAGATTCAACAGAAAAAAATCTCATTTGAAACGGTGTTAACGAAAAGAATAAATATACGAACAAGCTTACCCGCGAAAAAAACAAACATGATATCCTAAATTGCGGTAGCCCTTTAACGGCGAGTTTATATTTACACTAAACTATTTGTATACGTGGAGTATAAAAATACCAAATATACTTATAATCAGGGGCGTCACAGGTGTGTTTTTCTAAGTAGGAAAAAAAACCATCAATCAAAAAAAAAAATTTTTCTCAACACTAGCCATGAATAAAATGACTAACTTTTTATATAACTAATAAAAATCTCAAGGAGTCATTTTATTCGCGGCTAACGTGTCGAAAAATTCGTATTTTAATATATCAACGTATTTGTATTATAAAATTTTATTTTTTTTAACATGTTACGTGCTATCACTGAGATTTAATGGTAATTTGTTCAAAGAATCTTGCTCTATTTCCGCACCTTTTAACGTTAAAAAAAAAAAAAAAATGTTCAGACAGTCAGTCCTCGTCTTCGGACAAGACGCCGACCATAAAGCGCTGGAACCATCCTCGTTGGACGCCCTCGGAGGTCTACGACTCCTCGGGTACGACCTCGACCTCCGAGCCCAGCGAGGACTACTCCGAGGAGTGCGTCCACTCGAGCCAGTTCGACCTCGTTCACCACTCCCGTCATCCCCATCATCCCCAGGGAAGCGCCCACAACAACTTCTGCAAGTCCCAGGGATGCCTGTGCCAAGTACGATTTTATGATAAACGAGCTGCGGAGGAAGCTTTTGAGTTGACCTTTTTTTTGTTAACTTCTAGTCCTGCCTGCTGGGCTACGCCCGGGTAATGGCTCTGCAGGGGAGCTTGACGAACGTTTGCTCGGGCCCCGCTAGCGTATCGCCGTTCTTCAACCTCCAGGCTTTTTGCAAGTCCACCAGGTGACTTTTTTTACGTTACTCGAAAATCGTAACCCAAAAATTTCTTTTTACGTGTGTGGAACTTGAGAGAAGATAATCGGTCGAGTTAATTTTTTTACGTTTTTACGTCATTTATGCATATACAGTACTCAAATTTGAAAAAAAAAATTAATTCAGAGACAAAAAATAAGTTATGTCTTTAGAATGAGCTTATTTAAGATCAAGATTTTTGTTCTTTGACGTAATTTATTTGTAACAAAAGCAATCAGTCAATAACTGAAGAATTTTTGTATTCTTACGTTTTTTAAGAAAAATAAAATCCGTTTAAATAGTCATTTTTTGTCAAAATTTGAGTTTTTTAGATTTTAAAGTTTTATTTATTATAATCAATAAACATGAAAAAGCTTTACGAATTCAAATCATTTTTTTACGTTTCAACGTCACAAAATTACTACTTTCGGGCAATATAAATACTAAGAATCAAAAATACTATTCGCTTTCAAACTATTTCTCTACGATTCAAAATTTTAGTCCTGCGTCATAATCCACATCCGTGAAAAGTTGAAAATTTTTGACGGTACGTAAAAAAAAAGTCAAAAGTAAAAACTAAGAAATTCTAGCGGAGGATGTTGCGCGTCTCCCATAATGCACTACGAGCCGAAGCTTCCGGTTGATCAGATCCAGCCGGAAGCCGGGAAGACGAACCAGAGCCAGAGATACGTCGGATCCTTGGACAGACGACGCAGGAAGTTCAAGAACAAGATCGAACGGGACCAGAGGACCAAGAGCCAGAGCGACTTGATCTTCGACAAGAGTTCCGCCAAGAGCCGTCAGTGCTCGACGCCCAAGTTTCACCACGCGTGCCACTGTCCTGGGAGTACCGAGGTATATTATAAATGGAAAAACATAAATTTGATGTTTTGTTGAGGCAGTGTTTATATTTTTAGTAAAGAGAATATTATTTTGAAAATAAACACGTAATTTACACGTGTTGCGTAACAGGTGTGAATGTGTAATTTTGTGTGCCTTAATTTATTCTAGTTGTTATTTCTATGTGTATTTATTACTAGTAATTTTTTTATTAATGATTATTTATTATTACTGGAAATTTTTATTCGCAGGCTTTTTAGTTATTTAAGCTAATTATGTACATACTATGTTGATTGTATTATAGTGTCATTGTCAATATTAAGTATGTATTTTATTCTCAGACCATCTTTTGAAACAAATTTGATGTCATTAAAATTTTTTTTCTAACTTGAGATTTTTATATCAATCTTTTTGAATATTTTTTTAAGGAACGACTACGAAAATTAGAAAATGAACGAACTTCTTTACACATGGAAATTTCTTTCTTATCCGAGCAAGTTGAAGTACAATCCAATAAAATTACCGAACTCGAGGAAGCTTTGCAGGAAAAAAAAGATGCTTTGAGACAACTTGAAGAGTCACTGCAAAAAGTAATCTATTTTATTTATTTATTTATTTATTAGAAAAATCTTAGATGAACACATAAAAATAAATATTTTTCACAAATTGTATAAATATTGGTTTTGTAATCATTTTAAAGGAGATGCAAAAAACTAGTCAGATTAATAAATTGAATTCAAAATTATTTTTTTAATTATCATCGTATCTTATTTTATGGAAAAAATTTAACTAACAGTTAATATTTTGCAAAACTGAAATAAATTTTAAACTATGGAATTTAAAACAATGAATACTTTTTTATTATCCAACAGGAAGTACTGCTACGAAGCACATTGGAAACCCAAAAATTAGAGCTCCTGAGTTCCCTATCCGAGATGAAACTGCGACAAGCCAGCCTGGAACATGAAAACTTATCCCTCCGTAGCTCGAACTCTTTGACAAACGTAAGTTTCAAATGAACAACAAAAATCCATTCATTTTAGTTAATAACTTTTTTGTCTTTTGCAGAGCGATAGATTCAGCAGACACGCAGGTCACTACATGAGCCTACCTCGTCCCCCAAATTTGGCTAAAAAAGGAGTCGTGTTCGGTAAGATTTTAAATATGTCAACAGACCAAATGACGAATTACTTGGCACTTAGAGGAATCACCACGAGATGTTTCTCAGCCCCAGTTTTAGGTTTCACTATTCTTCTTCTTCTTCTTGAGCAGTGGTGTGATTTTATTGAGTTACGATAACTAATGTCACCCATTTACACCGTCACACTTTTTAATCAAAAAATAAATGTAAAATTACTTATTTCATGTTCATATTTATTTACTAAGATTTAACAAAGCGAGTTTATTTGCAAGTTTATAATGTTCTAAGAAAATTAATAAGTGCGCCATTTTTAATGTACCGATGACTAAACACAAGCAGCTTTGCAGCGTGCCATATATTCACCCAATAAAAAATTCAATTTGATGAAACTAACTTTTGATGATAATTCCAGCTGACGAGGAAAAAACGTACATCGCAGACGTATCAAAGCCAGCCAAGCCTTTCGCTCAGTTGTCGATCGAAGAAGTCGGCGAGTGGCTGTCGAATCTTGGCCTGGAATCCTATTCCAACGAGCTCAAAAAATGGGGAGCCACCGGGTCCAAGCTGCTCGACTTAACTCAAAATCAAATCGACAAGGAATTCGACATCAAAAATTCACTCCACAAGAAGAAACTTTACTGCGCTATCGAGTCGGAAAAATGCAACGGGACTGGATTTTTCGGTTCTGAAAAGGTAATTTTATACTTTCGGGTCAAAAGTTTTTTATTTACGTCCGATATCGACAAAATTTGGTTTGATCGAACGTATAAGTTTCCCAGTCAAGAATTTGACAGTTTTTTACAGCTGCCATTCTTATTCTCAATTTTTATCTGGATTCTTAAAATTAAAAAATTTAGTTCTCAATACCAATATAAAAGAAAAAATAAAAAAACAACTGGATTAAAATTTTTGTTTAGATGGACAATGCAGCAGTTTTACGATGGCTGGATGACATTGGCCTGCCTCAACACAAAGAAAGTTTTCATAATGCCAAGGTTGACGGCCGAGTTTTAAACAGATTAACTACCGAAGATTTGATTACATTGAACGTTACGGCCCAATTACACGTCGCAAGTTTGCGTCGAGGAATTCAAGTAAGACGCTAATTTTTACCGCACGATGTCTGTGTGAATTCGAGCGTTTAAATTATTTTTCAAACTTCGACAAAAAATTTTTAGTAAACTTTGCCGAATCTTGACAAACTTTAACAAACAGTCAATAATTTTTAAAATTCAGTAATACTTGGTAAATAATAAAGTTAATTATAGTCGAAGATTTGTAAACGGCAAGTTTTTTCAACAAAAAATCTAGAACGTTTATAAATTTTGGTGGATCGCTGAAAAAATATTTTTTTATTATTGATAAACGTAGCCTAAGCTTGCTAAATCTTGCCGAAAAATTTTGAGAAATTTTAAAAAATCGTTCAAAACTTTGATTAATTTTGCTAGTGTTTGTCATGACTTTGAAAAACCTTGCAAAAACTATCTTGGTTTTAAAAAGATCTTTTCAAAAACATTTCTTTACAAAAGTTTGTAAATTGGTCCAAAAATCTAAAGCACATCAAAGTTCGTGCATAAATTCGTTCTGATACCTTACAGGTTTTGAGAGAGCTTAATTTCGAGTTCGACAATTTGGAACGCAGATCAACGAGTGAAAACGGTTACGACGCACCCTCAAACAACAAAGTTTCCCTGTGGACGAACCACAGAGTCATGGAGTGGCTTCGAATGGTCGATCTCGCCGAGTACGCGCCCAACATGCGAGGTTCGGGAGTTCACGGGGGTCTTATGGTTTACGAGAATCGGTTCACCTCGGAGTTGCTGGCCACGCTGCTCAGCATACCCCCGGCCAAGACGCTGCTTCGGCGGCACCTGACCACCCACTTCAATCAAGTCGTGGGCAGAGACGTCGTTCAGCAGAAGCGGGAGATGGAAAATACCCTTGGTTTCACGCCTCTGACCCTTACGGCTAGAATAAAGGTCTGTGGTTTTTTTTTTTATTTTTTTTTTTTTTTTATTTGTTAATTGTCAATTAAAAAAAAGTTACTCGTTAAATTGACACACGAAAATCAATGCATTAATATTATTTTTCGAAAAGTCACACAAAATCTAATTACAAAAAATAACTACACGTGCAAGTTACCCTTTCACACGTGTTGAGTAACATTTACAACAAAAACTAAACAACTTGAGATTTTGCAAAATTTTTGTGTAAGATAAAAATTTCAAGAGCTCTCGAAAGATTTTAAAAAAATTTTGACTAGACTTTGAAATATTTTTATAAAAGTCGTCATATAAATATGAAAAAAAATTTCTGAAAAAATGATCATTATTTATATTATTTAAACTAGTATTGTTAATAAATTATAAAATAATTATTGTTTCAGGTACCAAAGAAAACGCAGTTTACATTGAAGCGTAAAAAGAGTAAGAACGAATCCGACTTTGGACATCTTGTTTGTCCTCTTGAGGAATCGCCTCCAGGTACTCCACCAACACCTAAAACAGCGAGTTTGGGTAGCCCTAATCTAAACTCACCATCATTCTAACACTAATCATTGTTTCATTCAGCAGTCATAAAGCTTATTAGTTTGTGAGTTTTAACTTGAGCTTAGAAAATTTAACAAGGCAAATATTAACTTTTATGTTTTTAAATTAGTTTCAGATGCAGAAAGAGGAATTTCTAAAAGAGTCATTGGCTGTGTATAAGTAAGAAGAGGCAAAGTTAATGAAGTATCTGCAGTAATTTTTATACAGATTTGAAATACGCTTGCAAGTTAAACCCCATGTGCCGAATATACAATGTTATAAAGCTTTTTATACAAAATTTACAGTAAAAGAATTTTGTAAAAAATTTATTTAAAAATAAGTATATATTTAAATATTTTAGTATATCATGATTTTTAGTTATTAAACTTTGTAACTAGTTATGATAAGAACTTTATTAAAATTTGTTACGTCATACACGTGATAAATAATTTAAAAAATGGAATAAATTTTGATAGAACTTTCAACATTGTCTTTGTTGCTTATTTTCAAAAAACCTTTTGTTAACTTAGAATATAATATTTGTAGTAACTAATAATTTTTTATTTAGTTAGTATAGTTATATAATAAATTCAAATCAACCACGTTTTTGGAACTACGACCCTACTGCTGAATGGAGTATGTAAAAGCTGTTATTGGATTTAAGGACAAAGCCAGTATCCAGGTAATGCTAGGTTTTTGGAATGGGTTATTGGATCCAAGGTTGAAGCTAGTATCCAAGTAAAGCAAAAATCTTACTTTTCAAATAATTGTTTATTTTATTGAAAAAACGTTTGTTTAAAAAAATTTTTAGTATCTAAAAATTTCCAAACACACAAAATAAAAATTATGTACATATATGCATCGCGCTCAAAAAATTTTCACATTTAGCGCCACTATTTCCTCATACCACTTTTTAACAGTGAAAGAAATTAATTATGAAAAAAAATACATTCACTGTTTCTTAAGAGGAATCACAACTTCAACCATTATTTTTTTTATAAATAATCGTTATTTAAGTATTTTGGGATTATCATAGACATGCGCAGTGTCGAGTCGTAAATTCGCGACACTGCGCATATCTATTCTGTTTTGTAGTCCGTGGTGAAAAGTAAAGCGCGCGTTCGCGACTTCCCGCCAAAACAAGATTTTCAGCGAGGACTTCGATTCACGAAGTCACGAGTCCGAAGTGAAGAGTTTAATTTACATGCTTTTAATTGTTTAAGAAAAGCGAATAGTTTGTTTAGTTGCTCAAGGAAGGTGCGGCGGTGGACAACGGTTTGGTAAATTGTAACATAGAGTAAATTACTGTAATCGCAAAGAAGCCGGTGTTCAGAATGGAGCAGGATAACAATTTTATTGAGGATCAAAGATCCAAGGATGCAGAGAAAGAATATCTTGAATTTTTGGACGATCAAGTAAGCTTGTTTAAACACATTTAGATAGTCTGGAAGCATGTTTGTTTATTCACACTTTTTTTTGTAATAACAGGAAGATCAAGGATTTTACTACAACTTAGTAAAACAGATGATCGAAGAGAACAAGTACCGGTTGATTGTAAACATCAATGATCTGAGAAGAAAAAATCCTGCCAGAGCCAACAAGTATGTATTCTAGTTGTAAAGTACTTTTTTAAATTCTGCAAATATTTCAATTCTAATTTAAACTTGATTTTTTAGTTTGCTGGAAAATTCATTTGAAGAAATATTGCCCTTTCAAAGGGCTCTCAAATCATTTGTTACAAATGTAGACACAGATTACGCCAAAGGTAACACTGAATTTTTTATCGGATTTGAAGGAAGTTTTGGTAGAAAACACAGCACTCCAAGAACGCTGACATCAAAATTTTTGGGAAATTTGGTCTGTGTTGAAGGAATTGTTGTAAGATGTAAGTTTAAATTTTCATTTTATTACTTTTAAAATTAATTCATATTTACAAATAATTTTAATCAAAGGTTCACTGGTAAGGCCAAAAGTTGTCAGGAGCGTTCACTACTGCGCTGCTACCAAAAGTACAATGGAGAGAAATTACACTGATTTAACATCTTTTGATGCATTTCCATCGTCACTCGTTTATCCTACACAGGTTGGTTAAACTTCTTTTATATATGTCAAAATTTCTTGCTGTTATCTAATCTGAAGTAATGTGGACAAAATTTTATTGCAGGATGAAGACGGAAATCCCCTGGAAACTGAGTATGGTTTTTCCACCTATAAAGACCATCAAACTCTCACCATCCAAGAAATGCCAGAAAAAGCTCCAGCTGGTCAGCTTCCTCGCAGTGTTGATATTATTTGTAACGACGATCTGGTAGACATGTGCAAGCCAGGTGATAGAGTGCAAATTATTGGAAATTACAGATGTCTTCCTGGTAAGAAAGGAGGATACACAACTGGTGCCTTCAGGTAACTATTTTTTTTTTTTTTAATCAAAGTTTATTATCAAATTAAGTTTTGTAATAAAATTATTTATTATTTAAGGAATGTTTTACTGGCTAATAACGTCACTGTGCTTACTAAAGAAGCTACCTTAAATATTTCTCACAATGACGTTACAAAGTGTAAAAATTTGTCAAGGACCCAGAAAAATATCTTTGAACTCTTAAGTAGATCACTGGCTCCTTCAATCTACGGACACGAGTACGTTAAAAAAGCGATTTTGTGTTTGCTGATGGGAGGTAATGAGAAGATTCTTCCCAATGGCTCGAGATTGAGAGGGTAAGATATCAACGTTATAATTCTAAAACTTGAATTGCTTAAAAAAAAAAATTACTTACAAATACTTACATTGCAATGTAAATATAACTTAAGTACAGTTTAAAAAAAAAAATTTTTAGCATAGATATTACCAATAAAAATTATAATTGCATCATAATAATTGCTGAATTTAAAGAGTTAGATTTTTTTTTTCACAGTCTATAGAATCGTTTCTGAAATTTGAAAATTATGAAATTTATTTTTAAAATAAAATTTTTATAATGTAGATAAAACTCTAAAGTTGTAAAATTGAACTTAAGGTACTTACAAAAATAATAAACAAGTGATCTATCCATATTTGATTTTTTCAAAAAAGGTTTAATCAAACAGAAGTATTATAAACCACTATTTTTAATTTTGTTTCCATCTTTTTTTTTTTTTCTATCTATTTTCATCATTGTTTTATTTAGTTCACCAAGCAAATAAATCCAATCCATTCGTACTAAAAAAAAACTTATTTTTCAGAGACATAAATCTACTGTTGATCGGTGACCCGTCGGTGGCAAAGTCTCAGCTGCTGCGGTACGTCCTGAGCATAGCGCCCAGAGCCGTTACCACGACCGGACGTGGATCCTCTGGGGTAGGTTTGACGGCAGCCGTAACCTCCGACCCCGACACCGGGGAACGGAGGCTCGAGGCAGGTGCCATGGTTCTGGCCGACCGGGGCGTCATATGCATCGACGAGTTCGACAAGATGTCCGACATCGACCGGACTGCCATACACGAGGTCATGGAACAGGGCAAGGTCACCATCGCCAAGGCAGGAATACACGCTAGCTTGAACGCCAGGTGTTCGGTTCTTGCCGCGGCCAACCCGGTTTACGGTCGGGTAAGCTACTGTTTTTCATTGAAAAAATTTATTTAATTTATGGATAAACTAACATTGATATATTTATTTCAGTACGACCAGTACAAGACTCCCATGGAAAACATCGGACTGCAAGACTCCCTTCTGTCTCGTTTCGACCTTTTGTTCGTCATGCTGGACACCACGGACACTGACGTGGATCACATCATAAGCGATCACGTCGTAAGGATGCACAGGTACCGTAACCCAAACGAGCAGGACGGGGAAGCCTTGCCCTTCAACGTCGGGCTGGATTACTTGAGTACAAGAAATCCAGACACCGAGGAAGTGGAGGAGCAAGAGACGCAGGTTTACGAGACCTACAATCCGCTCTTGCACGGAAAGTCTCGTAAGAAGAGGTGAGAAAAATTATTACTTTCAGAATCTTTTTCTATTACAGTAAATTACTGCATCTTCGTTTTACGCCGCGGCCCGAAAATGCCGCTTTCTGATCGGAGGACAGAAAAATAATTAAATTTAAAAAAAATTAACTTTCAGCGATCAAATATTCACGGTGAACTTCATGAGAAAGTGGATACACATAGCTCGGTGCATGAAAACCAAGCTCACCGACGAGGCTTGTCAGGTGATACAAGAGGAGTACCAGAAACTGAGATCCGAGGACCGCATGGATTCTGATGTTGCCAAAGTAAGATTCATAAAAATAAAAGGTGTTTTTTTTTTTAATAAATTCTAAATTCTATTTCAATCAATTAATTAATAAATTATAAGTAATTCGGCTAGCAGGGAGTACTAGTGTTGAATAAATATCGAAATATCAAAATAAAGTAAACTGTTGGTTTCCTCTGGCAATACGACTTTGTAAATAAACGAATGATTATTTATTTCAGACGCAGCCGATAACTCCTCGAACCCTGGAAACATTGATTCGTCTATCCACGGCCCATGCCAAGACTCGTCTGTCGAAGGAAGTTACCGTTGACGACGTGCACGCGGCCATCGAGCTAGTTCAGTTCGCCTACTTCAAGCGAGTCTTGCAGAGGGAAAAGAAGAAGCGCCGACGGGATAGCGCTCACAGCGTGGACGGAGACGATGCCGATGAACCGACCGGAGCCAGGAGACCCAAGCGGACCAAGAAAAACGATGATCCCTACGAGTACCCCGAGGAAGAGGACGACGACTCCCACATAGACGAGGCCGCCACCCGGGCCACGCGACTCAGAACCAGGGCGGAGGAGGCCGCCGAGGAAGCGAGCCTTACGCCCGTGGAGCTAGCGCCAGCTAGGTGAGAATTAGACTTTGGTCATATAAGTCACCCTTCTGAGAGCCCTAAAAATTTCAAGTCTTCGGGTCTGAGAAAAAATTTCCAAAATATTGTTTTTGTATTTCAGGTTACAACTTTTCGCTCGATTATTGAATCAATTGTTCCAAGAGAAAAGGGCTCAAGAACTGCCAAAGACCGATCTCCGAAACCTTATTAATTTGCTAACCACCTCTCCGTACACCGACGACGAAGTCAAGTCCGCTCTTTCCCAAATGGCTGCAGAAAACAAGATTATGGACACCGAGGAGAAGATCTACTTAGTTTAATTGTTTTTAATCTTAAATTGTGAAACTCTTGTATGATACTGGAACACTTGAGAAGTGCCTTTGATGTATGGCTGCAGCAAACTTAATTTTATCTGTAATTAATTTTTCAATTTTATTTTTGTATGTAAAAAATTCACGGAACTAAATATTCTTATTTATTTTTTACTATAGTTAAAAATTGATGAGAGCTGAATATTGTTATATACTTTTGCGATGATGTAATTAGATTTTAAATGATAATTTTGATACGGAAAGTAAATTTATTTTGAAAATCATTAAAACAATGTGTAATTTTTTAAATTGTTTTTTGTTTGGTAAACAGATTGTGTTATTCTATTTTTTGAATTTTAATTTCTATTTTTTATAAAAATACGCGGCACTTATGAGTGTTAAAAAAAAAAATCATGAACATAAATTCATTTACATAATTTTAGTTTAATTACTTTTTTTATCTTTACAAATATTAGAGTTTTTAAATTTTTGAGATAAATAAGTTATTCTCTGCGAGATCGCAATGGAATAGTTTACAGTGTTTATCAACCATACCTCAATTTTTTTAATTGAGTAACAAAAAATGAAAAAAAGTTGTGCCATAATATTAAATATACAAAACAAATTATAATTTATTTATTTATTTATTTATTTTTATTCATACAGGCGTATAATATTTTCTTTAATTTTATAAATTAACTTTTTGTAACTCTTAAAAAAGGGATATAAATTTTTTAACACATTCTATAAAATCTTAAATATACTTTTCTGCATAAATAAAATTGGTTAGTAACATAAAATCGTGTAGTTTTAGTAGTTTAACGTTATTTAAATCAACGTACACGTAATTAAAAAATACAGCATCTAAAAATATCCAGGGTACTTGATAAATTTAACTTGAAACATACAATCACAGTATCCGTCTCTTTTCTGGAACCTCGCTTTGTGATCTTTGAGCAACATGGCAGCGGTCATATCACCTCCGCTAATGTACTCTCTCAGCAGAGGATGCTTTTCTACGTCGTGCTTCAGATTACCAGCGTAAGTTACGTACTGAGAAGTTCTTCGTACCTGCTTGGGTAAAAGAGCGAAAGCTTTTTGAATCCTTTTGACGTCGAAAAGCTTACGCTCGAATTTTTGCTCGTAATATTCGTTTATTCGGGCCTGATCGGAGCAACTGTTGTCGCCGTTTTGGGACAGCATTATACCTTTTTTTTCACACGCGGGTATGAGTTCGTTGTAAATGACGTCGGTCGCATCCTTCAGGGACAGCTTGTCGAAGTTGACCACTTCCCGAAACGAAACTGTGCACCCTGCACCGCTCATCTTGTAAAAACGCAACGAGCGAGTTGATGAACTTGGTCTTGCTAAATGAGCATATGTGCGTATTGGAAGATATACCTACCAAGTTTTTTCGGTGACGCCAGCGCTGCTCACTTTTACTTGAATCATTGAAGTTCGATGACCTTTGGACCGAGCGGAACTGGGCAACCAAGGGGTCGGTATATCTATATACAGTGAAACATAAACTTCTTATTGGAAAGTATAACGATAAATGAAAATTTTTCAAAATAAATACATACGTAAATTAGTAGTGATGACGTCGTGGTTCCTAAAAATTTTAAATTCATTTAAAAATCGAGAATTTTCAGAAAAAAATCTTTTCTATAATTTTCTCGTTAAAGACTTATGACTTTTTTATTGAAACCACAAAAATATCCTTTCTTAAAAAATAATAGCCTTATCAGTGAAGCCGATATAGCATTGGCTAATCCAACCAAAACAAATCATGTCATTGGTTGTAAACAAATGATTCACGTCATTGGGCGATCTGAGTCCTTTCTTAAAAAATAATAGCCTTATCAGTGAAGCCGATATAGCATTGGCTAATCCAACCAAAACAAATCATGTCATTGGTTGTAAACAAATGATTCACGTCATTGGGCGATCTGAGAGATCAGTGAAAATTTAACTATAAATAAAAAAAATTTAATTTTAGGCGCGCGTAGCGCGCAAATTAGCCCTAGTTGGAATAAATAATATCCCTCGTAGCATGAGAGTCGACCATTTAAACGCTTGTTACGGACCATTTATTAGATTTAATCTGCAACTTCAAATAAAACAAAAAAAAAAAAAAAAATTGACAGTGCCCCATTATTTATGATAAAAATATACGCAAGACCCAAAAAAATATTCTAAATTTAGTTAAGCGAAAAAACTTGACTGTAAACAACCTTGATTAAAACCTTTTAAACAGCTCAATAAGCATTTTAAACTTTAAAGCCGCAAGCGACTCCATTAAAATTTCAAAAACTCGATTTTTGACGTGTAAAGCAGTTTTACACCTAAAAAAATATTGCTTTCACAATTAGTCTCTTTCCATTATTTAATGAATAATATTATAGAGATATTTTCGATTAACTGTATTTTATTATATTTAAACACCGGTATGCATAAAAATGCTGTATATCATCATCTGAAAGTGCATTTAATTTTCGAATAAAAATAAGTCCTTGCACACTGCCAAGTAGGTAAACTCGGCGTTGCACCAGCCATGTTGTCGGGTAAGCGATTGGCTGTCTCAAAGCCGCGATCGGTCGACTCGAGGCTCCTCCTTTCTCTCCTAAAAATGCCAAAATTATGAATAGGGGATTTTAAACGTTTTTTGATTTTTTTGAAAGCTTGATGCTTCCAGCGAAGAACAACCTTAGCCGAAAATCGGCCACGAGTAAAGTTACAATGAGCTGAGACTTTTAGTAGCTAAAATGTCTCTGAAAAAATTTTAAAATGACCTTTGCTACCATACCGTTGATATATTATGATAAAAAAGTAGTTTTCGACACACTATTACCACGAATAAAATGACTCCTTGCGTTTTTTATAAGCTAAAAACTTAGAGTCATTTTATTCGTCGTTAAAAATTTTTTATCATTATGTATCAACGGACTGATAGCAAAGCTCACTTTCCTTCAATCTACAAAAGTTAAAACAATAAATATAGTCTTTTGGAGAAATTTTATTGATATCTATTACCGCAATTTTCGGACTCATGGAACTTCCCTACTGGGTATATCGGTGTACGGGGTGCGCGCGCCTCCGAGTCGCCGCGAGTCAGTCAGTGTGTATGATGCAAGTCGAGCGGTCGGCACGCACTTTTTGAGCCCGCGCAAGTTTGTCGTATTTTACATCTCTTTTTTTGTGTTTGTGTTTGTTGTACAAATCGTGCGATGAAAGGATAATCACCAGGATCGAGTAAGTTTTTTCGTGTTTTATTATCTCGGTTTGAAAATTACTTTTTACCTATTTAAAAGTTAAAGGCTGGTCTACTTTTTCATACCATAAAATTTGATGATTTTTCATTGTTTTTTAGTGTCAAAAGTCTTGTTGCATTTAAATAAACTCAATTTATTACAATTATCAGTTTTTTCCAAAAATGATAAAGTCCTTCTTTTGATGAAATGCATAGTTAAACACATTTATTGTTTCAAAAAACCCATTCAAATTTAAGATACAGCACTCGCGTTGCACCTTGATAATTATATTGGGAATTGGGGATTAATTTAATTAACAAAACACAGAATTTATTTAACGACGTAGTTGCAGCCGCGCCGCCTCTGCAAGGTTGCCGATCACAGTCACACAAACATAAAAAAACTCCCAACGACGAGTTATTTTTGAATACACGAATCCCAACAGAATTAATGATCACCTCTAAAAAATTCATAATTTTAAAAATACGCGCTAATTATTTAAATTTGTTCAAACTGAACTTACAGAAATTTTGAAACTCGTCACTTCTCGCGTTACGCGTTTTTATGGGTACTTTGATTTATTGCAGGGCGATTGTGCAAACAGCGTGAGGACAGATTTTTTTTTTTTTTTATCTACTGATAGTGTTGATTTTTTAGGAGGAACATTTATACGTTTTTTCATAATTTTTTTCGGATGGTCCATCCGATGAAAAAATTGACCTTTTTTTAGACAAATTTGGTCTTATCATATCGATGGTCCGAGCGAAGAGAAACCTTAGTCCAAAATCTGCTACGAATAATTTTACAATAAAGCGCCCCCAAATTCAGTAAAAACGACGGTTCTCGTATTTTTTTAATTTATTTAAAGCCTACCCAGATCATTTCTGATCCATACAGCTATAATTTTCTCGTATACTACATATATTTTTAAATTAAGTTCAGTTTAAGAAGTGAAAAAATTAAGACGATAAGAAAGAAAACTCGACCGTCATTTTTACTGAATTTGTAAATTTGTACTCCAGTAAAAATAAGAGTCTCGTATACTGAAACATCCAACTCTCTTGGAAAAGCCGCGGTTCTTTTTTTTTTTTTTTTTCTTGGAGCAGCTGATGTGTATGCAAGAGTCAAGATTTATAATCGTATCTTCCTCGCACTAGGTTTTACCTAGGTCGTCAGTAAAGGTTAACAAGATTGAGGGCTTATAGTTAGCACTTTCTCTCTCTCTCCCTTTCTTTGTTTTTATTTGCTCATTTCCAAAGAGCCATGATTCATCGCAGTATAGGCAATCTTTGCGGGAGCTGATATGTGTGTGAGTCAAAATTTTATCTCACCTTTCTCGTTCTTCTTTGTGTCTGGCCAATTGAATCGTCAAAGCAAGTTAAAAACTCGAGGGCCTGATTAGCTTTCTCAATCTCTCTCTTTCTTTGTCTTTATTAGCTCATCCCAAAAAAGCCATGGTTTATGGCAGCATAGGCAATCTTTGCGGGAGCTGATATGCATACGAGAGTCAAGATTTTTTAATCTTATCTTTCTCTTACTTCGTTGTATTTGGCCAATTGAATTATTAAGGCAAGGTAAAGAATTGAGGGCCTGATAAGCTTTCTCAATTTCTTTCTTTCCTTTCTTGCTTTCATTTGCCTGTCTCAAAAAAGCCATGATTCAAAGCAGCATAGGCAATCTTTGCGGGAGCTGATGTGCATGCGAGAGTCAAGATTTTGTAATATTATCTTTCTCTTATTTCGTTGCATCTGGTCAATTGAATCATCGAGGCAAGTTAAAGAATTGAAGGCCTGGTTAGCTTTTCCAATCTCTCTCCTTATCTTTCTTCAGTTATTCATCTCAGAAGAGCCAAGGTTTATAAATGGTACCAAAGGATATTCCTTCCCGTTTTATTTCCTTCAACATTTTTCACTTTCACTAAAGTGGTTTAGAGACATTTTGATCACCAGAAGTCGCTTCATTGTAACTGTATTCGTGGCAGATTTTGGGCTAAGGTTTTTATTCGCTAAAAATTAAAATTTTGTAAACTCTAAATACTTGTACTGGTTCGGCAAGAGTTGCTTAATAACATTTCACAACGACTTTTACAGATTTAACAATAAACAATCTGCTTTTTTACGACAAAACAAAAGCATTTTCGCGTGGGTCAGTTATTTATATATATTATATTCGCTATGCGCACGTGGCACTCAGCGATCATGGTGGCATTTTCTGAAAGTATAGACTTGGAAAAATTTTTGCAAAAATTTCACAATTTGCAAAAAAAATTTTTTTATCGAATTCTTTGTATCAAAACAAAGACAAAATATTCTTACAAGTTTTTCTCTAAGGTGTATAAGTACTTTTTAAGTTAAAAATCAACAAAGTTTCAATGAATAAAGTTATTATTTTTTTTAACTCAAAAATTATGCACTGTACAGAAAAACTTGTGAGAATATTTTGTCTTTGTTTTTGTGCAAAGATTTCGATAAAATTTTTTTTTTTGCAAGTTGTGAAATTTTCGAAAAAAATTGTTTATAACAAATTTGCAAACCACTTTTAACATTTATAAAAAATTTAATTGGATTAAAAATAATGAAATAAGTCTGGAAAAATTATGAATAACTGATATTAGCAATTAATTTAATCATAAAAAATTCTCAAAAAATTTTTGTTGCCTTATCTTGGCTAAACTCCAAGTTCGATACTTACAAATGTTTGGCTAGCGCTGCGGTCGCGCACATAGCGAATCGTAAATAATTTTTTTTTTTTTTTTTTAAAGAATGATAATTTATACTTGTTTAAAGAATATTTTTATATATTCATTGATTGGATGCGAACTTTGAAAATTGGACTTTTTTATTTTTAAACAAACGGTCGAGTGGGTAAATTTACGCGCCCTTTTTTTGGAATTTTTTCCACTCTTAAACATCGCGATTATCAGCCAGAATTTTTTTTTTTTTAATTTTATTCATTTGAAATTCGATTATAAATTACCGTATTAATAAAAGATAATCGGATATATGAAATGACTCAATCATAAGCAATGTTATAGCTTCATGCTTGTCGCGCGCGGACACGATTTATAAATATTTTAACGCTGAGTTGTTGCGTGAGATGATGTGAGAAAAGATATGAATTAAACAAAAACTTTTAGCCGTCTGAATCCCGTCAATTTCAATTGAAAATGTTTTATGTAAAATTTTATCAAACTAGCATAAAACGCTCGCTCACGCATAGAATAATTTCAAATATTATGATTTTATAATAAAATTTTTTTTCATAACGTAAATAATTAAGTTTTATTTAAAGTATAACTTAAGTCATAAAACAAAAATCTACACCCATATTCCTAATAAAGACAAAAATAAAAAGTCTTCGGAATGTCTGATTTATTATTATAAATATATTATTTATAATAATTTATATATTATTACGTCACTACGGTCGAAGGCCGGACAGTGACCACTGTACATATTTATATATATATTTTACGGCTAATGTCCGATTTCGGCTAAAGCAAAGTTATTGGAAGAGATATAAATACAAAATTATTTGTTAAAAAGATAATTTATTCGTCACATATTACATTTTTGTAATTGTCAAGAATACATAAAGAATAATTTATTTATTTTCACAAGATTTACAATTACGTCTGTTATTAAAGCATCCTTGTTTAAAATTACAACGAGCATAGCCTTGGCTGCCTAAAATCGATTGCTCTCTAGCAAGTAGCTGCAAACTTTTTTCATCGGGAGAAACCTTATCCAATTGAACAAGATCTGCATTACACGGGGTAAAGTGATTCCTCGAAAACTTCTCCTTCACGGTTCCATTTTCGTTTCCAAACTTGTATAAATCATTATCAATTTCAATAACACACATTTAAATATTTCTGAGCTCATCTCGACCTTACCGTGGATAATTTTAAACCCTGGCCACATCGTTTTAATTGATCAATTACTTTATTCACAAATTTTCGTCCATTATCACACTGTAAAATGACTGCAGGGGCTCGAAATGATAAAAATAAATCAAGCAAAACGTAGCTCACTTCCTCAGCAGTTTTCGTTTTTAAAGCTCGAAGCTGTACAAATTTAGTAAGACGGTCTTGATAATTAAGAATCCACCTATACGGTCCATCTGCTTCAGACTGCATGTCAATTAGATCTACTTGACACCTGCCATTCATTTCACTTGAAATAATTGGTTTCACCACAAGACCTTTTCTTGCATTTTTTTGTTTTTTGTTTTTTGTTTTTTTTTTTGACAGGGAACACAAAATTTTAGAAATAACAAAATTGCTTCTTGAGTGGAATTTTTATACATTTTTATGAGCTCCTGGATCATTCGATTTTTTCCTCTGTGCCCAGTTTCAATATGAGCTGTAATTTTACATTATATCGACGGTCCCAGCGAAGAAAAACCTTAGCCAAAAATTTGGAGATTTAAAATAACCAATTAGGAGCTTAAATGAATAAAAATTTTTTTTTAATCAGGAATCTTGATAAATTATTACCCCAAAGATAAGATTTTATTATTATTTTTGGTTATTTAAATCATTTTAGCTCCTCATTGGTCATTTGAAATCTCCAAATTATCCGCTAAAGTTTTTCTTCGCTGGGACCGTCGATATGAATACATAAAATTTTTGTAGTCATGATGAATTATCTTGAGAAAAAAGCTCTTTTCATGTTATTTTTTTCGAGCTCTATATTTTATATTAGTCTTCTATTTTTTATGCTATTTTATTGCATTAGAAAACTTATAGAATTCATAATTTATACGGACTTTATTTTATTTTTTTTCTATAGTTTTATTTTTTATTTTCAGATAAATTTGAAAAATGAAATCGAGATATTCGTCTGAAGTTTTAACTGATAATAAAATGAAAGATAAAGTTTACATTAAATGCCGAAGCAAAGTAAGGAACTTAGGAAATTTTGAAGGAGTTCACACGTTAATTAACTTGGCAAGACGATTAACAAGTGACATCAATTCATTAACTTTTGATTTCGACAACAAAAATTATAAAATAAACACTGTTTTATTGTATGATAATAGTAAAAATAGATGCTCAATTTTATTTTATGGTGTATTCGTACCCCAAAAAAATATGATTCAAAACTGCAAGAAAATAACAAGACTTTACATAGACAGGACGTACAGAATGCGACTGCGTCCGATCATAAATCACTCAAAGTTTTTAACTATTTTAGCGGACGTTGAGGGGCAGGTAAATAATTATATTATTTATATTTGTGACTAGAATAAGATAGTAATTTTTTTAAATTCATTTTTATATCTTATATACTTTTTAGCCTGTACCAATAGCTTGGGCTTTAATGGACAATAAGAAATCAAAAACTTATGAAGATTTACTTAAGAATATTAAAAATAATTTTGAAAACTTGGAAATTTCTGAGATTTTTATAAATTCTAAGGTTGCTTTGGGAAAGGCTCCGGAAAAGGTTTTCCCATCAGCCAAAGTTATGGTTCACGATTTGAATTATGCTGAACTGAAGGTCCGGAATTTAAATTATGCCAAAGTCATGGGAAAAGAGCCAACTATTACGCAATTCTTTGGTAATTTTTTTAAAACAATTTTAATTTTATTACAAAAGCTTCTTTTTGCAGCAAAATTTAACTTTTTCAGACAATTTAATTGACATCCAAATAGAGTCTCTGAGTCTGATAATTCCCGCTCGAGACACGCAAGCTGATGATATGTGTAAGAAAAACCAAAATCTTATATTTATTTACGTTAAAATATGTATTATCTATGATAACTAATAAACATTAAAAATTTAATATATAAGTCAATATTTAGAAAAAACAGTGTTTAAATTCAATAAATATTTGTTCTAGCTGTAAACCCAGACTTGCCATCTTCATCATACAAATTCAAGATCGATGATCCAAGCTCTACTGTCACAAAAATTGGTAAATTAATATGTTCGATCTACTAAAAAATGAAAAACTTTTTTTAATTAATTAAAAATTTGAATAATTTATCTTATTATTTTAGAAAATTCCAGTAAAATGGAAACTGTTGAAAAATCTGAGCCTTGTTTTTTCAACGGTTACCATCAGCAATACCATGATGATAAAGATAATTTAGATGATTATCTCATCATTCTAGACAGTGACGATGAAATGGAGACTGTTGAAAAATCTGAGCCTTGTATTGTCAATGGTGTACATCAGCAAGATGATGACGATGTCATATTTGTTGTTGAAGAAAAATCCAATTCTTCAAAAGTACAATCAAAACAGCATGAACGAAAAAAAAATGAAGTTACCGATCAAGACATAAAAAAACTCAAAGTTCAAGAAACCTGTCCACGTAGATCTGACAACGAAGAAAAACTTTTGAGGCTCATCGATACGAGAACCAAATTAAACAGTCTCCGTGAGAATACTCGGGTTTCATCTTCCACTCAAGTTTGCAGTACCAAATCAACGTGGACTGGATTTATCAACAAGACCAACATCGGAAAAATCAGCGTCGAGGCCCAGGACCTAACTGGCAGTGCAGCAGATCTGGAAAATCTTCTACAAGATACTTTAGAAGTTGTAGGGACTGTGTGTCCCGAAAATTTTTGGGACTACCTCTATGAAGTTGAGACGTTTTCTGTCAAAGAGATATTTATAGTTAAATTTTTGACAAATAACTCCAAACAGAAAAAAATGTATGACAATCTGTACAGATATCTTGAAACTCGGGACAGTCTGGGAGTTTTCGATTCTGAACAGTTGCCGGGCGTCAAAGATTTTTACGTCATGCCTTTCTTAGATGACCGTGAATTAAAAAAAGATCATCGTGTGCTTATTGGAATCATTGTCGCTCATAATCCTGAAAAACCCAAGGTTAAAGATACATCGTTCTCCCCGAAAATAGTAAATGTAATGTCTGGTTTTGATTTTTGTAAGTCTCCACCGAATAGTCCTAGTAATCCAGAACAATGTGAAGAAGAATTCAGTTTTGAAACTCAAGATGCAGAACATAACTATACGGATGAAGACATTGTCAAAAAAATTTTATTACCGGTGAGATATTCAACTTTTTGTATGGTTTAAAAAAAAAAAAATTTTTATCAGACATAAAGTGAGATATCTCATTTTTTTTCAAATTAGATTGTTAAACTAGCGTTTTTTAGTCATAATTGTTTGCATGTATAATAACCCTGGTAGCAATTCGTCATGTTAAGCGAGCCCATAAGCACAATGCTAAAGTTGTTGCTAGATATAGTTCCAACTTTGGCCACTTATGGACTTCTGCGGGTTAATTTTGAATTACTATGGCGCTAGTTGTCGCTTAACATGACCAATAAGAATTAAAGTTGGTCATTTAATGACTCGTTTAATGACTTAATCCTGGCCTTAATGGATTTAATCAAATAAATGGCCTGTAACAAGCTTTTAAATAATCAAATTTGACTCTAATGTTACCAGGGAAATTATTATAAGGTAGGTGTATCTAATATAGCCCTGTGCCTAATATGCCCCCCCCCCCCCCCAGTTATTTTGAATATGCTCGATATGCGGCATCTCCACAAGGTAGGAAGAAGTCAAAAACACTGAATTATGAAGTTTTGAGTTGTTTGGAACATTTGAAAATTATTTTTGCGCACGCCTTATAGCTAAAACTCGTTTCGTATACCTTCGTTATTATTTTAAGTTCTAATTAAATGGTCTGCCAAAATATTTAGACACACCTGACCAAAATTTTCATAAGTAGCTTCAAACGCTATTTTAGTTTTTGTTCCACTCGTTTTCTAACCAGTTTTATTCTTAAATAACTTTTTATTCTGCAGTGTACCTAATATGGCCCCCGCGAATTAGTAGTAAATACCGATATTTTAAAGTGGAAGAAGTTTCAGATGGTTCAAGTTTCAAGGGAAAATCCTATCCTAATGTTATATAAGAAAAATAAATTTAATTGTTTCAAAGCTTTTTTTCATTTTATAACTAAAAAAACATTCTAGCACAAAAAACAAACTTTGATAAAAATTGAAAGTTGTAATTTTTCTACTGGTTGCAAAGCCTTTCGAAAACATTGTAAAAAAGGCTCAATTTTTAAATAAATCATTTTTAAAATAATAAAAATTTTGAAGTTTTTTAAATCTCATATCCTGATTGATTTGAAAAATAGGAACTAATCGCAATTAATAAATTACTTCTAGGGGGCCATATTAGGGGCACAAATTTTAGGTGTCTTAAAAAAACGTGTTTTGGTAAATCCTCTGGCATTTAAAGCTCATTGATCAAAATCGAACGCGTAAGATCTCATTTTAAAGCTCTTGAATTAACCTTTAAAATGAAACCTTACTCGTCAAAAAATATTGGTTTGATTCGCCACAAAGTCGATTCTCGCTTAGGGGGGCCATACTAGGTACACCTACCTTATTATATTTGAATTCTACAAAATTGTAAATTTATAAATTTATCTGTTGAATTGCAGGGTAGGGGTAGCGATTTTCGGAAAGAAGTTACCGTAGCAGACAGTTCATCGTACTTGGAATCCATTGGATTGCCACCAGGATCTGATAAAACTTTGGCAAAGCAATATAAGAGATTCGAACGGTATCCTCCTTCAAAGCCCACTACAGAATTTTCAGCAGCATCCAGAACAAAAAAAGTTAGTTCGCCGTCGTCAAAAAATGTAGAATCGTGTCCTGAAACTCAGTCTAATGTTTGTAAAGAAACTATGAGCCCACTGAGTGGACATGATTTAATGAAAAAAGCTGAAGAAATTTATGCTGCGGCGTTGGCAGAAACAGAATCCATTGTAATGTAGAACTCTGATGCGCGATAGTTTTTTTATAAGAGTATGTTGATTGTTGAGTGATTGACATAGCTGATAAGTTTAGTCTATTTTTATTAATTTTGTAACTGTTGAAAAATAATTTATTTAATAATTAGATTTAGTATGTAATATTTATAATAGTATTGGTTGCTTAAATTTTATGTACTATAGTCACTCAAGTATTCCTGATTAAAATGCGATCGCAAGGATGAGAGGGTAAATTAATTTTAATTGAATGTATTATTTAAATCAAGGAGAGCCTCGAGTCTGTATAATAGGGTTGGCAACTTTTTGAAATTTATAATATTTTTTAGCTTATTTAGTTAAAATGTCGAAAAATAATCGACACGTATTTTTTCTTTTTAAAAAAAAAACTAAAATTAAAAGAACTACAAGTTTTTAAATTTTTAAAAATTTCAATATATATAGACATACTTTTAATAGAATTTCGGGTTAATGACGTCATCAACCCGTAGTTTTAAAAACTTTTCTTAATTTTCTTCTTGCTCAATTTTGATTTGAAAATTCTAAAAAAAATGTTAAAATTCATTAAAAATCGAGTACTTTTAAAAAAATATATTTTTAAACTACCGGTTGCCAACCCTATTGTGTA
Source organism: Encarsia formosa (assembly GCA_038277355.1). Lineage (NCBI taxonomy): Eukaryota > Metazoa > Arthropoda > Insecta > Hymenoptera > Aphelinidae > Encarsia > Encarsia formosa. The sequence continues at coordinate 79,178,020 of CM076187.1, forward strand.
TCTTAACTTTAACTTATACACTGAGGAAACGATCTTCTTGAGACAAAAGGAATCCTTTTGTCGCAAAAGGAAAATAATCTCAAAATAGACCCTTAAATGAAATCCTTTTGTTTCAAAAGGAAAATCCTTTTCTAGAGAAATCCTTTAGCAAGAAAAGGAATTCCTTTTGAGGTAATTTCGTTCAGCGAATAATTAAAAATGCTTAAAATAAAAAAAAAAAATTATTTTTTCATCCTAATATTAGCAAAGCATGCTCACAATAATTTTTGAATGCTGAAAAAATACTAGTGCACACTTAAAAAGTCCTAGTCATATTCTCTACATGACCTGGAATCGAACCCGGGACCTTTTAGATAGAAATCTCGTACTCTACCGCTGAGCCATCGCACCTTCGTAGTAATTTAATAATAAATGGTCTATATAAAGAAAAAGCGGCTTACAAATAAACATATGAAGTGTTAAAGGAATGCAAAGTCACCGATTCAGAAAATCAACTATTTTTTTTATATTACTTCTGTCTTTTTTTTTTTTTTTTTTTTTTTTTTTACTTATTATTAAAATAAAATTTAAGAAAGAGATTTTGTCAGTTGCCGAGTAAGGAAATATATTTTTACATTTTAAATCTCAAAAGTTACAGACTGTTTTTAAATTCAAATTTTTTTTTTTTTTTTCTTTTGAAATAAGAAAATGTTTAATCCTTGCGAATAAATATTTTTAACTTAAATATTATTAAAATTAAGTTTAAAATTATAATGAAATTTACTTCTATTATTTATTATAATTTTTTTATTTCGTACGAAATAAAAAAATTTATTTCATTTTTTTTAAATCAGTCAAAAGGAAATCCTTTTTTCAGCAAAAGGAAATCGTTTAAAAAAAAAAAAAAAAAATTTGTAAAATTTTCACGAAATTATATCAAAAAGAAATCCTTTAACGGTAAATGCAAATATGCATTACTGCAAAAGGATCCTACTAAAAGGATTTTAATTTTACGTCAAATACAACGGATTTTACGGCGAAATTATTTTACTTTTGCAATAGAAGGAATTCAACTTCCCGCAAAAGATTGATAGTCCAAAGGAAAGTAATTTTGTCGTAAATAGACCATTTTTCTCAGTGTAGGATAATAAGTACAAATTATGTTGAAGTATTATATTTATTGTGAGATTATAATAAAATAAGGATTCTTTTTTTAAGTATTTATTGTAATAGTAATAAGTAAATGATAAATTAGAAAAAGATAAAGGTATAGTTTGAATATAAAATCTTATCTTAAAATTAAGAGTGAGCATTTACTTTAACTCTAAGACTTAATTTCAACAGGTAAGATAAATTTGTTAAATGCAAACATATATTGATAATTTACCAAAAAATATATTTTTTAAATGAAATTTTCACTACTTTCTAAACTTTTTTTGGTAATATTTATATAAAGTGTAAGTGAATTCCATTGAGTGGAACGACAAAAAACGATCCCTTGTTAATTTCCATTTTATATTTTGAATCAAGTGAAACTTCATACGATCTCAATATGGTAATTAATCCGACCATCATCTGTATCATACCTACACGTGATCCTAAAATTTTAGATTTTTTATAAGAAAAAAAAAACTTAACAAGTTTTGTATATTAACAAAAATTTCATTATTACCGATACATATTCTTGGTCCATCTCCAAAAGGTAAGTACGTAAAAGGTTTAATGTCTTGTTTTCTCGCTTCGCTGAATCTCTCTGGATCAAATTTTAGCGGGTTGGAGTAAAATTCAGGATCTTCGTGTAATCCTTTTAAGGCAATATTTATGGCTGTTCCTTTTTCAATAGTTACGTCAGTTCCAGGAATCTAAAATACATAAAATGACTCTATTTAAGATTGGCAAAACTGTAGTTGAATAAATATTCAGTTATAGATCGTTTTCTTTTACCAAATAATGCATGCACTGATCACATAAATAAAGTGGTTTAGAGGCATTCTAGTAGTAACTTCATTCGTGGCAGATTTTGTTCTAAGTTTTTTCTTCGCTTAAAGGCAATCGAAGTATGTTTACCTTGTAATCCCTGTTGCAAATACGATCGAGGAAAGGCACAGGCGAGTACACCCTCAAAGTCTCGGACACGACTTGCTGAAGATAACTCAAGCCCGACACTGCCTCGAAGGTAAGTTCGGCGTCGCCAAGTTTATCGTCAATTTCTTTTCGCAATTTTCGCTGAATCTCGGGGTTTTTCGACACTTCGTACAAGGCGAATCCCATGGTGGCCGCGCTAGACTCCAGTCCGGCTATCAAGAACACCGCTGCTTGAGCTAGTAAATGATCTCCCTCAAACTCTGCGAAACATGGTTAATTTTTTTTTTTTTCACTATGAAAGAGAAAAAAAAAGTTTGAAAATTTTTTCACACTGAATTCCGAGCTCTGATCTTCGTTCTTGAGGTCTATTAAGAAATCTATGACGTCGCCAATCTTTACGTCGGACTTCTCTCTTGCGTTCATGGATTCCCAAAATACCTTTCTGAGGTAATCTTCGTTTCGGTGTAGTGATGTTATGCCAAAAAAGTCATTCAATTGGGGACAAAAAAAATTAAATGCTATTCCCAAAATAGTTCTCAAACTAACTTTTAATACATCTTGACCTGAAATTGTAATTTTTATTTTATTAAACCACAAGTTGTTTTGTATTTTTTTTTTTCTATCACATTTTTACGACACATTAATCTATCCGATTTAGACGAAACCTTAGAAATTATTTTATGTTACCTGATGATGAACTAAACCATTAATATATTGTCTTTTGATAAGCAAAAAATAGTGCCAAAATCGGCGTTTTGTCTAATCTACGGTAAATAAATGGAATTAATTTAATTCCTCAAAATTTTTTTTGCATCGCTTTATGAACTTTTAAAACACGTAAAAATATTTTCTACCATTGTAAATTCAAATTTTGTCCCGTAAAAATTCTTATAAAACACTATAACTTACTCCGTTCA